>VDFB02281492.1:789727658-790051341 GCA_007258455.2 Sequoia sempervirens | reverse complement strand
TTGAGTGTTGGACAAATGGTGGACAAAGGATATGATCTACAATTCAAAGATGGAAGATGTAAGATACGTGGAAGTTCTGGCAATATGATTGCTACAGGTAGAAAGACAAAAGGTAATATTTTTCACTTGAATTCTACTAGTGGGAGTTGTTTAATTGCTCAAGTAGCTGAAATCTAGTTGTGGCATATGAGGCAGTGTCATGTAAATTTTGATAACATTGTCAAGGTAAGTTCCACTCAAGCATTAAGAGATCTACCTAAGTTAGTGAAGCCTGTTAACACAATTTGTAAGGAGTGTTAGATGGGTAAACAGACTAGAGTCTCCTTCTAGAGCAAATAATTTCACTCAAATTATTTGCTAGAGCTGCTACATACTGACCTCTGTGGTCCCTCTAGAGTTAGAAGCATTCATGGAGAAATGTACTTATGTTGATTATTGATGATTACTTAAGAATGATATGGGTTTCCTTCTAAGAGAAAAATGTGAAGCACTGGAAAAGTTCAAAAAGTTTTAAGGCTATGGCAGAGAATGAGAAAGGTATGAAAATCAAGTGTCTGAGATCTAAAAGAGGTGGTGAGTTCACCTCCAAGGAGTTCAACTCTTTTTGTGAAGAACATGGAATAAAAAGACAATTATCTGCTCCCCGAACCCTTCAATAGAATGGAGTTGTAGAGAGAAGGAATAGAACAAATTTGGATGTTGCTAGAACAATGATGATAGAAGGAAATGTGCCCTAGATCTATTAAGTGAAGATGTAAGCACTACTATGTATACTTTAAATTGGGTAAATATTAATGGTAATTCTGGTAAGACCCCTTTTGAGCTATGGTTTGGTTATAAGCCTACTGTTAAATATTTCAAGATATTTGGAAGAAAATGTTATATCAAGAGAGATGATGATATAGGAAATTTTGATGCAAGAAATGATGAAGGAATATTTTTAGGTTACTCTACAAAAAGAAAGGCCTAATGGTGCTATAACAAAAGATTGAGAAAGATGGTTAAGAGTGAAAATGTCAGAGTTGATGGGGGCTCTACAAATCATCTAGATATTATGGTTATGATTCAGATGAATACAATACAATCCAAGAGAAGAATTCTCAGACACAGAACTAACTTCAGATTATTCCATATGTTCCTGTAAAGAAACATCAATTCATTCTGATAAATCAAGTAAGCTAGGAAGCTACGCATGGCACAGTAGAAGAAAGATCAAGAACTAGGAATCTCGTGGAAAGTCCCAAAACCCAAGGGTATGTAAAGCTAACCATTCTCGAAGTCAAATTATAGAGATAAGAATAAAGGTGTGAAAACTAATGAAAAAGATCAGAGAAGCCTATTTGCCTGATTTCTAAGATTGAACCTAAAGATGTCACTGAATCCTACCAAGATGTACACTGGATGGAAGCTATGAAGAATAGATGACATAGATTGAAAATAATGACATGTGGATGCTGGTTCCTAGACCTAAAGACAAAAATGTGATCGGGTAATTTCTTGTAGACACGAAAATCGGACGTATTACTGGACATCGGATCCCCATTCACCAACATTGTTTCATCCCCAATCATCTTCTGGCCTAACCATTTAATCAATACCTTTATCGGACAAATTGAATATTCCTCTTAATTAAATAAATCGGTTATATAATTAAGTCACCTTTTCTTGATAATTAAATTGACCCTTATGATCTAATTATCCTATTTAATTAAATAATTAACTTTATTTGATTAAATTTCTAAAGTTTATCTATTAAATTAAATAAATTAAAACCTTATTTAGTTTAATCTAACATCATCTCTTTTAATTAAAATAAAATCAAAATATATTTATTTAACTAAATCTTTAAATCATGTTCTTCTCATATTTGATTTAAATCAATCCATAAATTTAAGACAAATAGGTCACACCATTTAATCCCTTCATTAAATTAATTAACCTCGATTAATTTAATCTCTCTTTCTATGTCCCATCCTCTAGCTTTTTCCACTTGCACATGAAAATAGATTTCATTGATTTATTAAAATCTCCATTTTCCTTCAACAAGGAATCTTTAAAGGAATATTCCCCAAGTTTGAATTTAAAATCCAAGTGGGATGAGTCCTTCCAACAAGGAATTCACTCTCTCTTACATGTTCTTTTCCTTGAGCCAAGTGGCATTCAATGCATTCTTCCTTCCCTCTTGCATGTCATTTCAACAATTTCAAAATTCAAATATATGCATTTATTGACACATTCTTCAAAACTTGCACATCCTCCATCCATTTACAAGTGGACAAGTGGCATTTTTCCATTGGCTAATTCTTAGTCTCATATTGCTCTATTTTGGACATCTCCTCAACTTAGCATTCTATAAATAAAAGGCTAATCTCCTCATTCTATCATCCACAATTTGAGTAAACTTACTATGCTCAAATCATTAGCAATTTTCATCCATTATCATTGAATTCATAGCTAGGTTACACAAATTTTTCTATTGGAGCACTCATCAAGCATCAAAAAAAAGGGACAAATTTCATCACACATCAATCTTGCATCATAGGAGTTGGGAAAGGGTCAATTTTCACATCAAATTGGCACCAATTCCCCCATGGGATCAAGAGTTTGCATTGTCTTCAATAGGATTTAGCTTTCTTTATTGTTCTTTCATACCATTTGTTGCTTCATTTCCTATTTTAAACTATGCTAATGGATATTATGGGGAATCCTTGTTCTTGCATATTACCTTCTAATGTGTTTGTTCATGTTGTTTTTCAGGTATTAGGATTAGGTCTACGCTATCAAAATGGGTGTTTTAAATCGTTGAATGAACAAGGTGAAGTATTCTTAGAATAAAACAAATAATCGGGTATGTAAAGGGTATTCTTAAAATGGAAGGTGTTGAGATTTTGAAGAAAATTTTTCCTCGTTTCCAATTGAAGTTGTTAGATTATTTCCTCAGCTTTATTCCCTCTATACACAACTATAAAGTCTATCAAATGGATGTGAAGTCAAAATTTTTCAATGGAGAACTAGAAGAAGTATACATTGAATAGCTAGATGGATTTCAGATGACTGACAAGGAAGATATGGTTTTCCACTTGAAGAAAGCTCTATATAGACTTAAGGAAGCCCCCAAAGCCTAGTATTCTAGATTGGACAAATACTTATTGAAGCTTGGATTCACTAAAGGTACTGCTGATAGTAACTTATATTTCAAATTGGATCATGATAAAGAGTTAATTATAGAAGTCTTTGTTGATGACATCATTTTTAGAGAGATGAAAATCTATGTATGAAGTTTTCTCAGATGAGACAGCGTGAATTTGAGATGAGTATGATTGAAGAGATGAATTTCTTTCTGCAATTGCAAGTCACCCAGTTAGACAAGGGAATTTTCAAATCTAAGTCCAAATATGTGAGAGAGCTACTAAAGAAATTTGGGATGGAAGAATCAAATCCTGTTGGTATTCCCATGGTGATCGGATGCATTTAACACGTAATGATGATTCTCCTAAGGTGAATCAAACTATATACAGGTCAATGATCCAATGATTGCTCTATTTTTAACCTAGACTAGACTAGATATTATGAATGTTGTATGCATGGTTGCTAGATTTAAGGTTGATCCAAAAGAATCACATGTGACTATTGTTAAGAGAATCTTCAAATATCTGAAAGGAACAGTTGACTTTGGACTTTGGTATCCAAAGGATGATGATCTCACTTTGAGTGTATATACTGATGCAGATTGGACTGGAGATGTAGATGACAAGAAAAGTACTAGTGGTGGTGCTTTCTTCCTAGGGAAGAAGCTAGTGTCCTGGTTGAGCAAAAAGTAGAATTCCATTTCTCTATCTATTGTTAAAGCATAATATATTACAGCTGCAAATAGTTGTACTTAAGTGATATGGATGAAACAAATGTTGAAAGATATCAGGGTGATATATGAAGAGCCTATTGCCATATACTGTGACAATTCAAGTGAAATAAATATTTCAAAGAATCAAGTGCTACACTCTAAGACTAAACATATATCAATCAAGTTTCACTTCTTGAGGGAGAAAGTGAATGAGAAAGAAGTTAGATTGGAGTACGTGCCTACCAAAGAAGATATTGCAAACATATTGACTAAGTCATTGTCAAAGGATACTTTTGAGTATCTCAAAAGAATTCTAGGGGTAATTACCCCTCCTGATAAGAACTAAAAGATGCATTTACTTGCATCAATCCATGAGCTACATTGCTATATTCTGATATGGATTGATGTTTCCATGGCTACTACTCAGGGGGGAGTAGTCAAATGTGCAGATATGTGGTTCAAAGTGTGTATATGGAAAGGTCATGGTTACCTTTTCCATTGATGTCAAACGGGGAGAAGTGCAATGTGAAAAATATTATGAGGAGAAGGGCCTTGTCAAAGAAAAGTAGTTAAGAAGCAAGTGTGTTGGGTTGATGGTATTTTTCATATCATGTGTTTCCATCAATGCCAAAGAGGGAGATTGTTGGATGTTGTGGATGTGTTGCTGATATGTGGTTGTCATTGATGTCAACACTATTAGCATTTGGTGTATTGAAGGGTATATATGTCGAGGATATTGAGAAAATTGTAAAAGAAAGTGTTCTAGGTTCCCAGTGGAACTGTGTAGGTCATGAAGGTGTCTTGTTCTGTATGTTGAAGATCAGCTGTTGTGGACTAAAGGGTTTATTTTTTAGAGTATCTAGATCATCTACCAGAAGTTTTAGAGGTCTACGTGTAGATTTGATTGTGTTGTGGTATGATAATATTTTTCATGGTCTCTTTCAGTGTTCTTGAGTGAAGTTTGTGTGATTCTAATAATCTCAGTTGTTTTGGGTGCTTCTAGATCATTCTCCATCATTCTTGTATGTCCACAATGATTGATGTGCTTGTGGTTGAAGATTTTTCTTATGCATGTTCGGGGTTTCATGTTCTTGGTTGACATGATGGTGGTAACGTGTTGTGGATCCTTGAAAAGTAAAATTTGAATGTTTGGTATGCTCGTGAATATTTTTTTGGGTTGCATCATTGTTTTGGCTGATGGTGTTTAGATCCACATTGAAAATTTAATTGTAAATTTGGGCCGACATTGCAAATACATTTTATTTTTGTGGTTGACTAAGTTGTTGATGTAATCCATGATGTAGATATATAAGAGTGATTGTTTCATCAATGTAAAGTGTATTGGGTGTACTCCTATGTGTGTATGTGTGAATATCATTTGATTATAGAGCAGAGTGTGAAGAAGCTTGAGTGAAGTGTGAAGTAGTTTGAGTGAAAAGTGAAGGAGTTTTCTATGCTTAATTGATACTATAATCAGGCTTGTGCAAAAGCTATTTTCTTAGTTTGTACCCTTTGGATTTAATCCTATTCTATATTGTTGGGTAGTGAGCCCCTTTTGTAACTGAGTGGTGAGCTCTAGGCAGTGTGCCTGAATGCATGTGCATTCCCCCTTTATTGTTTTTATTATACTTTTTAACAGGGTATAATATTGTGGACTAATATCCACCGTGGTTTTTCCCCTAACAAGGTTTCCATGTACAAAAAAAATCTTGGTGTTCTCTATCTTTTTGATGTGTTAATTTCTTATGGTTAATTGCTTATTCATTAGATCTAAGATTAAGTTAAGTAAAGTTTGAAAAGTTTATTATTTTGTGAAAATTGATTCACCCCCCCCTCTCAGTTGTCTGTCCTTGTTTTTCCAATAGGATGATCAAATTTTTAAACTAAGTCCTTTGCAAGGAAAAGAGAAGGATAAAGTTAAGTCTAAGGTGGTGTTTTTTGGAAAAAAGGGGCCTTTAAGGCTTGAAGATAGTAGGATTGGTGTATTTGTAGGTGTGGATTGGGTTCCTAATGCTAGAGCAGTAGAGAAGGCACAAAAAAATAATGCTAAGGTAGTAGGAAGAGTGTATGAGAATGATTTGCAGTAAAAGGTTGGAAGGAAGGAGGTGATTGTGTGGGAAAGCACTTGTAAGATGAAAGGTGAGGGTGAAGAGCCTTTGGAAAGGCATGTAACAAGTGATTGTATCATGATAGGGACAATCAAGTGTCCTATAACAGGGAGCAACATACAAATATAGTTAAGAGGTAAAATACAAGTGAAATATGATGGTACAGGTGTGCAAGGAGTTGATGTGACAAAGGATAATACAAGTACATGTCTGACAGTAGATGTGATGTTTGATAGTACTGTGGCATATGGCAATGACAATATGAAAGGTATGAGAACAGTGAGGAAGGAACAAAGTGAACAAAGAAACACAAGTCTGGTAATAGTGAGTGCAAGGCAAGGTATGCAAAGAGTAATGGGAAGTTATAAGTGTATGAGTGACACAAAGGAGAAGGCAGGTTTATATACTGCTAATGCTTGTTTATTTGTAGGTCTGATACCTAGAGCAACACCAAATTTTGATCCAGGAATAAGGATGTAGACATCAGGTCTGAAGGTACATGGAGCAGCAAGGTGGAGGCAAAGAGCAAGTTTTTACTCTTGGGACAAGAGTCTTTTCTATGGGGGGTGTATGATGCAAGGGCACCTACACCCTATGGTGAAAACAAATAAGTCTTGGAGGATTTATAGGTTGATTTGAATTCTTTTAGCCAAGGTGTGTTAGGAAGTTTTTGTTGAGTTCTTGAGTTCAAATAAGGTCCAATGTGACCATTATATTGTAATTGATCAACTTTGAGGGGCTTTGTATTCATCTTGTAATGTTTGCAAATCATGTGCAAGGAATTGTCAAAGTTGACAAGGGGTGTTAAGATATAGAGAATGTTGTTTTTCTTGAAGAAGTTATATTTCTTAGGTAAATAAGGTCTCATTAGACCATTTGTAATAGGTTAGGTGCTTAAGAGGGTAAAAAATGTAAATACTGCAAATTGTGTAAGGGTATTATCACTAAAACATGTAAAAGGTGTGATTATGGCCTCCAATGGTCATTAGTAGTTTGAAATTCTCTTTTGAGGCAGTTGGTCAATTTTTTTAAGGGGAAGAAACCTTTAAGAAGGTGGAGAGCCTCATTTTCAAGGTTGGGAAGAAGATTTAAAAGAAGAAATCAATAAAAACCTTGTTAATTCTCATATTTTCTGTGTTTCTCTTACCTTTTTTAGACTTGTATGGGTCCATACAGGCTTGTCATGGCCTAAAAATTTTAGTGGATGTTGGTATACCTATCTAATATCATTTAAAGTTTGTTTGAAGTCTTAAGATAGGAATTTGTAAAAGATATCTGCATCTTACTGTAATTGCCCTATTTTTTCTATTAGAGGGTTTTGAAGGAAACAAAATGATATCCTAAGCCTTCCACCTACTGTGCTAACCTATGTCTTAGTGGAAAGGCTTCTCATAGGATGTACTAATTTTTCTTTGTTGATTTTTCAACCCGTGAGTATGTGGAAAGACAATATGATGATGTCCTAGGGCCAATCAAGTTGTTTTCCATGTATAAAAAGGGGTAATGAGGGGTGGTATTGTAAAAATGTGTTTGGAATTGTCCATGTGATGGTTTGTGAAGTTGTTGTAGGGTATTTGAAGCCTGATAGAAGCTTTGGTTGGGTCAAATAAGCATGCGAATACATATTTCTATCAAAACCCTTATTTTGAGCATGTAAAGGGAGGGTTTCTTAGATCAGTGTATAGAAGAGCTTGAATGTTAGTTCTAAAGGTGGATTCAGTGGTTTTAGAGCATTTGAATTGCTTCCCCAAGGTTTTAGAGGGTTTGGTGAAGTCTAGAAGGTACTCCCTTTGTAAATTAAGCCTAATTTGAGTAGCCTAGGTAGGGGGTGTTGTATTGAAACTCATAGTTGTTACAAAGGAACCCTATGAAATCTCTTAGTTTGGTGAAGAACTTGGTAAAAAGTGTTTGAAACTCCAATTTTTTGAGGTCTTTAGTTTTTTGTAGAGTCTTATGCCTATTTTTTATGTTTGGAACCCTATAAGGGTTTTGAGGGTGAGTTGATGTCTAAAACTTGAGATCCTTGGGAAGAGAATTTTCCTTGTTCAATTGTGATTAGGCTGAGGTTGTTTGAGTGTGTTCTCCACCCCTCTACATCATCTAGGAAAGATAATTTTTTAGAGTTTATGTGTTGTCTTTTTGCAGATTGAAGCAAGAACCTAGATGCCAAAAGACTAGGTAGTGAAGAAAGGAGGAAACCTAGGTGAGGTATCACGAAGACAAGAAGAAGCAAGGTGAAATATACTTTCTTGAGAAAGAAGAATGGATGTGTTGAGGAGGATATTTCATGGAGACTTGTAGAGTACATAGTTAACAAACAAGAAGCTAGTGATGAGAAAAGAGAAAAGTGAAATGAAGAAGAAAAATGAGAAAAAAGAACTTATAAAAGTGCAACAAGAGATAATGGAGTTGAGACACACCTTGGAAGAAATGAAAAAAAAGAATGGAACTTGAGATGCAGTAGTTGCTTGAGAGAGGAAACCAAGAAAAAGGTTGGAATTGGAAAATAAGGAAGAAGGTTAAATGGCCTATCAAGAAGATCATTCAGAGGAGAAGAAGACAAAAGATGATAGCAGCAAGGATGGATGAGTTGCAAGCTATGTTGAAAGGAAGGGTGCTAGAAGCATCTAAAGAGTAAAGCAAATCTTGTGTTTTTGAAACTAAGCCTTTGTGTGAGTATGTGTTTACATGTGCAACAAATGGAAATAATGATAGAAAGAGTCTAAAGGAGGAGAAGTGCATATAGTGTATGAAGATGGCTATACAAATATAACACACTATGGTGAAGAAGATGTTGCCAAAACAACCAAGGTAGTGGTTGTATTTTTTGATTTTTTGGATGATGAATGTGCTCATCAATTGTATTCCAATGATGATGATGAAGACATAGATGATGGTATTGAGGCACATGAATGAGAACTAGAATTTTGAAACCTAAAATCTAAAAAGATGCTTAGCAAGAGATGATGCAAGAAGAAGGATCTAGAGAAAGTTATAGAGATGAAGGAAAAGTTACAAAAGATTTGGAAAACTAGGAAGAAAGAGAAAACCTGCACTCAAGTGGACTTGAGTTCTTGCTTCCCTTGGGAGTATGGTGCGGGGGCACCCATAGGCTTTCATGCCCCAAGAGGGGTCAAATGTTGATTTTTTGTTTTACTTGACTTCATTTCATGTAATAAGGTCTTATAATAAAATTTAATAGGTGTTTGATTTGGTTTTGGGTCATTAGGGGACTTGTTGCAAAAAAAATGTAAAATGTTGTCAATATTGCAAATGTTGTTAAATTGCACAATGTGGAATATAAAGGGTCATTGTTGCATAAAGTGAGAATTTGAATGGTTGTAAGTTGAAAAGTTGGTTTAGAACAATTAGAAAATAGTTGTAAATTTTTAAATAGCCTTGGGGAGGTTGAAACCAAGGTTGGTGGTGACATTTTTGAAGTGAAATAAATAAAAGATATCCTTTTTTTTTGCATTTCTGAACATTCAATTGTTGTTTCAGGGCTTAGTATAGCCCGATACGATTGATTAATGATTTAAAACTAATTGTAGGTTGTTGTTATGTGAATCTAATTTAATTTTCTTTTTGTTTCATTTATTTTCATTGAGTATTAAGAAAGTTACAAGCATTTTGGTGAAAGCAACCTGAAACCTTAAGAGGCCTAATTTGAGGGAAAATAGTCCAATTTTGAGGGTTTCCATACAAAACAACCTACCCTAATTTTGAGATATGTTAAATAAGGGAAAAATGGGTATTTGAATCAAATTTTAATTCATGGAGATCAATTCTAGTCTAAAAGTTAAGGCTTTAGATTGTGGGTATGAATTTTGGTTTGCAAGATATCACCATTTTATCAGTTTGGAGACTTACTAATTTTGGGTGGCCTAAGTAGGGAAACTGTAGCCATTGATGAAATATCTTTTCTTGAGAGTCATGGAAAGTTTTTAAATTTCATTTGTACATGTCCTAAGTTGTTCCAAGGATCTAGTAAGGTACTTGAAGTGTAGCCACCAAATTTGAAGATTGTAAACTAATGTAGGCTTATAACCAATGAAGCATATTTGAGTTTGCAAGGAGATAGTACCCTAGTTTATGAAACATAATGTCAAGTTAGTGATTCCTATTGGACTGCTCTACATCAATTTTTTTCTTCATGTCTAGTGAATGCCACTTTTTCTTGAAATTTTTAGTATTCCAAAATCTGCTCTTAAATTGATAAAAAAAAATGAAAACAATTTTTTAAAAATATGAAAAATTACAAGAATAAATTTCATTAGTTTACATCATTTCGAGACTCAAAACATAAATAACAATTTTATGTGGTCAAATTTTATAAATTCTTTTTGTTGTTGGCTAATTCCTTTATAAAGTGTGACACAATTTTGTATTTTTACCCCCTAAACTACCTCATACTACCTAATAAGCTGAAAAGGAAGGGAAAACAAGATTGTTTCCCTTATTTTTATGATAAATGTTTTCTAGAACTGGGTGAGTAGATCACAAAGGTCTTGGACTGTAGAGCAGGTGTCAAAATTCAAAGCACCTCACTGGAGTCCCAAAGATGCATTGGTATCCTATACAGATAGAGAGTTAAATAATAGCTAGAAACATGTAGGGTCTTCTAACAACCCAAATGTTATGGTTTCATTGTTTGAAAAAAACATACAAAAAATGAAAAGTACAACAATAATAATACTATCCAAGTTACTCTAATAGCGAAATGACAAAGAAAGAAGAGGAATTCCAACTTACTCGAGGTCTTGTTCTCTAGCTAGCTCCAAGCAATCGAATAGTACCTACACACATAGTAACAAGAAAAATGTTGGGGTTTTGTTTTGAGATTTTCCTCAGTCAAATCCCCATTTCAATGTTCCCACCTCCATGGACAACCAATAGATAACAAGATATATAAAAGCAATAAAGAACTAGATAGAATAGACACAGTGAAGTAGAGAGAAAAGAAAACCTAGATGCTACTCTACAAGAATGATATTACAATTAAGAAAATAAACACAATATCACCTCCCTTTCTACAAGTGCTCAAGGCTGGTAGATGAAGGAGAAGAACAAAGTCACCATGCTAATGGAGTAGAGCTTCAAAAACCTACAATAACAATGACACTAGAGCAAGAAGATGGTGTAGAAGTCAAGTATGAAGATAGTAGTAGCAATATATAGTGAGAATGAGGTAAGAATAAGTGTTAGAACAAAGAGGGAGCTTGAGAATGAGGTAGAAATAAGAGATAGATATCTTGGAAGAGTGAAAGAATAGAGTAAAAATGGGAAAAATTGGAGGAAAATAGTCATTCCTAACAGTTAAGATACGACAGGGGGAAATTAAGCTCACAGTTGACAAAGAATCATAACATCTTTACCATTTCTTGACATAGGAATATTATCAAGATGTTAGCACAGTGAGCACATGTCCATGCAGTGCATGTGTGTCCCTGACATAAATTCTCTTCACCAATGCTAAACAATAGGGACACATGGAAAAGGTGGAACAAAAGTGATGGGTTTTTACATTATCGATCTTATAACGCTAAAATGAAGGTAAATTGATGGGAAATTGCATAGGGTGAAAATATATGCCATCACAAGACTAAAGGAGGCTCTTTATGGACTAAAATAGGCTCATAAAGCATGGTATTCTAGATTGGATATATATTATTGTTGTTTATGTTGATGACATTAGCTTTGGTGGTAGCAGTGATTCTATGTACAAAGGGTTGTAAGATGTAATGCAAAATGAGTTTGAAATTTTAATGCTTGGTGAGCTATATTTATTTCTTGGTTTAGAGATTTCTTAATCAGACAAAGGTATATTCATTTCTTAATGCAAGTATATAAAATGAAATATTAAGAAATTTAAAATGGAATAATGCAAAACAATAAGTACACCTATGGTTACTAGATGTAAATTGAGTAAGGATGTTGAATCTTCTCTAGAAAATTAGACCTTGTATAGGTTAATGACTATTATTTTGTTGTATGTAATTGCATCAAGACTAGATATAATACAAGCACTAGGGATGGTAGCTAGATTTCAGGTAGTGCCTAAGGAAATTCATTTCAAGGCAATAAAAAATGTTTAGATATATGAAGGCTACAAATTTGGTTTGTGGTATCTTGAGAGTGAAAAAATCATATTAACTACATACACAGATGTAGATTGGGTCAAAATCATAGTTTACAGAAAAATTACAAGTGGTGGAGCTTTCTTTCTTGGTGATAGTCTTGTATCTTGGTTAAGGAAGAAGCGAGATTCAATATCTTTATCTAAAATAGAAGTTGAGTACATTGAAATTTCTTCATGTTGCACTCAAGTATTAAGGATGAAGTAGAACCTAAAGGATATGAAAAAAGAGCTTGATGAACTGATTTTAATTCTTTGTGACAATACTAGTTCTATAAGTATTTCCAAGAATTAGGTGATGCATTCAAGGAAAAAAATATGTTGAAGTTGATGATTCAACCAACAAATCCCATGAACCAACTAAAAGCAATTACATATCACAATAGAGAAGATCAAAATCAATATTTTCTCAATAACCTAAGAATTGTATTGATGAAAATAACCTAAATGAATGATTACAATGTAGAATCAATCTTTATGAAAAGGAGATAGAAACCATAGATCAAAACCCTAGGTGATGATTAAATTAGCCTATGAAAAGTGTCACCATCCTATACAATGAGACAACATGTACTTTTATTAGACTTGACGTAATAATTAGAAACAAAATTCCTAAGTTTAGCTTAAGTGAATAAAGTAAAAGGTGACCTAATTAGTTAATCATAATTAATTAATTAATTAGATGATTATCTTATTGCTACAAAACCCCCCTTTAAGATCAACTTAGGCAGTAGCTAGAAAACTAAGGAATAATGCATGAAAGTAAAAATATGGGTCCATACAACTAGGTTTGATGAGGCACCAATGTACAAACTAAAGATCTCTCAAAAATAGAGTAAAGGAGAAAATATCATAGGAAAAAATCCTCTCTAGAAAGAGATGAATGCATACAATAAAGTGATGAATTATGGAGGAATCATTGATACAACCCAAATACACCATTCCCCACATATATAAATTATAAATGCCACCATAAGAGGGAAATAAAGAGACCACGTAGCCCCCACATAATGAAGTAGCTTGAAAACCACTAAAGAATGACTAAAGACAAAAGAGAAACCAGTGCCTAAAAATAATATATCTCCCATTGGGAAGAAAAGGATCTAATGGTTGGCATTGAAGAGATCTCATTTCCTTGAAGAATCAAGAGGTAAGAAGCATCAAGAATGAAATATCTAAATGTGTATCAATTGTATCCCAATATGTCTCAAAAAAAATTGGTGTGACCCTAATCAATGAATAATACAAAGTATGTGAGGGTGCAAGAGTAACATCCAAAGATGAATGATCAAAGAGGATATAAACCCCCTAATATTTGTAGAAGAGTAATGAAAAACCAAATCTAATATACATGTCATGAAACTATCTTGCAAAGGTAAATCTAGAAAATAAAAAGTCTCCTGCTCATTTGAAAAAGTAGGAGGTGATGGAACCTCATCACATGGTTGAGGAAGAAGAGAAAGGTTAAACCAACCACCACAACCACCACCTAAACAAATATCACACTAGATCAAGGAGAGTGGTCCTTAGAAAATTACCCTTCAGGAACAAAGTGGGTAAAGTTATAGATCTGTGCATCATGATCAACCCTACCAAATACAACAATTTTCTAGCTATGTAGATCTTGAATGAACACAAAATCTATAGTGAACCCAATGGACTTACCACCTTGTGTGATTTGATATATAGAAAGATGACTATTCCTAATATAAGGTATTAAAAGTACATCATGAAAAATGCCATTAGGAACATCAATAATCCCTTTACCAAATACATCCAAATGAACACTGTTAGCCATCAAGATCTTCATGATTGGAGTATGCCTTAAAGAATTAAACCTATTACATTGGCTTGATATATGGAATGAATATCTAGAGTTAAGAATCCAATTTCTAGACTATTCATCACATGGTACAACAAGAGCATTGCCTTTCATTCTATGATCATCTATCTTATCACTCCCATTGGAAATTTCTGTAATGCCTGTGTGTGTAGAAGATGATGATTGAGAAGAAGAAAATGATGAAATTGTATATTTTGAAGGAAAATAAATATTATTTTCCTTTAGAAGTTACCTCATTTCATTTAAGTCTTTTTTGTAACAAGTTTTTTCATCATTCCATATTTTGTTGCAATAACCACATGTTGGGTAGTCTTTCTTTAATGAGTTCTCCTTTGAAGAGGATGAAGAATCAATGGAATCATGTGATTGAGATTCCTTGGGTTGCTCCAATGACTTGTGTCTCTATTTCTTTCCATTTCCACATGAATCATTCTAATCTTTGGTGCCTTATGATGCAATAAGTGCTTATTGTGTGGAAGACTTCAACTTTCCCATGTGAACCAACTAAGCATATTCTTGAGTGAGAGATGAAGAAAATTCATCAAGGGAAGGCATAGAGAATTTTATACCAAGAGAATCTCTAGTGGAATAAAATGTTGATACAAAAACTAAATAAGTTGATCTAATCTTGGAAAGAATAGAAAGTACCAACTAAGAGTCATCTTTTAGAATACCACACCGAGTGAATTGCAATATGAGAGATTTGAGTTTTATAAAGAATTCATTGGTGCTATCAAAATCTAAAGGATTTAAGTCAATAAGATCATTCTCTAACTAAAATCCTCTCATGGTATCCTACTTCTCAAAAAAAGACTCTAATTGAGTTCAAATTTGATTGTGTGCGGTGCAAGATTCAACATGAAAGAGAAGATCAAGAGACATAGACATGAATTATGTCCCAAAAGCCTAATCACACTTTCTAAACCATTTTATCTTCTCAAAAACACTTGTAGGATCAAGTTCTATACCCATGGTCACTTTGTGCAACCCTTGATTCTTTAGATGAATCACCATTTGTTTCTTCCAACCATAGTAGTTGAATATAGTAAGGGGACTAATGTGGTGTGGATCCATGATGATTTGATAAAAAAAGTACATAAATGAAGTGATGTAGTAGTATATACCATCAATATGAAAGAAAATCCCCTTTGATCCTAAAAAAATACTTGATTCATATTTTTTCCAAGAAAAGAACCAAAAAAGGAAAACTCAAGATTTGATGAAAATAATAGGTACTTGGTAAATATTTTAGAGAAATAGGTCTGAGATCTATGTAGAGGACAAAATCAACATTCCAAAGCTTCTTGAATCACAAAAAATTGATATTCCAATCTAAATTTATGGCCTCTTGAGTGCAAATAGCTTGATCTAACTTCAGAGGAGTGTATAAATAATTAGGAGCAAGATCTAGAAAAATGGACTATAGATTTGGAGTAGGCTCCAAACCAACTTTCTGATAGTATAAAATTTCAAAAATTAGAGATCATAGGCCCGAGATACACCCTATTTCACAAAAAATACCTAATTTTTGCTTCATGGAGAATAGGGGGTACTTAAAAGAGAAGAAAATTTTGATTTTACACAAATGGTAGAGTATTAGGCTTTTACTTTCCCTCTTTCTATTAATTGTGCAAATTGTATTGAGGTCTAGCTTAATAAAATGAATAGTGATGTTAAGATTGAAGACAAGACAAAGAGCCGAAGAAGTCTTGAAAGGAAAGAGAATCAAGAAGTAAATGCAACCATTCATGGAACAGAGTAAAACAAAATGGAGAACCTTGAATGGAAACTAGAAGAAGGTACAAGAATAAGACAATGGAAAAGGTGTGTGCAATCAACTATTAACCAGGTCATTTCCATACATTTTAGCCAGATTATTGGTAAGTATGCATTGGAATTTTCATTTATAAAAAAAAAAAAAAAATTCAAATAATTTGCTATTGCAATAGGTTATCCAAAATTTATTTGATTGAGTTTAAAGATAAACCTACTAGGATTGAAACTAAGAACATTATGAAGATAATGATAGAAATTAGTGTAAATTGCTTAATTAGGGTAAATAGTTTGATTAGGGTTAATTTGTGTGTGTTAGGATAGTTTTCTTTACTAGTTTTTCCCTATTTTATGGTTTTGTTCCTGGCATTAACAAATTCTCCTTAATCTAAAAAACATGACGATTGAATTTTGAAAATATTTTTGTTGAAAAATTAAAATGTTAAACCATTTGAAATAAATACATGGATGAATAGAAAAGAAAAATATTCATTATATTTCATAAGGAATATTTCATATATACATGAAAGTACAAAATTCTCATAGTAAAGTGAGGGAAAAAGGGAAAAAGGAGGGTAGGATGTTTGGAAGGATATGCTAGAGCAGTTGGTTGGATGACTTGTCAATTTGGTCTTACTCATCCCAAAGAAACATGTACCCTAGGTAGGTGTTGTCTCTATGGTCATCGAGGTTAGGGGTATGTAGAGCAGTAAGAAAAGGAAGGAGGGGAACTATTTACCTTTGTTTTAGAAACAAGGGAATATCTTCAGTAGCAGGAATTCCTATGGTAGGTTGGGAAACAACAAGAACATTGTACATCCCAAGAAATTTGGCCACACTATCATCACCACATCAAAATGAACTTCAGCTATAGAGAGGCTAAGGTCTAGGAGAGAAGTAATGAACCATGAAGCTAGGTCTAAATTTACTCTATAATAGGCCTTGATGTTCATGTAAGTTCCCTTGAGGACCATTCACATAAAAGATTTGGTGGAATAAGTCCTGAGGAAGAATATTTTTTGAGCTACTAGGTTGTAATTCAACCTTGAAAACTAGTCTAGCAATGAACATTAGTAAGGAAAATTGGAGTACCCATAGCCTAGAGTGAGAAAGAAAATGCAGAAGAGAAGGGAAATACAAAATTGAAGATAGAAGTGAGGAATTTGAAGTAAAGTTTTGCATTTATAAAAATCCATGACAAATTTGTAGTACATACTTTCCTAGATAAAAAATCTTGAGAATGCAAGTTGAGTTGGCCGAAGTACATTTTTCTCTAGAATTGAAATTTAAATCAAATAAATTCCCACAAAATTGGTGTTCAACATTTGAGGATGGCTAGCAACATATGCTTTTCACTTGTCTAATGCTACAAATAACTATGTTGAAGCACAAGCATTACTTCATGGTTTGGAATTCGCAATTTAGGGGGGCTTTTCAAAATTGCATATTGAAGGTGATTCTTTGATTATTATCAATGAACTCAGGATGAGGAGAATACAAAAATGGAATCTTCACTATGTGTTTAACAAAGTTTTGTTTTTATTTGACAAATTAGAAAGGTAGATAATTACACATACATACCGTGAAGGTAATAAAGTGGCAGATTATTTAGTAGTGATGGGCAGTGAACAAAATGATCTAAAGGACTCAAATGTTCAGATCGACATAAAGGAATTCCCAAAACTGATGGAACTAGATATTCAAGATAAGCAAGGCATAAAAAATTAGAGCAAGATTGGTCTTATTTAAATATTTCTTTTGATTAGCTTGCATCATCTTGGTCATCATGTTATTGCATCATCGCTTATATGATCTTGGTACTACTGATGTTTTTGTGATAAGCTTGTAGGATTTTGTATTAATTCTCTTTTTCATGTCATACGATGGCATGTGTGGCTTTAGGTGTCATGACTTAATAAGGCACATGTAGTACCTATATACACATTTGATAAGAAATTTTGCAATCGACTAAGGCATCTCATTCAAATTTCTATGAAAAAATTGTAAGAATTTAGGTGGCGCATTGGACATCCAGTAAGGATGTCATGGTTTGAAGCTATCAAAATTAACAGCATTAGAGGCATTTGCTAAATTTGTCTACCAAAAAAATTGAAATCCAAAGCCATTGGTAGCATAGTTGGTACAATGCTGGTACTATAATCTGAAAAGCTGGTAATCAAAATGTATCTTTGGATATCCTTCACCCGTTCTATCCTTACTGGGTGTATTATCCAATGTTTCCATCGTGTGAATAAGCATGAGGAAATGGTTATAAAATGTTTTCCTTGTTCATTTGCTTCATACAGTTCTTTTTTCTTAGAGTTTATCATTTTGGAGGCTTAGGGAGTATGGAACTAACAGAGTTTAAAGTCCGTAATTACAGAGTTCCCATTAAGGTAAAATCATGGGAGGAACCGTTCTCTGCTTGCATTGACAAGGAGGAGTTGCAAAAGGTATTCAAAGTTAAAGTGTAAATATGTTTTAAATTGCATCAAAGCTATCATTGGAGAGGATATTTTACACACATAGTTGCAAAGGTTAATTTTCGCTGCTAATTTGTTCTTTATTTTCTTATCAAATATATTGGACTTGGTCCAAAACTTTGATATTATGTGTATTATAGCTAACAAGTTTGTTGGTAGTGCATATTTGGAAGATGATGCTCTGTTAAACAATGTACAACAGTATGATTTCACCTTGGGTGATGGTTTGATTGGTGGTTTATTTCCAAGGCACCTCTTGTATCACAAAAAGAGGTATGCAGAGATTTTTCGAGGCATGTTATTATCTACAATGCATGGCACATCTATTCACCTATATCAAGATCTTAACAAGTATAAGTATACTATTTCTATGGAGGGGATTGATGATTTTAAAAGAAAATATCATACAGTTTCTTTTTTGAGAAGCCATGTTTGTATTCATGACTTGCAAATTCCAGCCACTTCACAAGCAAGTAAAAGGAAGTTTTGTTACCGTTATGTACCTAATATTAACAAAGAAATCCCATCTTATGATTGTCATTGTAAGGGAAAATATGTGGAATCATAGGAAAGTTTTGTTAATGGCCTTCAAAGAGCTGATAGCAAATATGCATCTTTTTAAGTTTGGTCTTGTTTCAGTCCACCACTCTCCATGAGAAAGAAATTTTTGGGTAATGAATAGGGATGGAGGTATATGTAGTTTGTACATTCTAATAGGATATTTTGGGAATCAAATGGGAATGATCAAATATAGTGTCAAAGTCAATTATTTTGTTCAGTTGTATTGGGAAGGAAATAGTTTTTTGTAAAATTCTAAATGACCATACTAGTCTTTATGTCAAATTGTACAAATAGTTACTCAAACCATAACTGGGGGTTTTCTTGCTGGCTCTTTCCTGCCAGTATGTCTACCTGAACCAAAAATATGTAAATATTTATTAATATATAAAAAATATAAGTGGTTTGCCACTTTTGAAAAAAAAAACATTTGAGGATTGCTAGTACAAATATCATGAATCAAGAAAATTAGGTATTACAAAATTAAATGGTGGTCATTTTAGTTAATTTCATCAAGCTATATTGATTATGAACTGTCCAGGTGTGTTTTTCGAAAGGAAAGTTGAGTTGGTGAGGTGGAACACATCAACATGTTGAGAAACTTGAGAAAGCAATATGTGTGTGATTAGGTGTGTGAATTAAATGGACATGATGGTTAGGCTTAAGTATAATTATGACAAGCCTTGTGCATTAATGTAAGTGCAGAGCTACAAAAATAAAAAAAATTGGCCAAGTTTATCTTAGCAGGTTGACATGGAAAGTAAAATGGAAGAGTGACAACCAATGTCTCTAAATTTAGAAGTAATCAGGTGATTAGATAACTTGTAGCTAAATTTTAACGTATTCTTTTTTTTTAGTAGATAGTGAATTGTAGTTAGTTGAAATTTGGCATAAGGATGGTAAAATTTAGTTGTAAAGTCTCACATATAGGAAATTCATTAACTAAATCTTTTGGGAATTGGTGAAAATGATGAAGGGTATTGGAATTGATTTAAAAATTAAAAAATGACCTCGTTATTGTTGTAATTCCCAACCTAATAGCGGGCTTTACTTCCTGCAAGTTGAAGCAAAGGAGCTTAAAATGTAATATCAAAAAAAATAAAAATGAAAATAATATCAAAGAAATATTAGAAGAAAAAATTCAACTCTTTAGGCTATCCAAATATGTCTACTAGGGCTATAGATACCTAACTAACAGTAGAGCTATGTTTGGGGGAATTACAAAGACAACCTTGTTAGGGATATAGATGCTCGACTGGTAGCAAGGCTCTATCCAAGGTTGGATTTTTAGGATTGCTAAATTATGTAGCTCAATGTAAATGAGCTAATATTTTCACCAAGTTCCAGAGATGGAAATTAATCAGTGCACACAATGATACTTTTCAGTGGAGTTTCATAGTTTTTATGTCAAGATTCAAGTGAAGGCAAGGAGCTATTGTAAGAAAATATGCATAAGTTATAATTTATGGAAAGTAATTGATTCTCAGGATTCTTTTAAATTTTTTTTTTTTTGGTTTCAAGTTGTGTGATCTCACAACACACCCCAAAGATGTAAGCCTTGGGGACCCAAGTTAAAAAATTAATGCTTATGGCAGGCACTGTTTGGCTAATGATCACCGGGAGGAAATGTAGAACTTAAAATATTCAAAGTAATTCATGGTTTAAAGGTACTAGATGTCAGGGAACTGAGTTGTTATATGTTTAAAGTGAAGTTTGGTAAGTTGCTACAATTGGGAGTAAAGGCCCAAGAGTAAAAAATTTCTAGTGGTTTTTGAGATTCGAGTTGAGTTTGGTTTTGGTAAAGTTGAAATATGTCAAGAGCCGGATACTTGAGTGAAAGGTTCATTGGTGCCAAAGTGTTAAATTTTGTTGCTTGGATTTTCCAAAATGCTTAAAATGTCTGATAACCCACCTAAAGTGATAATTACATGAAAATGCATTAAAGCATGTTATTGATGACTTGCTTTAAAAGTTTATTTATAATAATGATGGTTTTATGCTAATGATATTTTTATTAATATTTTTTTAAGAGAGATTGAGATTTGGAATTTTATGTGCACAAGAAATAGGTTGTTGGACAATGTTTTGGTATGGATGGTTAATAAAATTTGGATTGTGAGTAGATCCAATGATGTTACTAGGTTTGGTGTCACACTCTAAAATCCCATGCAAGGATAAAGCTTACAAAGAGGAAACATTGGTAACCAAAAGATCGGGGACTTGAGTATTATGTATGTGGCGAAGGAGATCACCTAGCTTTGGGTAAGATACTTCTAGATTTTTTACCCGATGCCCAAACTTGAATGCAGGAACATAAGTGTCGATGTATTTGAAGAACTATGTCTAGTTGATTGCTTTGAATATCCAGTAGAGGAAGTTCCTACATTTTGTTTGACAAATATGCTTAATCCAATTTGATGTCCTGATCAAATTTTAAAGACATAAGTCCAAAAGTTTTAAGTGTTGAAGAAGGTCAAAGTATGTTGACTTATTCAAAAGTTTCTCTTGCCAACTATCATGTGCCATGTTATTTTCTATGATTCATCCTTTGAATTTCCTCTCATGTGTTGTTTGAATTTCTTGAGTGTCTCATTCTTATAAAAGTTTGGGAGATGTATTATTTTAGTTTTGTTCAAAATTTGTGGATGTCAGAGAATTAAATTTTTTTCAAGTTTTACTCTTTTTTCTGTTTTCCATTCTATTCTAGACTAAGAACTTGTATATTTCATTAGAAGTTATCTAATATCAAAGCCAAATTCAAATCTATCTCCTAATATGAAATCTTACATAGCTGATTTTTTGTTCCAATCGGACAAGACTGGGTGTTGCATCATTTAAGGGTGCATATAGACACTATTTGGTGGCAATTAATCCCCCTTTCTTTAAACTCTTGCACCATTCTATGCCTAGCTATGAAGCAATTTGGTGAAGTATAGAATGGTTTTCTCTAGCTTAGTTATTTTTTTAGGCATGTGTGGATAATACCTAGGAGAAATTTTACATTTCAATAATCTTTTATGCTTTATTTTAGAATAGATGCTTTATATTTCAAAAAAATGTTCCAAAAATGATAAATACATGGAGTTTTATTATAAATCTTTTGATTCCATAATTTTTTTGAATGCTTAATGCTAAATCTACTTGAATGTATGCAATTTATTTGAGTTTCATGAAATATTATTGCAAATTATTTGATTTCATGAAGTTATTAAGTAACATTTAAATGATCAAAGTTAGATTATGTTACTATCTTTTGAATACCAACCAATTCTTAATGAATGTTTACCCCTTGTGTTTAACAACAATATCACAAAAAACCGTAGTGAACCTAGTGTGTCAATACCTAACATAAACGATCCTTAGGATCAAGTTGAGTTTTCCTTAGATTTAGGTTTCTCAGTGGATTCATTCAAGAAAGGTACGTTCCTATGATACTCTATGAGAATTTATCTAATTATTGGCCTAATTGTTAGTATCTATGAAGGAGATACTAAAGTTAAGCAAGCCAAGATGAAATTTTTCAAGAGCATATTTGAGACCTTGAGAATATTAGAGGATGAATACATTGCAAATTATATGCTCTAGGTGCATGAAGTAGTTTTTGGCATCATTGGTCTTGGTGATGTAGTAAAAGAAGATGAGATTGTGAAGAAGGTTTTGAGATCACTTCCTAAGAACTATAGTCATAAGGCACTGTCTACTATTGAAGAATACATGGATTTGGATAAGTACTCTATAAATGAAATGTTTGGTGCCCTCATATCTTTTGAGATGAGATAATTTGATAAAGATGTTCCAAAGAAGGAATCAACATTCAAAACTTGTAAAAAGATAGAAGATGAAGCAACTAATCAGGATGATAACTATGATGACATTGAAGCAAAATGTGTGAGAATATTAAAGAAAATTAACGACAAATACAAAGGTAGGTTACCTTTCAAGTGTTTTAATTATGGAAGAATGGGTCATTTAGCATCTAAATGTCATTATTAAGAATCTAAAAATAGTAACAAAAATGATAAGATTAGAAATAGTTTATATTCAATGGAAAGTAGTTGTCCCTCAAAAGATGAGGATAATGATTCAGATGATGAAACCCATTGTATGGATTTGGAAACTTGTGACAAAAAGTGTGATGTTGAGAATTGTAAGAAGTCTGATGCCTTCTGTGATGAAGATATGTTTTATTCTGAACTAGATCTTGAGCTAATGGAACTTGAAGGTTGGGACTTCAATATAGATATTGTGAAGTTGATTTTGAAGGAGAACTCTAGTATGCTCTTGAAAGTCTAGATGAAGAAAGATTGAAAAATATCAAATATGAGTGCATGTTTCAAAAAATAAAAAGAGATAATTGAAAAATTAAGGAAAGCATTCAAAGAATCAAAAGAAGAGATTGGGAAATTGAAAGCTCAAATAGGAGGAGGAAATGTATGTGAGACTAAAATCAAAGAAGTTGAAGAAGTGATCTCAATTTTAAAATTCAAAGTTAAAGAAGGTAAGAGGATTGAGGATTGCTTGAATACCAAGCTCAATGATAAAACTGTTGAATGTATAAAGGTTGAGGAAGAGATTATATCTTTGAGAAAAGAACTTGGAAAAAAAGAAGAGAAAATTGACAAGAATCTAAAACTAAGAGGAGGTTTTGTAATTCTTGATGAGTTGATTAACTGTCAAAAGGAATTGAAAGAGAAATCTAGACTTATTTTTGAAAAAGGAAAAAGTCTTATGAACAATGCATTTGCAAACATGTATGATAAATTCAAAGCAAAAGAAATTCCTAAAACAAGGGAGGAGAAATCTTGCACTAAAAACCCTAAGGAGACATTCTTCAAAGATGCAAAGAAAAATCAAGATAGCAAGAAAGAAGGATGATTCATTCCTATCTGAAACAAGAAAAGGAACTTCAAAAAGCCTATCCCTAATCATATTTCTCCCATCAAGTTCAATGGTAACTAATACTCTTGCAATAAGTTTGGTAATAAGGCAGTTAAGTGCAGAAGCTAGATGAGTTAGAATTGATTTATGCCTCTAAGGTACAATGCTATGAACTCTCCATCATTTCATGGTCAGTGTTATTCTTGCAATAATTTTTTTCATAAGGCTAATGTATGCAAAATTTAATTGATAAGGAATAGTAATGCTATGACTTCTCAACCCTTCCATGGTTACTACTACACATGCAAAAGGTTTGTTCATAGGGTTGTGTATTATATATATAATGTGAGAAGAAGTAATTATTCTCTGCAAGTCAGAATCACCTGCTACAATTGCAATAAGACAAGAAAAATTGTAAGGTTTTTCAAAGGAAATAATTTAAGACCTTCTACTCTACAAAAGAAGATTGAAACTAATAAGAAAAAGAAGAAGAAAAAAATATGGTAGAAGTATTATGTTGGAAGAATGAAGAAGGCGACCTCTGGGTTTTTTGTCATTGATGCCAACACTGTTTGGTATCTAACTAAGTAAACTGTGTGTCTACACTAATCTAGTATTTTGATCTAGAAATACTCTCAATGAAAAGAAGTTGCATGATTTTTTGATATGTTGCTCAGGAGTGTCAGGTACAACTATAAACAAGTTTTCAATGAGTTTGCATGATTCGATTGAATTATCCATGTGACAAAAGATCGACATTCTTTTGGCCGACAGGGTTATGAATTGTTTATCTTATAAATGTTTAATGTGTTCCTCATTAGTTCCGGTCTGACCAAATTAATGTTTGTTATGATTTGTTGTATGTGCCAAAAGGACTTTTGATTTAAGCTAACCAATCTTTTTGTGTTATGCATTCAATTAGGCCAAACTAATTGATGCATAAAGATGAAGTTATGTATATATATGTAAGTAATGTAGATGAAGTATAAACAAGGTGATGGATATATGAAAAGGAATAGTGTGATATACAATGATTGTAGTTCCCCTCCGAATCGGTCTTCGAGACTTTTGTGCAAGTGTTTATTGGTGATTTCGTTGAATTATTGTTCTATTGGATTATTTGGTAAACTTAACATTTTAAGTGGCCTAGTTCAATTAGCTAATTAAATTAAATTACTATGTCAAGAGTAAATGTTTTATTATTAAATAGCTAGCTTATTGAACGAATGTCAAATTGTTAAGAGAATTTTAGTAATTAATTATTAAATTAATTTGAAGGAGGGATAATGATTTAATAGCTTATATTATTTCTTTATCAAAGACAAAAAAATGTAAATAAAAACATAAATTTGCAATTATAAATAATGACTATTTTAAATTTAATATAAAAATTATGATTTGAATTATGTTTATTTTATTTATATTGATAGTTTAAAATTTATTTAATGAATTCAAAGTATATGTCATATTAGTCAATTGATCATGTATATAAAAAAAATCATAATACTACAATAAAAAGCCAAGATTTCCATGTGCCTTGTATGTACTCTGCATGTGGCATACATAGCTAAACTAGTAGTCATGCAATACAACATCATTCCTCGAGCAACATCTAGGGAGTTATCGATAACTGAACCTAGGTATACATCGGTACAGGGGGAATTGAAAAAGAAAAGAAAAAAAAAAAAGGGAGGGGAAGTTTTGAGCAGAGAAGAAGGGTAGAGCTCCCTTCATGTGAGTAGAACCACCTCCTGTTACAGCAGACCCAGTTCCTATAAGAAGAAGGAAAGTGGAGGATGTTACAGTAGGACACTAAGATCCTTGGCCTACCCATGAAATGGGTTCCATTAATCAAACTCCTAAATGAGAATCCATTCCATTTTATTGGAGGTGGTTGGTTCAAAGCATCTGAGTGGTTGGTACAAAGCATCTAAAAACTCGATCTCTCATGAACACCTGTCACTACTCTTCTAAACACTTGGTATGTGTGTTTTCAATTTGTTGCATGTGTTGGCCATGCTTGTTTCCCATAGATTATCCCAAGGGTCCATTAAATTATTTACCTTAGAGTTTGATAGGCAATCCTTTCTCCTCTTAGTCATCACCTCTCATACCCCCTAGTCATTTCTTACAGTTTCTATCAGCTAATACTCTTTGATCTGATTTGTATTTCTTATTATTGTTGAACTTGATGAACACGTTGACATCTGCTAGTATCAGTTGTAGAAATTAGCTTTACCCCTGCCGATCTGCAGTTACTTAAAGGCCTCTTCTTAGCATCGTTATGGTTCACCGACTTGGTATGCATGATTAGTCTCTTTCTCTACTTTCATTTTTGTTTTGGATTGGAAAGGGTAAGCTAGGGCTGCATTTAGTTCATGTGCCAACACTCAAGATAGGTGTTTTCATGGAATCCAATGAAAGGTATGAATTTTATTTTACACCTACCAGTTAATGGCTCTGACTATACGTGCCTTGCTTCTCTTGTTGCAATCATATCTCTTAGTACAACTTGTCTCTTGCCTTGATTCAAAAGTTATAGTAGCGCAACTGTTATTTGTTCATCGATCCCCCATACTCTATTTTCAATCTCCCATCTTATCGTAGGAAAAGGGATGCTAGAAAAAGGTTGTGGAAATTTGGCTTTGTGGTTGTCTTCTATCGTTGCTTGAAAACTTCTTAAACCTCTTCACTAAAACCATTTTGTGTTTATCTTGCATTCATCATAGTCCTTGAGATCACATTTCTTTGAGGTATCTTGTCAAATAATGTGCCTTATTCAAACGCCCTCAAACTCTTCCTCTCCAGTATTGATCTTTCACTTAGACTCCAATTTGGTGAATTGCAGCTTGTTCTTGAGCTCCCTTGTTGGCATGGCAGGGAGGATGTTGGATGATTGTAAAGTTGGCTTTACGCCTGCCAATTGCATTTGCTCAAAAGTTTCTTAAGCCTTTTCATCAAATCTGTGTTGTGCATATTCTGCAATCATTTCATTCCATAAGACCACATTTTTGTGAAGGATTCTATCAAATAGTAACGTACCTTGTCTGTATTTCACATTTTGCATGCAAGTCTGCCTAGGTACTATTTTAGTGCAAGCTTATTTTTGTAGATTGTTTCTTGTAGCATCACTCTTAATCTCCATAAGAACCTTGTCTCTATTTTAAATGATGGAAATTCTTAGCCTATATTCAAATATGATCCTTGGGCACCATAGGCTTAACTGACATCTTAGTCTAGTGAGGTTTGGGTTGTCTCCAAGATAGCCATTAAGGGCATGAAGGCTAACCATGTACTCCTAACGATCAACTATATATGTAATGCAATATGGGTTACTGTTGTATGTGCAACCCTCATCCACTAAACCTTCCTGACTATGGGCACCTTGAACTTAAGCAAGCTTGCAATGCTAGGATGTGTTACAAGGTGCTTCATTAATTCAAATATTTTGAGAGCTTCCTTGCAAAATTCATTTTTCACACATTCTGTAATCACTGCATTTCATTCCATGCGAAGACATCTATGGTGGAATTTTGTTTAACCTTTCACTTGCCTTGTCCATGTTTTTCATGTTTTTGTTTTTGGGTGTTTACCCTTGCAACCCTTGGTGTCAACAAGGAGCAATGAATAATTTGATTTCTTTCTTATAGATACAGTGGCACATTAAAAACTATTATTTCAAAACAAATGCTACTTGTTAAATATAGATAACTATATATGTCTATTCAATAGATGTGGTCATCTATTATTTGGGATATTGAATCTACTTTTAGTTTCAGGAATAAATATAGTATATATGATGGAGTATATGTATATGTATATATATATATAAATCCACCGACGTATATAAATGTCTGTATAAATATTGGTATGAATATAAATAACAAGGCTTTAACATTAATTTAGTTTTCATACTCAATAGAATTATATTCAAACATTGCCCTTATAATCAAACATTTGTTTAAGATGTTAATGAATAACATTAATTTCTTAAATGGTTATTTTTTTTAATACTATCAAATCATAATATTATATGTTCATAGGGTAATAACCTAAAATTTATCTCTTTTCTTTTGTTGTATCAAGCAAGGGTAATGGGGAGTCACATAATAGGCTTCTATTAATTTTGTCTTGCATTGCTCTTTATAGTACTTATCATTGTACATTTAAAAGATTATAATTGGGCACAAAAGTTTATACATATATATATGTATGTGTGATTATCAAATGATTAAGAAATAATGAATAAATAAAAGGAAATGTTATTTAGTTAATTTGAGCATCTAATTTGTTATAAATAAATGAGCTAAATAACTAAAATATTGAGTTGTAAGTTATCCTTTAGGTATCAATACATTGGCATTAATCATTAATGATTATATTTGTAGACATCCAAATTTGGACACTTCCATTTGTCCAAATTTATCCCTTGTCATCTAAACATCCTCTTATTTGCATTAATTAAGTAATATTGCTATTATTTAATTAATATCCTTAAACTCTTCTAAATTCCTAAGGTATTTAGTTAATAATTAAATAACTTACCCTTTATTCCCCTTTTCCTCAAAATAATTAAATAAATAATACATTTATTTAATCCCTCACATGTCCCATCCTCCATCACTTTTCCTTAATCCTAATCCTCCTCCTAATCTTGTCATTAGGGATGTGCACATATTTAATCCATGATTAGGATGCGTCACATCCTCCAACTTTTGAAAGTTAGCTTCTAATATTCATTAACCACTAACTATCTTCTAATAAGTGATTAGTCAGTCTAATCAATCCCCCTTTAGTCAACTCTCTCTCATCCCCCAAGGAATTTTTAATTCTTTTTTGTTTTCCCCATGTGAATTTAAAATTCACTTTTAGTCCTTCAAGGTTCTCCTCTTCTCCATGTGATCATTGAGAGGTCACATCAGTCACATGGATTAGAAACCTTCTATTATAAGCACCTTGTCTTATCCAAGGTACTTCTCAGCTTCCCTTTTGGGAACCTTGTCTTATCCTCAAGATATCCCCAATCATGTGAATTTAAATTCACTTTTTATTCCTCCAAGGAATCTCTTCTTCCCCATGTGATCATTGAGAGGTCACATCAGTCACATCCCAAAGTACTTGTCCTTCTTCCACATCACTTGTCCTTCTTCCACATCATTTGTACCCTTTCCATCTTACCATGTCCTTTGGACACTTCATCCTCCACATGGCAAGATGTGAGGGCTTGTGAGTCCTCAACTCACCATAGCCCTCCATCTTGGCCATGGTGGCTCAATCCTAACCATTGAATTCTATAGAGAATTCAATTTCTTCTATAAATAACCCCCCTTCTCATTCATTCAGGGACCTTAGGTATTTTTAGCACACTTATGCTCTCAAGCTCTCAAACCATATTTTGCATTCAAGAACTTGCATACTTAGTTTAGCTCTCATCCTCTTGCATCCATCTTCCATTGCATCTTAATCACCTTGCATTCATTTTCCATCACATTTCCAACAAAGAAGTACACAACCAAATTTCAATGAAGGGCCAACCAAGGAATCAACATAGATAAAGGTATAATCACTCTTGTTTTTATCTTTCTTTTATTTTTGCTTAACTTAGGCTAATATTGAGGTGGACTTGTGTTCTTTACATTGAATTTTTAGTTTTTTTTGCATATTTAGAAGTAAAAAACACTTCCACACATTTCTGGTATGCCCAGTGGGACCCACAAACAAGTCCTTTTTACTCTCATGTTTGTTGTTTTTTGACATTTTGCAGGTTTAGGTGACACAGAGGGGGACCCCGTCCTCAGATAGGTGACCAAGACCTGTAGAGGGGCAGTTAGGACCTGAGAGGCGTGACCAAGACCTGAGAGGGGTGGCCAAGATCTGAGAGGGGCAGTCAGTACCTGTAGAGGGGCAACCAGGCCCAAACATAGCTATTTGAGGTAAAAATAGTGTTTTAAGTCATTTTTGGGGCCCATTTTCTATTGTTTTGATTTATATTGACCCCCTAACTCATGTTGTTGGTGATTGTGAAGGTTTTTACTAAAATTTGTGTAGTTATTTTTCACTTAATGAAGACTGGAGGTTAAACTAATAACATGTTTATTACAGGATGAAAGGACCAAGACATTTAGTTAGTTGTTTTCTTTCATTTTTGCACTAATTAGGCACATAGTCTAAGTAGGGGAGTCCATAAATTGTGTGATTTCTTTGTAAGTAAGTTATTGACGTATTCAATCTCTTTGCGGCATTTGGCGATCCTGGGTGAAGAGAAATCGTAGCTTCTTAAGTCCTTTGTGTTACCCAAGGGGGCATTACATCATTCAAGCTTTCCCCTTACACTTTGTGTGAGCTTTGAGAGTAGCCAAAAATAGTTAGCATTCTCTTCTTAGTGGGACCTACTTGGGGATTTCATCACCCCAAGGGATGATCCCAACCATGTGTACTAGTGGGGTATATAAAGGGGGGAAAGCCAAAGTTGTACTCCAATCCAATCACGTCATGTTTAGCGGAGCGTCAAAGCTAGGGTGATACCTAGATAGACGTGAAGAGTTGGTCTAAGCCTTCAGTATCTTGTTGGGATTCCTGACTCATGCTTGTGATGAGTTGGTGTTCATGGTTGTGCTTCACGTACTGAGCGTATATTGAGGACTCCCTAGATCACCTTGTTTAGCCTAGTTAAAGGACCATGTTGGCCATACCCTTCATACTAATCTTAGGATTGTGTTGTTTGAATTGTCTTTTCTATGCAAATCCAGTGCATATCTTATTAGTAGAGTCAGCCATACCTTTTTCTTGTTGTTTTTAGTGTTTTCTGTCCTTTTCCATAGTCGTTTTGCCTAAAGTGAAGTTCAGTTGTATCAATGGAGGTGACCAGGCCCTTAGATAGGTGGCCAGGATGTTAGAGGGGTGGCCAGGACCTATACAGGGGCAGCCAGTACCTCAGCAGTGTGGCCAAGACCTCAAAGGGGCAGCCAGGACCTATACAGGGGTGGTCAGGACCTGTAGAGGGGTGACCAGGCCCTAAAAAATGCATTTTTGGCTTGCTTTTTCATCTGTTTTGTCATCGTTCTTTTTTTTTTTCAATTGTTATCACTAGTTACCTAGAATAGGTGGCCTTTCCCCCTAGTTGGGTGACCACACCCTCAATAGGGGTGGATAGGACCTGTAGAGGGGCGACCAGGCTCTGAAACGAGCGTTTTTGGCTTACTTTTCATTTGTTTTGTCATCATTCTTTGTAATTTTTTATTGTTCTCACCCATTTCCTAGAATAGGTGGCCTTTCCCCCTAGTTCGGTGACCATGTGGTCAATAGGGGTGGCCAAGACCTACATAGGGGCGACCAGGCCTTGAAACATGCATTTTTGGCTTGCTTTTTTGTCTGTTTTGTCATCGTTCTTTGTCATTTTTTATTGTTCTCTCTCATTCCCTAGAATAGGTGGCCTTACCCCCTATTTGGGAAACTATTCCCTCATTAGGGGTGGTCAAGACCTACAGAGGGGCGACCAAGCCCTAAAATGAGCATTTTTGCTTACTTTTTTGACCATTTTGTCAGTCATTCTCTGTCATTTTCCATTGTTCTTGCCCATTCTTCAGAATAGGTGACTGTGCCCTTAGTTTTGGAAACCTCGCCCTCTGGTTGGGTGGATATACCCTTTGTATGGGTGATTTATCTCCAAAATTATCCAATCCCATCTTCCATCCAAGTCATTATGTCAACCATTTTTTGTTGTCTTCCGTTGTTTTCACCCGTTTTCAATGAATAGGAATGTGCCACCTTCTTGAGTAAGTTTTCCATTAGTTTGGGAGAATTTTTTCCCTAAACAACTAATCTTGTCTCTCATTCAGTCAATCCATTCATCCATCCCGCACATCTATCTCCTCATTCTGAGAGTCTGTCTACCCTTCCAAGCATCTATTTCCTCATTCTAAGTATCTACTCATCTATTACAAGCTTTCATCTCCTCATTCTGAGAGTTAGTCTACCTTTTCGTGCATCCCTTTCCTCATTTTGAGTATCCATTCACTCATTTTGAGCATTCGTCTCCTCATTTTGAGTATCCATCTACCTATCTTTCTACCTATTCTAAGGGTCTGTCTAATTGTTTCGAGAGTCCAAAAACTAGATAGGCGACCCCGCCCTAAGAGGGGTGACTAGGCCCAGTGCATAGGCAACCACACCCCAGACATAGGTGACTAGGCCTAGTGGATAGGTGACCTTTCCCTCCAGTCCATTTGCATCTTCCATTCACTAGTGATCTTCAGTGTAGTCTATCTACAAGTCATCCATTCATCATCTAAATCAAATAGGTAATCCTAGAACGAATCTAGGTTATGTATCCATCATTGTTTTCTTGATCCAAATCCCCTAAAATTTGTTTTAGAGGTTATTATCCAAATTGACTTAGGTTTCTGCATTCAATCGACATCACTCACATCTACTCAAGATTGTCATCCATCTTGAGTCAGTTATCATCTTTGACCCAATCAATTTGCTTTCAATCTGAAGGTGGATTCGGTGCCGCAATCATCTATTTATCCTTTTATCTAATCAATCAACACCTTAAATCACCTAGGGTGATCTTTGAACATGGTTTAGAATCCTTTTCATCATCCTACCTAATCCATCATCTAATCTTATCAAATCATCTCATCAATAGATCTTATCTATTATAATCCCATCATATCCTCCAATCATCCTAATCTAAGCTTTGATCCAATCCCAATCATAGCTTAAATTCCAATCTAAGCTTTAGTCCACCTACATCCAATATCTTCTGATATCGAAACAATTCTCTACCTTTTCATCATCTTTTCTTTCCTTCTAATTGTATATTCCCATCTTTTCAGTTCGTATCCATCCCATCTAACATCATGAATCCTTATCCTCCATCGATGCAACCAAAAATTGTAGTCAAGGGGAATCCTAATTACATTGATGACAATAATGAAAGTCTTGTTGATCAAGATGTATATGACAGATTCCCTTGATGCTATCATTGCTAGCAAGCTTTCCCCAAGTGTCATCCAAAATCCAATCACCTCTCTGAGCTATCCCATTACATCTCCATCCACACCTAATAACGCTGCTTATGCTACCTTTGACAAGGGATATCCATTATCGTCCTCGCCTGCATCTCCATCATATCCTTCCTCTACATAATTTTCTTATCCACCACCCACATCCTCTTATCCCAATCTATCCTCCCAATCTTCCCATCCTAATCTACCATCTCAATACTCCTATTACAATTCCCCATCCATGTCCCCCTATCCAAATCCTCCTTACTAGTATACCCATTCTAATCCTATGTCCACACCTTCTTATCTTAATCCTACACCCCATCAACCTATCCTAATCCAATATCTACATCTTCCTATCCTAATCCACCATCCCAATATTCCTATCTTAATTCTTCATCTACTTCCTCCAATATCAACCAACCACCTGCAACTTCCTATTCTAGTTTGTTATCATGATATTCTTATGTCCCTCCATATAATCCTAATCCCCCCTCCAATCCTAATCCTCCATCTACTATTAGTCTCCCATCCAATCCTATTCCTCTGTCCAATCCTATTCCACCACTCCATAATCTGAATCCTTCACCAATCCCTAATCCTTCATCTATTACCATCACCCCAGCTAAACCTAGAGTATGCACCATTCTCACCCTAGAAGTTCTCTAAGGACTTATGACAAAGAAGACATCCCCCACTACAAACATTTTAGTCGTGGAACCATGATATCCCAATCCATCATCTACGTTCACTAGTGATGAGACCATTCTCTACACCACACCTATCATTGATGTTACCACCCTTAGTACCACTCAAATCGCTGAAATCATCAAACCCACTGAATTCATTGAGTCCCCATCTCCTACTCTGAGATCCACTGAGTGCATCGAAGATAACCAAATTCAATCTACTCCTCCTACATCTAGATCCACCCAATACAATAGAAACACATAAATTCAATCCACTTCTCCCACTACTAGTATCACTGAAATCCATTCACATGAATGCCTTGAATCCTCTATCCTTCCATCTTCCTCAATTTAAGAGTCCCTCCAAGACTCCATCATCATGCAACCCACACAAGATGAGTCATGCCAAGGGCCTAATCCAAAGCATACCAACATATCCCCTTCTCCACATCAAGAACCTGTCGTCCCATCTAGTCCATCTCAAGATCACAATCCCCCATCCATTCCATCCCATGATCCCCTTGATACTCAAGATTTGATCACTCCATCTCATGATCCCTTACCGCCTACTACCACAAATCCAGATCCTATCATATCACCTAATCCCTCTCTTGATACCACCCATCTAGATGCTGCTATCCCATCATCTCCATCTCATGATCCTCCATCATCGCCTAAACCTACTATTCCCTCATCGCTTTTATATCCCCTTGGTACTCTCACATTCTTCCATGGTGGTCTCCTTGTAGAAGAAAAACAAAGCATATATACCACCCATCATCTTCCACCTAATAATGGACTTGCATCATTCTTCCAGAATAACAAAAATCCTATCATGGATCGAATGCTCAAGAACATGAACTATTAAGGAAAAGGTTTAGGCCTTCACGAGCAAGGTATTTTAGAGCCCATCTAGGTCAAAGAACAAATTTGTATGCAAGGTCTTGGAGATATTTCTCAAGACTCACAATCTAAAGATGTTGGTACAACCTCTAGATGTCCTCAATGAGCCTCTTCCAAAATAAATATAGGCTCTTCCCATCGCTCCACCAAATCATTTGCTGCCATCCTAATGCAGAGTGAGCAAGGGAAGCCTTCTTCTAGATGACCAACAACCTACTTACCACAACTCTCTCAAATACTCTTTAAGTGGACCTTTCAAATCCACTACTCAAGCAAGGAGATAACTCCAGATTCCACAAGGGTTTTCAAATGTGGACTATACAAATTTACTAGGTGACATTTGAGACACCTTTTCCATTCCAAAACATGACAAACAACTCAATTTTGCAAGGAGTACACTTCATTTTCCCATTGCTCTAAAAATTGACCTAGAGACACCTTTAACTCTTCCAATGTAGGACAGCCACAATGAACTCCTTTAGACACCCTCTCCTACAACTAGACAGATCCAAAACCTTGACAATACCATCAAAAACTCACCATGGTTCATCAATACCCAACAATAGGGCTTAATGCCTTAGGAACACCAAAATACTCATTAACCCTATTAGGCATGTCTTCCTTGCAGCTTGTCAACTAGGACAGCCAACACAAAACCAACTTAAGGAAAAGACCTAGACAAGTGGAACTGGTCTTATACTCCTCAAATGGATCACTTTCAAACCCCAAAACCCCAAGGTATGACACTTACTCAAATTGACACAAAGAGACACATTTCCCACACCACAAGGAGGCCTAAATTGGTTGTTCCCAACAAGAACCAAGTTTCCAAAGCACACCCCAACTCCCCTAAGCCTTAAAACTAGTTCTTACAACATTATTGCATACATTTCAATCCTCCACAGTCACACTTCTTCAGATATTTTTCCACAAACCAACTAAACACTGAAATCAACACCAAACTAGGCTTATCACATGAAGATGCCAAGCCTAGGGTTCTCCCAAAGATGCACCGAAGCCTCTTCCATCCTCCAAAACCTTCAAAAACATAAAATACATGTTATTCCTTGCCTCCCCATGAAGAATCAGACCATGAACATGTAGAGATGGCCAATTAAGAGTCTTTTTGGGACCAAACCCTAATTTTGAGGGTTTTTAAGCCACTTTCAGAAAAATGCAGATATCTTCCTCAATACTTGATGAAAATAGATCAAACCACCACCAAAAGAGATCTAGTTCATTCCCATATCAAATAATGATAGTCTCTTATCCATAAATACCATACTTTGTATGTACCATGAGAGTTAGCATCAATTTACACACATAAAATGGAGAAACATAGAGTTATTTCTTATTCCAACTTCTTCAAAACTTCACTATCAACTTTTCTCGACCAAGAGATGCCTATTTCAACACTTACAACCTCTTCCCAATGTCCTACAATTGAATTTTGAATTAGTTGGACATTGAAAAACCACCAAAATTCAACTAGACCTCTAATTGCCTAGTTAAGGAAATTAACACTACTCCTGTAAACCTGATTACATTGAGCATTGGAGAGATATTAAAGATACCAAAAATCACATCAAAACACCAAGGTGACTCCCCTCTAATACTTGGTTGCATCATGGCACCTTGATTTCTTATTTGGCCTAGATGCACCAAGTTTACATAGTGAGGTGGAGACCTAGTTATTAGATCAAAACTCAACACCAAGCCTAGAAACCTATTACAAATCATTGAAGATGGTCATTAGGACCTTATTACATCATAATCACTTTGAAAATCAAACAAAATCCAAACAGGGCCTCAAAGAGGCATGGAGACCCCAAGGTGCCCCTGCACCACATCCCTCCTCCTCCATCATATTACCTCAAAACAACCATCCATATTCCTCCTTCATTTGATCCATCCATTTTGGGTCCTTAAATCCCTCCATCCACCATCTCTAATCCTTCATCCACTCCATCCATTTTGGGTCATTATGTCCCTCCACCTTCTATCATGCATCCTTTAGGTACTACATCTATTTTGGGCCCTTATATCCCAAAATCACCTCCTCCATCTCATCCTATTCATCCTTTCATCCATCCATCACCCCTCCATGTCACCCATCATCAACATCCCACTCTCATGTTCCCTAATCAAGATCAACCAAGGCACGTACCTACACATCCTACATCCACATATCATCCTCAAAATCGTACCTTCATCACTTCATTCATGTTTCCTCCACACCACCCATCTCATCATACCCATCCCATTGCTACTAAAAGCACTTTAGATGCCAAAGTAAAAATGCATACATCTAAACATCCACATGAATCTAAATCTCCCCATGTCCCCTCTATAATACATGGTGCAGAAAAGAAAAATCAAATTCAAAATCAAATCCATAGGCCTCAAAGGCCCACTAAAGAAAAAATCAAGACCATGTGGATCCCAAAGAAAAAAGATACAATTCCTTCAAATGAAAATTTTGTAACAACATCCAAAGTTGCTAATACAAAAGCTAATCATTCTCATATATCTTTTTTGGATCCTTATGTCCCAAAATTCACTATCCCATCTCCTCCATTATCCCCACATTCTCCATCCATTAATTCTCCTATCCCTTCATATACACCACCATATGTTCCAATGTTGGTCTTGAAAGCATCTCCCCATCATTCCATCCATACACTTTCCAACACCCCATCCATTATCCCACATATCTCCCTCATCCAACCCCTTTAATTCATTCTCTTGCATAATTCATTTATCCTAATAAGGTTGTACCAACATCCAATAGTCACCTCACACTTGGACTCTTAATATATTATATGGAACTTGATGCTTGAGTCCTTCATCCATCTCCTTATCATATATCTTCTAAATCCATCCCTATCCTTATCCATTTCCATCCAGCTTCTATCCAAAAATCCAAAAAAATCAAAAATAGCAAAAAAAAAGAAAGTAAAGAGAAATAATTCATCCAATGGTGAAAACTTGGAAAAAAAGCACCTTGGATAAGTACCATGATGAAAAGCTGGCAAACATGCATCATGCATAAATCCCCATCCAGACTTGGGGGAAATTTTATCCCCTTCACCCATCTCCTCCTTCCAACATATCTTCCACATCCTACTTGTCATATCCCATTTATCCCAATCCCTCCATCCTCCTTGTGATCTTGATATTGATACCTTGTGATATTGATACTGATAGGGGAAAACATATATACATGCTTTGGACACCTCTTGGCATACATCCCTCTTTACCTACACACTATCCCAATCCTTATCCACATCCATCTACCTTCCTTGTCCACCTGTCATGCTACCATCACTCTCCCTTCCTTATACATGTATCCTACCTATATCCATCTCACTCCTTTTTTTACCTATCCTTCTATCTTCCATCCCTCATGCCTCATCATACATGACATATCTAGAGTGGGGGAATCTATCTTCCTTTGTGATATAGTCCTTGGATACATCATTCATCCCTCATGTCATCCCTTTCATCTCCCCATCCTTATCTTCATACCTATCCTTATCTCCTTACCAATCCAAGAAATTGCTTCCATCTCCCCATCCTTATCTTCCTATCCATCTAAACAATCCCTTCCATCTCCTCACCCTTATCCCTCTATCCATCCATCATCGCAATCCCTCCCATCTTCCAAATCCTTACCTTTCTATCTATCCATCTGGTAACCTTTTCCCCATCCATATATGTAACCCTTTATCCATCCATTGTAGCAATCCCCTCCATATTCCAATCCTTATATTCCTATTTTTATCTATCCATCCCTTCATCTTTATCCTCCTCCCATCTCATAATCCCTTGTCATTGGTATCTAGCTATAGGCTTCCCCTCATGCAATCCAATACCATCTATCTCATTGTCATCACGCTTTCTTCTTTTGTGCATCTTTCCAATCTCCTATCATTTCTCATCACTAATCTCTCCATCACATCATCCTCCTAATTCATTTTGATGATTTGGATAACTATCCCATCCCTGAGCTTTGTTTGATCACCATTATCCTATCCAATCCACCAGGTCTATCATGTCTCATCATATTGGTCCCATCATTTTATCCACTTATCCTGGTCATCTCATCATCCTTTATCCATCATTTGTCTTTGGTATTTTATCAAACTACATTGCCCCTGCGATTTCACAGAGGCAAGGTTGATCATTTGATCCACCCCCAGGGCTTTTTCTTCCATCACTGGTCTTCATCGTTCTCTCTCTGCTTTTATCCATGGTATTTTATCAAACTACAAGGGCTCTACACTTTCACATAGGCAAGGATAATCTTTGATAGGATCCTGGGCCCCTAGGTCTTTAAGGTGTGTCAGGCTTGTGTCTTGTATCTCACGTCGTCAAGTATGTCCCTACCTAGCTGGTTCTTAGCAAGAAAGATCCACTACTATCATGAGGTTCAATTAGTTTCTAGTGTCCTGTGTCATATTGATCTTTTAGTTTAGTATCCATCTTTGGTCTCAACAAGATGCATCCTTCCTAATAGACATCATCAATCCCATCCATCCCCTTTTATCCTATGGCAAAGGACGTTTGAAATTGATTGTAATATTTTGATACTTTTGGCTTTTTTTATCATTTGAGCTCCCTATCATACCTTGTCAAGGTCACCTTGATCTATCATATCATGGTGTGATTTGGTTGGTTAACATAGGGGCATATCTTGATCTTTTGTTTGTTGTTGTCTTCCTAGTTGTCCCGCATTGTACCCACCAAGATCCCTATGGTATTGTGTTACACTGGGGCATCCTCTTGTGCTTGTGGTTATCCAAATTCCTGGCCCAACCAAGGTCTTCGTGACTTTGGGATGTTGGGATAGCCTTCTTGTCTATTATGTTTGTTTCACACATTAGACACTAATCTTCCTTGGTTTACATACCCTGGCGCCTGGTGTCTTATGCTATAGAAAAAATAAGTGCTTCAAAAATGGAAAATTGCATTAGGATTGCATTTCATCTCCCATTCCATTGCATTGCATGTATCCTCCATCCCTTCCCTACCCAACCCATGACCTATGATTTTGGTTGTGCAAACATTCATCCCCCATCTCCCTTTCTTCTTAGGAATATCATCATCTCTTCAATCTTCTTAGAATACTATAGATTGGTTATTCTAAGCATCTTATCCCCCATCATTTTAGTCCTTTCATTCATCTCACATCTCAATCCAATCCTCATCAATTCAATCTAGCAAAAATCATCTAATCACATCCGCGGTCTTGTTCTGAGCCTTGCTACAAGCCTCGATCTAATCATCATCATCATCATCGTCGTCATCGTTGTCGTCGGGATGTATCCTTTCCTCATCAACAACACTTATTGGGATGTATCCTTCCCTATCCTTTGGTGTTGTTCTCAGATGCATCCTTCCCTCATCAACAACACTTATCAGGATGTATCCTTCCCTATCCTTGTGTTGTTTTAGGACTCATCATTCCCTTATTGACAATACTCCCTCCATCATCAACCCACTTTGGCTTTTAGCTTGACTATGGAAACATCACCTTTGTCTTTCCATCCATTTGTGCTTCCCCATCTCTTATTGCTTTTCATCCTTTCTTATCCATCACTCTGCATCATTTTCCTCATCTCCTCTCCCATCATCTCATCCATTTCGAGAGCACACCCGTGTTCTCCTGAACCCACATGTCCTCTCAAGGGGGCATCCTAAATCCCTAACCTTCATTTTCATCCCCATAATCTTTCTTCCCAGTCACTCCTTGATGACTGGGGCATCTTTCCCAACCTAACCATCTTCTTTCAGGTTCTATGTTTTAATATTCTTTGAAATGATGCTACTTTGTAACACCATCTCAAAGAGGGGAAAAATGTAGACATCCAAATATGGACACTTCCATTTGTCCAAATTTATCCCTTGTCATCTAAACATCCTCTTATTTGCATTAATTAAGTAATATTTCTATTATTTAATTAATATCCTTAAATTCTTCTAAATTCCTAAGGTATTTAGTTAATAATTAAATACCTTACCCTTTATTCCCCTTTTCCTCAAAAGAGTTAAATAAATAATACATTTATTTAATCACAGGTCCCATCCTCCATCACTTTTCCTTAATCCTAATCTTGTCATTAGGGATGTGCACATGTTTAATCCATGATTAGGATGTGTCACATCCTCCAAATTTTGCAAGTTAGCTTCTAATCTTCATTAACCACTAATTGTCTTCTAATTAGTGATTAGTCAGTCTAATCAATCCCCCTTTAGTCAACTCTCTCTCCTCCCCCAAGGAATTTTTAATTCCTTTTTTTCTTCCCCATGTGAATTTACAATTCACTTTTAGTCCTCCAGGGTTCTCCTCTTCTCCATGTGATCATTGATATGTCACATCAATCACATGGGTTAGTAACCTTCTATTATAAGCACCTTTTCTTATCCAAGGTACTTCTTAGCTTCATTTTTGGGAACCTTGTCTTATCCCCAAGATATCCCAAATCATGTGAATTTAAAATTCACTTTTTATTCCTCCAAGGAATCTCCTCTTCTCCATGTGATCATTGAGAGGTCACATCAATCACATCCCAAAGTACTTGTCCTTCTTCCACATCATTTGTACCCTTTCCATCTCACCGCATCCTTTGGACACTTCATGCTCCACATGGAAAGATGTGAGGGCTTGTGAGTCCTCAACTCACCATAGCCCTCCATCTTGGCCATGGTGGCTCAATCCTAACCAGAGAATTCAATTTATTCTATAGATAACCCCCTTCTCATTCATTCAGGGACCTTAGGCATTTTTAGCACACTTATGCTCTCAAGCTCTCAAGCCATCGTTTGCATTCAAGAACTTGCATACTTAGTTTAGCTCTCATCCTCTTGCATCCATCTTCCATTGCATCTTAATCACCTTGCATTCATTTTCAATCACATTGCCATCAAAGGAGCACACAACCAAATTTCAATCAAGGGCCAGCCAAGGAATCAACACAGATAAAGGTATAATCACTCTTTTTTTATCTTTCTTGTATTTGTGCTTAACTTAGGCTAATCTTGAGGTGGAATTGTGTTCTTTACATTGCATTTTTAGTTTGTTTTGTGTATTTAGAAGTAAAAAACACTTGCACACAATATTAATTATAATAATAATATCAAATGACTTGTATTAGAAACATTAGATAAGATGTATCAACTAAAGTATACAATGTATGATCATAATTTTGATAATTATGTGTTCGTTAGATGTGTTGGAAGATATTTATAAAATCAGTTAGAATACCTCTAGTCAATAACTAAGTGTTTTCTTCCTTGTGAATGATTTAACAGTTGATCTTATGAGGGTAGATTGGATAAACTCAAATTATGTGAGTAGAATTGAAATAGGTTTATGGAGTTTCTTTAATGTTTTAAATGAATTCTTATTAAGTTAAAAGATAAATTATTTATGTTATATTTTAATTAAACTTATTTAGTTTATAATAATCAAAGGTATACAATACATTTTAATTAAATTTATTATTTTGAAGTAATAAAGACATAGGTTAGGAATTTTAAATCTAATGGTCTACTTACTATAGGTTTTCATAAGTTCTTTATCTGATTAAATAATTTCAATATAGTAGTGTCAATAAAATAAAATATGTGATTTTTGAATATCTAATAATCTAAAGTTACTAGGAGAGATTTGATTTATTTGAGTGTTATAATTAAAGAAGTAAAAAAAAATTGAAGTTAGATTATTATCAAATGGTTAATCCTTTCATGTTCTTATTAAGTTGGTTTATTTATCAAATTGAAAAGGAATGTTTAAACAAGTGGAGTATGCAATATGCTTGTAAGTTTTGTTGTGTTCTCCTAATTGATTGAATTCTACATCGATTTATTTTTTCGTTTTGACGAGTTTATAAGCCAAGCCTTGGTGTGAGTTATTTGGGAACCCAAGTATTTACGTACTCTTCAGTTGGGAGTATATGAATGTTGGTGTTAAAATACCCCTTACTTTTCCCTTTGTATGCCTTTGGAAGCAGTCACTTTATAAGTAGTCATTGAGATTGTTGTATATTGTGTTTTGGTTGATCTTGTGGTTTGGTCTTGTGATCATTCTGCTTGTCTGTCTTGGTCGTGGGTCTTTCTTATCAACTCTTAGCACAGGGGGTGGGCCTTTGGGTCCACATGGTTGGGTGGAACGTGCTATGCACCCCATTGGGTTCCTAGTTTGTGTTCATGTTGCAGAAGTGGACACAGAGTTTCTAGAGCTTCACTTGGTTGAAGACTGTTCTTTGCCTTGTACCTTATTCTTCATTGATGTAATTATTCTTGTACTTGATGTACTCTTCTTGTTGTTATAAGGGAAGCATTATGTAATGTATTAATTTAATTATGATGGGTTGCATTTGTGGAAATATGCTCCAAAATTATATTATAGAACTATGAACTAAATTGTAATAAAATGGTGAATATCTTTTCCTCTTTTTTGATTATTAATGGTTGTATGTCATCATTATGTAATCTTGGCTTTTAGTTGCTTTCGTTGATAAAAGTTTATGATTCATTATGACCATTTTGTATACCCTAGAGGATGTATATGACTTTGTAAATGTATAATTACTTTTCATGTAATGAATGTACAAATTTATCTTATGCAATGTTTCGCTTTCAAAAAAAAATTGTGTGGTTTTTGTTGTCCTTTAGGGTTCACACGGCGAGGGCGCTACAGTGATGCAACAAGTGTAATAGTGAATTTTTTTTAATAGTGTTGTATCCCAACAACTGAAGCAAAAGTTTTGATATTCTAGAGCCTAATTGGAACTGATCTCTGCACATTGAAGGTGTATCTACTTAGTTCATCTATTTGTAGTGAGCCATAACTTTTTTGTATCTTGGTGAATAGCCATCTCTTTTTTGTATTCAGGATGTGAGCCTTTCATGGATAGTGCATCTTGGCAGTGAGCCGTATAATATCTTATGACTGATTATAATATATTGTGAGCTAATCCTCAGTATGGTTTTTCCCATTTGGGTTTTCCATGTAAAAATATTGGTGTCAATTTTTTATGATCTCTTTTATGTTTTGGTTGAATCTTGTAGTTAGATGTGGATTGATGATTGGATGGTTAATAATTAATTATGTTAGTAGAATACTGATTCTCCCCCCCTCTCATTATTTGGTAAATTCAACAATTGGTATCAGATCTTGGTTCCTCTGAAGAAGTCTTACAACTTGAGGAAGATCCCATAATTTGAATACATGGCTAACAAAAGCTATCCTATTCCTCTGAAAGAAAACTCGGTATTCAAGGAAATAAATATTATCCTTGAAGAATTGAACAAAAGATAAGATGAAAAGGAAACTTTGAAAGAAAAATTAAAGGAAGCAAATGAATGCATCAGAAAGTTAAGAGAGTAGATCAAAAGGTTCAAGGAAAGGCATAGGGAAGTCAGTGATCAATTAAAAAAGGCTAATGAAGACATTTTTGGATTGAAGGTGCAAGTAGAAGAAAAGAAGTGAATTGAGGAGTGTCAAAAATATGAGATATAGAATAAAATTGATGAATGCAAAAAGCTTGAACAAGAAGTGGTAACCTTAAAATCTGATCTGGAAAAAGTGAATGCTCATGAAGAAAAATTCAAAACAAGCTCGACAAAGCTTGATGAGTTGATTGCGTCTCAAAAACCTTCTAAAGATTAAAGTGGTTTAGGACTTAAAGAAGGAAGAAGTTCAAAGAAAAAACCTATTTCCAACAAAGTGGATAATCAGAAGAGGATTCAAGGAAATACTCATCAAATCAAGAACTAAAGGATAAATATTGGAAGGATTCCATCTGATAGCCTAATGCTCAAAGGTGTCCATCTTTTAATGGCTTGTGTGTCTCATTTCACAAATTTGGTCATAGAGCAATAGAATGTAGAAGTAGGATGAACCATAATAGAATGAGTCAAAATGTTTGATTCTTTACTGGACAATGCTATGCTTGCAATAAGTTTGGACATAGAGCTACTGAGTGTAGAATCTAGATAATGCAAAATAAGTTTAATGCTAGGAGAAGGATTCAATGCTTTCAAGGATACTATTACACATGTAATATATTTGGACATAAGGCCAATCAGTGCAAGTCAAGGATGAATACAAATCATTTTGATCAAAGACATGTTGTGTGCTACACTTGCAATAAACTAGGACATATCTCAAAATTTTGTAGGAGCAAAATTGAGAAGAAACCTGATCTACGATAGAAGAACAAGTTTGTAAGCAAAGTGGATCCTGCTGAAGTAAGAAAGGAAATGGAAAAAAAATGGAAGAAAAAGGAAGAACCTAAGAAAAGGGATGAGTCAAACACATTTGTATCTTCATTTGGTGCAGATACCTCTTCCAAAAACTGAACCCAGTAATGGTTTCAGGGGGTGCAGTTATAGAAAAATCTAAAAAGCCCTTGATATATGTGGTTTGAAGCAGTAACAAAAGGATATGTGGTGTAAGTCATCATTCTGAAGGCATTGGAGAAATCTCCAATAGAAAATAGGCATCTAGAGAATTGTGGAACCCTCCTTTATTTACAATGTGTTTCATAAAGTATTTGTCAGCTTTAAAGTTTGAAAGGAAATAAATGAGAATTTGGGAAAAATTCATAAGTAATAAAAGAAATAATCTAAGTTAAAGTACAAGGCACATTTGTGAAATTGGGAAGAAGCGGTGAAAGTTGAAGTGAGTTGAAGGAAACTTAGAGCATCGTACATCAAAACCCTAGTTCTCAACAAGAAGAAAAGGTATTCTCTATTATCTGAATTATGTGAATTTTGAAGTTAAGGGATTTTTTTGTTAAAAGCATATTCAAGCTAATTGAGGAGAATTGCTACTCCTAATGTTGTGGAAATCTTTGAGAGACACCAACCTAGATTTAGAAAATTTTCATGGAAATGTATGAAAATGACTGTGGGTGTGTTCTCACACATGCCAACACATGTGCTACCCACTGAAGATTTAAGAACATACATTCATGGGAAGTTAGAATAATTCAATCACCAAGAGTTGAAGGATTTGTGGGACAATGGGTTGACTGGAGATAATCTACTACTTAAGGAGGAATATGAAAACCTAGTTTGAGTGAAGCTAAATGTTTGGAACTAGTTTCCAAAATTTCCTAGTGAGAGTGAGGCAAAGTTTTTTAGAATGGCCCTCAGTAAGGGTCATAGAAAATTTATGTGGAAAAATGAACTAGGAGTTATCAACAAGGAGGCAATTCAAGCTATAACTTGTGTTTTTGATATTAGAACCATACCAATTCTAAAAGTGGTGAAAAATGATGAAGTCACAAGGCTAACTGGTGCTAAATTTGATGGAAGATCTTTAACTACAAAGTCTATTGTAAACCCTACCATCAAGTATGTTTCCATCATGATTAGGAAAAAAAATTATTTCACTAATAGGGTAAATTTAGTGTCTACAACAGTGATTAGGTGATCCCACAATAGTGGTTTACAATTTTTGGCCAAACTATATACTGAAATATTTTTTTTAACTAAATCTTCACTTTCGGGCACCTATAGCGGCTAAATCGTGAGGAATTTTAAGATGATGCAAACTAGAGTTTCATGACATTTTGTCTATAGATTCTCAGATTGCACTTCTTTTTCCATCTCCTATGAAAACTAGTTTTTTTCATAAAACAATATTTTTAAAAAGTGGTGCTCACCATATAATGCATAATTTTTTTTCCATGAAGGATAAAATTACAATTCTTTCAAATTTAGATTATTAACTCTGATATCTAGTGCTTCCACTTGGTTAGATAAGTTTTTATTTAATATTTTTTCTTTAATCAAGTTTTGAAGTCAAACCAATTAAAATTTAGACATAGCACAACCGTATAATGCATAACTTTTTTTGTATCTATCAAAATTCAAAAAAAAAATTGGATCAAGGACTTCAATATTTGATGCACTCATATTTTTCAAAAAATTGATAATCTTCTATTTTTCCACATGTGCAGAACAAAGAGCTTGATTTTTTGGTGAAAAACCTACATTCACAAGAAATAAAAAATAAATATAATAATAAAATTAAATTTATTTAAAATTATACTTTTGGGAAGCTTATAATAAGGACTACATACTTACAAAAATAAATGAATTCATTTGATCCCCAAAAGGTAAATCAAAAGTGGTTTTTTATTAGCATTTTGATAGGTGTAAAGGAGACTCGTTATAGGTATGGTTTAAAACTAGTGGGGTTCTATCCAAGGGGTTTGATCTAAGGTATTTTGATAAAACCCTCTTCAATTGGAATGATTTAAATGGAAAATTTTAAGGCTTAAATCATTATATTTTCTAAAAATATGTGATTTTAGCAAAAATCAGAATCTCGCAGAAATTGTAAACCAGCTTTGTGGGATCACCCGATTCACAATTCATATGAAATGGTGGAGAAAGGAAAATATTTTGATCTTTGTGAGCTTCTTAGGTTGCAACTTATGGAGAACCTGAGTATGACTAAGGCAAAGAAGCATGTTTTTAAATTTTGTCCTCTAGTTGTTTTCTTGTTATTTTATTTCTTGAAGGAGTTACCAAGAAGAAAAGGCATAATATGGGATAACACCATGTTAGTTTCTCATCATATTTTTTATCATTTACATAGTCTAGGAGATTTTAGGGCACATAAAAAATTCCCTAATTTCTTTCTTTTTAGTATTTCAAAATGAAATACATGAAAAAGACTATATTCCAAGAAGTTTGGTGAAGAAGTATGAGGAGATAACATTACTTGTTTCTATAGATGAATGCATCATTTAGGCTATAGAACCCAGAACTCAATGGATTGAACCATTGGGATATTAGTTTGAAGAACAAATAGTGGAGAGGTACATTGAGATTCTATTGGAAATTCCTAAGGACCCCTCTCTACCTAGGCATGGCGCTTATGAGGAGAAATATACTAAAGTACATTTAGAGGCTGCTACATCTAAGAAAAAGGACATACCTCATGCTACACCATTTGTTGCTTCAGGAAGAAGAAGAGTGAAACAAAAGAATGATAAGAAAATAAATTTGAGTGATGTTGTTGAGGAAGAAATAGAACTTGACATAAAAGAGGAGCATTAGTTGAAAATAAACAAAAATGGTAGTACCTTCGGTGAAGGAGACAAAAACCAGTGTTGATATCTCTACAGATGAGGAGTTAGAGGAAGAGGGTGATACTTACTGAATCCATGTACATACAAAGAAGAATGAAGAAGGCTCATCTAGTCCTATGGAGGACATTCCTAGATCTCCTCCGGTAAGTAATCAACCTCCTTTAAGTCTTGGACCTTTAGTGAACAATATGATTGATAATGAGCTTATGCCAACTATTGAGTTATATAATAAGGCTAATGTTGAAGAGAAATAAACCATCATAAATGCATTTATTCAATACATAGTCATTTGTAATATAAATGTGGATACCATATAGTCCAAAGTTATTGAAAATGTGTGGAAGGAATTAGTTCTTAGAAGGAAAGAGGCTTTAAATGTTGAAGTCAAGATGGGAAGTGAAGCCTTAAAATCCATTAGTTCTACCTTTTCAGAGATACAAGCTACAAATCTATTAAAAGAATGTTCTACATTGTTTAGAGTCAAGCAGAGAGTTAATATGATAATGACTAAGGAAGATGACATGGAAAAGGTAAGGAAAGAAACTCAGGATGTAATTAGGCAATTAGCAAGGAGCTATGGGGCAAGAACCAATTTTTTGTCCCACACTGCTGAGGCATAGGAACATGGTACTATTGTAGAAGTAATGGATAATCTAGTCTTGGAGACTATTGATGAGATACTTGGTGCTTTAGAGATCCCTACTCCTACGACTGATGCAAAAGAAACTACTAGCAAAAGGTTTGATGATCAACATAAATATCATTTCGGTGATAAGAGAGAAGAACATTGAGAATCTATTGGAAAGAGGGAAGAGAAAAACCAAGATGAAAGTGAAGGGAGTAAGGAAAAAAATAAAAATAATGACAAGGATGTTGAGGATAGAAGGGATAAAGAAAATAGAGAAAAGTCCTCTAGAAAATCATCAAGAGAAGAAGAAGAAAAAGGAAAAGAAAAAGAAGAAGAAAAAAAAGTAGAAAATAAGAAAGAGGAAGACAAGAAGGCCATTCCAACTGAGAAGAGTAAAGGAGAAAATTCTAAAGGCCCTAAAAAATAAAATCCATTTGGAGAATCATCCAAAAGAACCCTTAAAGGTCTTCTTTCAAGGAAAAATATACTTCAACGTGTGCTTCCACCCTAGTTATTTAACCTGCCATCTCACCTAGGTTATGTGGATTTGACAAAGACTACACCTAGTGACAAAATAAAACTAAGCGATATCTTTCTTAGCTCTATCACACAAGAAGTTACAAAGTCATATCAAAAGGGAAATGAATTGATAAATGTAGCTATCAAAGCTTTATAGGAGACAGCCCCCAGTGTTACAACAAATAACTCTTTAGATCTAATTTAAAATTTAAAGCTCATAGTTGATTCAATCAAAGAGTACACATCTAACCTCAAGGTTCAAACTGCAAAAGAAGTGGAGTTGAGTCTACTAGAGAAAAGACTACTCTTTCTATAAGACAAGTGCACGATTGCAAATGACAAGGCTTTGCAAACTTTAAAAGAGGTAAGATAATGTGATGAAGAATCCTAACTGCTATTTTACTACTACATTAAGTGGCCACAATCCACTCATGGTATGAAGGATTTGATAGACTCGATTGAGTCTCAACTTACAAATGCCTCCAAAGATTATAAGATTGTAGATGGTAGAAACTATGTTAGGTGGGTTTCTATTATAGATCTTCAGAGCAATTTTTTCATCCTGTAGAGGCAAAAGGAAGATGCTATGAGATGGTATGCCCAGCTTAGAGACCTAGTAATGTCTAGACATGTCTCTATATCAAATGAATTGATGGAAATAGAAAATTGAGAAGATGAACATTGCTCCATCCACTCCGAAAGGAGAAGAATTCCTAGCAGAATTAGAATCTTTACACAAAACTCTTTCTAGGGAAAAAGGTGTCTGGGATGATGGAAAGCCATCTTGGTAAATGATTCTTGAGGAGTTACAGGGTGACCCTAGTTCCTGATTTGAAGATTTTATCTTTTCTTAGTTCTTTCTCCTTGATGTCAAAGGGGGAGAAGAGGAGAAGAGGAAAATAGTATGTATAAAGAATGTTATGTGTTTGTGTCATGTACATATGTAAGGGGGAGTTGAGTGCATTAGTGTCGTACAAAATTTGTTTTGAAGCAAGTCTCACTTTTGGCACATGTTTCCATCAATGAAAAAGAGGGATATTGTTGGAAGAATGAAGAAGGCAACCTTTGAGTTTGTTGTCATTGATGCCAACACTATTTGGTATCTGATTGAGTAAATTGTGTGTCTACATTGATCCAGTATTTTGATCTAGAAATACTCTTAGTGAAAGGAAATTCCATGAGTTTTTTATATGTTTCTCAAGAGTGTCAGGTATAGCTATAAACAAGTTTTTAGCGAGTTTGTGTGATCTAGTTGAATTATCCAAGTGATAGAAGATTGGTATTCTTTTGGTTGACAGGGTTATGAACTATTTATGTTTTAAATGTTTAATGTGTTCCTCATTAGGTCTAGGCCAACCTAATTAATGTTTGTTATGATTTATTGTATGTGCCAAAATGAATTTTGATTTAAGCCAACAAATCTTTTTGTGTTATGCATTCAATTAGGCTGACCTAATTGATGTATAAAGATGAAGCTATATATATATGTAAGTAATGTGGATGAAGTATAAACAAGGTGATGGATATAGAAAAAGGAATAGTGTGATATATAGTGATACGACAAGTGTAATAGTGAAAAGGTTTTAATAATGTTGTATCCCACCAACCGGACTAGAAGTTTTGATATTCTAGAGCCTAACTAGAACTGATCTCTACGCATTGAAGGTGTATCTACTTAGTTCATCTATTAGCAGTGAGCCATACTTATTTTGTATCTTGGAAAATAACCATCTCTTTTTGTATTCAGGCTATGAGCCTTTCAAGGATAATACGTCTTGATAGTAAGCCTTATATTATCTTATAACCAGTTATAATATATTGTGAGCTAATCCTCACCATGGTTTTTCCCATTTGGGTTTTCCACGTAAAAATCTTGGTGTCAATGTGTTATGATTTCTTTTATGTTTTGGCTGACTCTTTCAGTTAGATGTGGATTGATAATTGGGTGGTTAGTAATTAATTGTGTTAGCAAAATATTGATTCACCCCCTCTTAGTATTCGGTGTATTCAACAAAAGAAAATGAACTAAAGAATGAATTTGTACCTCAACATGGTGTAGATGAGTCCTATGGTGTCTAAAAAGATAGAGCATTATCTCAAGGGGAGATTTTATTTGCAAAAGCTTTTAGTCCCCTTGAAGAGAGAAAGATGTTGAAGACTTCAACATGGAAGAGGAATTGGATCAGACCTTTTAGTGTACAAATTTTATATGCAAGCATGAACCTTTTGATGAAGGTTTTGGTGTAAGTAAAATATATGTGGAGGTACACATGTTCTGATTGATATTATTCTAGTTTAGTGTACCACACTTGAAGATGAGTTTTAGAAGTTTTCCAAGGAATTCATAGTTTGTAATCTAAGGAGGATTCATAGTATTCTAGTTATCACCTCTCCGTGGAGAAAGATTTTTTCTTGTGGTTCAAAAGATAAGTTGGTTAAGGTGTGAAGGTGTTATATCCAAGTTTTCAAGTCTTTTCACCTTCTGAAGTAAAATCTATAAGTGACAATGTTTTGGTCTATGCTCTAGTAGAATAAAGTGATGATGAAGGCTTGTTGGAATGCTCTACATTCCTTAGGAAAATAATATTTGTTCATACAATCTTGTGGACATGTTCAAGTGTGTTCAATGAATGCTACTTTGTAGTATTAGGTGTTTTGGTGATCCACAAGTTCAGTTTTCAATTAACAGTATGCTACAATTAGTTTTGGATTTTTTGCTACTTATAGATCAGATATATGAGCTTTATGTAGACATTCTTCATACCTTAGGTTTGATATAATATATGTTGTATGTTTAGTTTCCAGATTTCAAGCTAATCCTAAGCGATCTCATGAGAAATTTGTGAAAAGAATATTCAAATATTTCAAGAAAACTCTAGATTATAGCTTGCAGCATAAAAAGGATGATAAATTCTCCCTTAATACCTATACTAATGATGATTCGGCTGGTTGTGTGGATGACTAGATAAGTACAAGTGGAAGTGCATTCTTTTTGAGAGATAGATTTGTCTCTTGGTTTAGTAAAAAACAAGACTCAATGTCTTTATCCACAACAAAATATGAATAGATTACTACAAAATCTTGTTGAACCCAAGTTTTTTGGATGAAGTAGGATTTGAAGGATGTGAAGGTGGTTCATAATGAACTTAATCCTATATTTTGTAATAATGCAAGTACAATTAATATTTCCAAAAATTATTTAATGCATTTAAGGACTAAACACATCTCTATCTGGTATCATTTTCTAAGAGAGAAGGTTGCAAAGCATGAAGTTAGGATGGAGTATGTGCCTACCAAGTATCAGATTGCAAATATCTTAACAAAGGAACTTTTAAAGGATACTTTTGAGTATCTCTATCAAAAGTTAGGGGTTATTGTCCCTCCTTTTTGTAGCTAGATGCATAGATTGTGCATCTTTCCATAGGGAGAAATTAATGCCTTATCTTTTTCTCTTGATGTATGGTACCACTCAGGGGAAGCTGGTATTAACATGGAGTTTGGTCCAAATGTGCAAATATTGTGCATGTATAAGAAAAAGTGTTCTTGTTCAAAGGGGGAGTATGTGTTTCTATTTCATTGAAGATCTTTGGCCCTTTGTCTTGAATTTAGAGAATATGTTGTCACCCTCTACATAAAGATCTATGTGTTTCCCTTTTTCATTGATGTTAAAGGGGGAGAATGAATAGGTTTGTTTCCATCAATTCCAAAGAGAGATATTTTTGGTAGTTGTTGTCATTGATGTCAACATTTGAGGAGCTTTGTGTAAGATTTTTGGCATTTGATATCAACACTAATTGTTGGTTGTCTTTGATGTCAACACTTGAGGAAGATTGTTATATGTTTGGTAGTGCTTGATGAGCTTATTGTCAATATTTGATGACAACACTTGGTGAATTGTTTGTGGTTGAAATTGTTGTCAAAGCTCGAGAAGTAAGGGATATTTTTGGAATTTGATATCCATAATGTCAAGTACTTGGTGAGAGATTGATTCAGTTTTTTTTTCTTAGACTTTGTTCTCATTGTCTAGGTTAACATTGATGTATGGAGATTATTATTGAAGTTCATGGTTGGATGGCATGCCTTATCTAATGGTTGTTGAATTTATGATTAGATTCAATGCCTTATCTAATATTTTCTAAAGTTCATGGTTGGATGCCATGTCTTTTCTAAGAAGTATAGAGTATGATTTCTATCAATAGAGTTAGTTTCATAATGATATATTAAGATGAGGGTTAGAATAATTAGAAGTATTGTTGATAATAAAGAGATGTTTCTAAAGCTCTATAGTATTTCTTATTCTCTCACTTTATGTTTTTCATGAAGCATGTGTTTCTAAAAGAAAGTTCAGGCCTCTGTAAGTTGCTTAAGTGGTTTTGTTCTTAGAGGCTACATTGAAGTCTGTTTAGAATAATGCTCCACATTTCTCCATTATTGAAGATTTGGTCTTGTGGTTTGCAATTAAAATTTAGTGTTATTTGGATGTTGCATTCCTATCTTTTCAGGTCAGCAGTGTTTCTGTTGCAGGGCACCATAGGCCTCCTGATGCATGAAAGAATCTAATGTTGTGTTTTTGGTTTTTAGTCATGTTTTTGATTGAATAAGGTCTATTTACACCATTTTTAATGTATTTTTCATGTTCTTGAGTTATTTTGTAATAGGTTGTGCAAATTTGTCAGTTTTTGCAAAAGTTGTAAAAAATTGCTAAGCAACTTTGCATTTTGGGGTCTAATTGAGAAGTTGAACAGTCAAGGGGTGGTTTTTGGTGGGAAAAAAAATTGAATTGATTTTTAATGTATTTAAAAGCATGTGTGAACATTGAGAAGGATGTTTGAATAGCAAAGGCTCTTGTTTCCTGTGTTTTTTGAAGCAAACTTGCTGCTACAGACTCTTGTACAGCCTTGTACGGCCTATAGATGATTTCTCATGCATTGGGAATGATGAAGCATTGAACTCTCTATCATTTTAAATTGATTTGACTCATTTTCATTGAGTTTGAATCATTTTAGATAATTTTTACCCAAAACTGTTTGGAAACCTTGGTTTTGAGGGTTTGAGAGCAAAAAAATGATTTGTGACCCATTCCACTAATGAAAATTCTTGATAATTGGTTGAATGGGGTTATATAGGGTGTATTTTTTTATTTCATGGTATTTGTAGGAGCATGGGAGGAGGATTTTAGTAAATAGGTTGATGCCCTAGGTTGGAAACTCAGGTTTTCGAGCAAATAAGTTGCATAAACTTAGGGTTTTGAAGAAAGACAATTAGGGAATTGATTTAAATGGTTGGGAATGTTGATGTAGACTATATTTGAAATTTTTGAGGTGTTGTATTGAAGTTTAGAGACCTGGAATGGAAAAACCTAGTTGAGACCTAGTAGATTTAGCTTAATTAGGCCTATGGTGAAGCATAGCAGCAAAATTTAGAGGGTTATGTTCCAAAGAAACCCTATCTAGAATTTTGATATGTTTTGAAATTTCAAAAAGGGTATCCTGAATGGTGCTTGGTTTCTAGGTTTGAGGCTTGGTTTGTAAATTATGATAGAAAAGAGGTGTTTACTGTGATATAAGGAATAATGGCAGTTTGTGTAGAAAATCAACTTGTTTGATGTTTGAAGACTTTCATAAAAAGATTGATTGAGTGAGTTTTGGTTGTGCCACCCTTCTTTGCATTAGTTTCTGAGTAGTTTTTTGTGAATTACACAAGGTTGATAATGTTGTTGATTATCTAGACTGGTCCAGAAAATGCTCCACATTTCTCTACATTGATGTCTTTGTTCTTGTAGTTTGGTGAATGTGTTGTCAATGTCTATGCAATGTCTTAGTTCCAATTTCATGTGTTGATTAAGTAATCTACAAGTTGATCTATTAATGTTATAGTATTTGGTTATGTATCATGTGCTTCTTGAATAAATTATTTTGTTCGTATTTGTTTTGTAGTGGTTATTGATGGCATGGCAATATGAAATAAGTTTTTTGAAATGTTTTTGGATGTTCATGGAACATCGCCATGTGATCTGAATGTTTTTGATTGGTCACTTTGGTGCTTCATTGTGCCTTAAGTTGGTTGTCTAGGTTATTTATGGATATATAGGCAACAAGGATTGTTCTTTTCCTTGTGTCATGTGCTTGGGGGTTTGTCTAGAAATTGAAGATGTTTTATGTTAGATTTGGGTTTTGGTCTATCTTGCTTAGAACTTCCTTGAGTAAATTCAATTGGAAAAATGTTTTTGTGCCGACTGGCTATGTGCTTCAAGTATCATCTACATGTTTCTTGGATTTTCACTTATATTGATGTGCACTAGCATGTGATTTTTTTTGGATCATGTTGGAAGATGTATTAAGTTTTTTTCATCCTATCTATCTTTGAGATAGGACCACATTATGTTTTGGTGGTTGAATTGTTGAATTCATTGTTTGCATTATTTATTGGTCAACCTAATTTATGTTTTAAGGACCTGTAGTGGATATAAGTGCAAGAAAATTTTGAATGCAAGATGTATGGAAGTATAAATAAGTGTGAGGAAGTGTGAATGTGGAAGACATTGAATATCCAACAAAAAAAGTGTGAAAGTGTTTGAATGAAAGATTAGATGTGCTTGAATTTCATAGGCAGCATAGTGAATTGTTGTCAAATATTGTAATTCTTTATAAACTCTTTGTATCTTGATCTAAGATAGTGAATCTTAATAGGTCCTTGTATCTTTCCCCTAAATTTTTATTTAAATTAGTTCAACAAGTCCCTTGTATCTTGCTATAAGGTTGTGTGCCTTAGTTTTCAAGTCCTTTTTGGTGCAAACCTTTATATTGTGAGTTAACTCTCACCATGGTTTTTCTCACATTAGGTTTTCCACATAAATTCAGTGTAATCTTGTGGATCTATTTTCTTGTCTCTTTTATCATTGTTGTTTATCTAATTAGATTTATAATTTCTGTATCTTTGAATGCTAAAGTTGTTAAAGCTTTATATTTCCATATCCTTATTTGCTACTATTCTATTTAAGGTTTTTGATTTGGTTACTATGAAACATATACAAAGAGGGTTCCCCAAATGGGATTTATCAAATGGAGGAACCAAATTTTTGTGGCTATATGTTTCACTCAATTATGAGGGGTATAATGCATTAAAAAAAAAAAAATCAAACCTAATTGTTGTAACATCAATAAGGAAGGTTTTAAGATGCTGAAATGATGTCTTCCTTGCTAAAAATGTGTAGTTTCGGGGCTCACTAAGGACTCATTCACCTAGTGGTGGATGGGTCCCTACTAGGGTTCTAGAAAAGTGATTTTTGGGATCTATTCTTCAATGCCTACACTCCTAGCTCTCAAGTTTTCATCTCCCAAAATTCAGAAATAGATTATGTAGAGTACTTTCTATGATCTTACAATAAAGATGATAACTTTTGCAACTTTACAACATTGACAATTTTTGTAACTTTTATTCTTCACTTGATCTTCAACCTAAAACCTGCAATCACACATGAAAGGAAAAAAAATGTTGATTGTTAGGGAATAGGGGTTTTCCTTGGTCAAACCCCATTTAGGTGATTAAACCTTATGATGAAACAATGTAACATGAAACATGAAACAATGATACCTTGGATGAATTCTTGGAGTACAAATTAGCAATCTAGCATGAAGTGGCCATAAGGAATGTAGATCTTGATCTTGAATTTGGATGTGAAATAATGCTTGAATTGGATCTTCAATACTACATCAACACATTATCTCAACAACATGCATGATACACTATGCCTTTTACATGATGATATGACCTTTGATTGCTGCAATAAGACCTTGATAATCTACCCTTGAATGCCTTTGAAAATTCTCTTGAATGATCTATAATGCTCTTGTGAAGATTTCTTGATCTCATGAAAGTATTCTAGGTGAAACTATGTAAAATTACCTTATATTTATACTTAACTTAAGATTTAATCTCAAAATTCAAATAACACAAGCTGACATCAGATCTTGGATTTAAAATCACTAAAATACTACTAAGAATATGTTCAAGAAGTGGTTTCCTAAGTCAAGGAGGACCCATTCACCATAAGGAAAATGAATCCTAGTACAATCAACAAGAAAAAGCTTCTGGGATATGAAATAACATGTAGAAAGGGGGCCCTAGGACCTAGGAAGGACCCATTGACTAGGTGGTGAATGGGTCCTAGGTCACTAGCCTATGACTCAAACCTTTCCAAATTAAGTATTGTGAAACATTATTAATGAGTGACAGGCTTTACCCCTCAAAAAATGCAATAAATTAGGCTTGACTTTGAATTTAAGGGGCCAGTTAAGGAAAATTTAACCTCAATTAATTAATAAAGTCCTAGATTAGTGTGAAAGTGTAAAGATACATTTTACAACACCCTAAATAAGGCATCATTAAATAAATTTTATTAAAAAAGGGCCTAGAATCAATGTCAATTTGCAAAACACATTACAACACTAAATCAAGGCAACATTAAGCTCATTTATTGATAATTATTTTGAATTAAGGAAAAGGGATACTTTTTTCATTACTAAAAAATACTAAAAATTTCATGTTTCAAAAGATCATAAGTTTTTGAGGAGACTTCCTCACCCACCCTCTCAGTCTCTTGGTGTGTTCAACATGTGGATCATGTGAGAATTGATAGACAAGGCCAACCAAAAACATAAGATCAAGACACAAATGTGTCAAGTATAAAAGGCTACCAACGAACTACCTGTATAATGTAGCATCTACTAATGGAGTAGTACAAGTGGAAGAAAATACAACACTTGATTGGAATGGTGTGGGGGTAGGCTTGTAATCAAGCATGTAAAATATTTGAAGCATGTAAAGAGCATACTTCTACTAAAAGATGGAAATGCCATCTAAAGATTAAATATCCTATAAATGATGAAAGTAGTGCAAAAGGTTGAGATCTATAATCTCAAATTGCTCCATCAAATATCATTGAACATTTTGGATCATGGAGGATAAACCACCTATAAGGATCAAATCATCCACATATAGCACAAGGATCAAAAGATCACCCTCTTATCTCTGAATGTAAATTGTAGGATCAAAATGACATTGTGTGAAGAAAAAAGAAAGCATAAAAGTGTCCATCTTCTCATACCAACCCTGAGGGGCTTATTTGAGACCTATAGTGAAAGAAGAAGTCTACAAACTAGTGAAGAGTCCTTATTAAAACCATGTGGTTGCTCCATATAAATATCCTCATGAAGATACCTATGAAGGAACTCTTCACATCCATCTAAAATACTAACCATCCATGTGAAGCTATAAGGGAATGTACAAGGAAAATATAATTCATCTTGGAAATAGTGGAAAAGGTCTGAGAATAATCAATACCTTCAACCTAAGAGAAACCCTTAGAAACAATATGAGCCTTATACTTATCAATAGAAAAATCTACAACATATTTGGTATAGTACACCCACTTACAGTAAACCAAGTTTATTCCCTTAGGAAGAGGAACAAGATCCCAAGAATGATTCTTCATTAGAGAAGAACACTCATCTGCCATAGCACTATCCCACTCAAGAATACCATTCACCTTTGAATTTTTTTGAGGAACATTTAAAATGGTATGAATCAAAATAATAACACCTAATATTTATGCATGAGTGTAATGAGAGTCTAAAGGATCACCAACCAAAGGTCTAGCTACAACAATATTATTGCAAGACCACTGGTTAAGGGTTTAATATCAAAAGGTGGTGGGATAGCTAGAGCATCATCCTCATCCTCAAGAGATGATTAATCCTCAAGATGAGGAGTGAGTAGTAGATGACAAGGGAGAAGTTGGGGATGGAAAATCCATCTATGGAAAGCACTCATCAAATTGTACATCCTATTGAAACAAGACATCTCTAGAATCAAGATCAAACAAGTTGTACACCTTAACATTCTCATAGTAGCCAACATATATGAGTGGTCAACTCTTCCTCTCCATGTCTTTTTTTTGAGATTTAGGAATGAATGCTCAATCCTCACTACCAAAGACTTTGAATGAAGATGCATCGGGCTTGACATGGGACCAAGCCTCATCAAGATTCATATTTCATAATGCCTTGTGAGGTATATGATTCTAAATATAGTTGGCATAATTAACTACCCTAGCCCAAAATAAAGCATGCATAACTTGTGGCTGAATCATACAATTGGCCATCTCCACTAAAGTTTTGTTCTTTCGGCCAGGAACATCATTTTTTTGAGGGGTGTATGGAACTATAAGCTAATGCTACAAACCATGCTTAGTGAAAAATCCCATGAAAGTATGAATAACATACACCCCTATTATCTATGTGTATCTTCCTAATAGAAAGACCAAATTGATCTTCCAGAAATGCCTTAAAGATCTTAAAATAATTAAAGCAATCACTCTTGTACTTAAGAAAGTACACCCATGTACGCTTAGAGAATTCATCAATAAATGTGAGCACATATTGGGCCCATGAAAATCATGTAGTTAGAAATGACATGATATCACTATGTACCAACTCTAAGCATGCCTTGGCACACATAGCTATACCCATAGGAAAAGAATCTTGATGATGTTTTCCAAGAACACATCCTCAACAAACACCATCAGTATATAAAATCTTAGGGAGCCTAGACACTAATTCCTATGTACTCATCTTTTGAAGATATGTGTAATTGACATGATGAAAATTTTCATGCCACAACATGCTTATAGTTTTTGCATGTGCTATAAAGGATGAAATTTAACCAACTTAACTCTCAAAACAATCAAATCAATATAAATGAGAAGAAGAATAAACAATCCATATGACCACAATAATATCAAGATTATGAAGGTCACAAATAACTACATCATGTGCTATAAAATTGGCTATCCTATAGGTACTTGACTTAGAAATCTAGTACACTAAATGAAGGTTGGTGGAGATATCATGAAGTACAAGTACTTGTTGAAGAAAACCACCCTCAAGTGTGATAGTTCATGAGCCCAAAAGTGAAATTTGTGTAGAATCCCCAACTAAATTCTAGTAGTGATACAATCTCAAAGGGATAAGAAAAAATCATAAGAATGTGTCATGTGATGTGTTGTGCTAAAATCAAGTATCCATGGAGTTGAATAAGGTAATGCCCATGCAAAAAGAGAATGAACTTTACCTATAGATTAGGAAGAAGATTTAGGGTTGGAGATGTTATGTTGTTGCATGGATTCTTCAAAATTCTCTAATCTCTTCTAATATCTAGTCACTAGATTTCCCTACTTACCACAAAAATGTAAGGTTCACCTGATCTCTTATTCATCTTGGAGGAAGAATCACCAAACTTGGAATTTTTATCATATCGAGGAGTGGTTTGAGGTTTATTTTTTGACTTCTGAGATGGTTTGGAGGAAAACTCACTACCTGATGAATAATGTTGGAAGAATGAAAAAGAATGATCATCTCTACAGTTTTGTGTTGTCATTTATGTCACCATGTTATGATTACAAGTCTAAGTCAGTGATTGATCTATTATTTTGGTTTGGTATCTAAACCAGTATTCAAGTTGCACCCTTTGGCATTCTAGTCTGCAATCCTCCACAGTTGGTAGTTGGTGCTTGCAGTTTTTGGAAACTGTTTATGGTTGTTGAAGGAATGTACATGTTCAGAATTTCTCATGCTCTGATGCTCGTATGATGTGTTAGCATTACTTTGATGATTTCTTTTAGAAATGAAATCTATTTTTGGCTGACTTCTTGGATTAGTCGTGATATGGTGAATTAATTTTGTTTTCCAGATATATGTACGACCTATCCTAGGTCTACACCGAAATGATGTAGCATGTTGAGCATTTGAATTTCCTTTTTAGAAATATTTTGTGAATGCTTGAAGCTGATAGGTTGGTATTTTTGGTAAACAAGGAAATACATCTAATTAGGCTAACCTAATTGATGCCTATAGATAGATCAAATATATATATGTTGAACAATTTTTGAAGATAGTGGTGTGTGAGATTTTGATGAAACAATAGTGAATGCAAAAGTGAAGAGTGAAAATGATGAAGTGTGTTAAGTCAGTCTATTGAGCATCACCAAAACTACATCAACACTAGTTAGGTGCACTCTTTTCAGTTCATTTTGGTTGTGAAGCCCAATTTTTTTTTTGTGAATATTTTTGTAGGCAGTGAGCCTCCCTTGTAAGTAGTGAGCTTTTTTATCCAAAAAATGAGCCCTTGGCAATGAGCCTTATATATTAAATTTTGAAACTACTTTATATTGTGAGTTAATCCTCACCGTGGTTTTTCCCTCATTGGGTTTTCCATGTAAAATCTAGTGTTCATTGTGTTGGATTGACTTTCTATTATCTATATTTCATGTTCATACTTAATAATAGAATAGTGTAGTTGTGAAATTGAGAAGTATTGAATTTTTTAGGTTAATTTTGGTGACAACTGATTCACCCCCCCTCTCTGTTGTCCTATTCCTTTTAACAATTGGTATCAGAGCTTTGGTTCCTTGGTTTAGATCTTAACCATTTGAGGTAGATCCTAAAGGTTGATCAAATGGATGACAAAGAAGAACTTTTAACTACACTTGAGGACCTTGACTAAGTTGAAAATGAAAATAGAGATCTTAAAGAAAATCTTGATGTAAATGAATGTGTCTAGAAGCTGAAAGAACAATTAAAGAAATTCAAGGAAAGAAATGAAGAAGTGAGTGAGTAGCTGCAACAAGAGATAATCAGAGTGAAAGTTCTTATAGAAGAAAAGAAGAGAATTGAAGAAGGCTTGAACACAATGGTACTAAACAAATCTGATGAATGCTCTAAACTTGAACAGGAGGTAGTAAACTTGAGAGTAGACCTGGAGAAGGAAAAAATCTGTGAGAACAATTTCAGATCTAGCTCTAGTAATCTTGGAGAACAACTTGTAGGACATAAACCAAGTAAAGACAAAGGTGGCTTGGGAAATGATGCAAGTGAAATTTCAAAGGATAATCAAAAGACTCAAGACAAAGGGAAGCAGAAAAGAAAATCAAGAATTTTTGCAAGGAGATCGCTTGTGAGATAGCCTAATGCACAAAGGTATCCCTCTTTTAGTGGTATTTGTTTTCCTTGTAATAAATATGGTCACAAGGCAGCAAAATGTAGGAGCAGGATGAATCAATCTCCTAGTTCTTTCTTTGGACAATGTTTTTCATGCAAGAAGGTTTGACATAAAGCTACTAAATGTAGATCTCAAATGAGAATGATTAGTTAGGTTATGATAAATAGGTTTAATGGAGGAAAAATGAATCAATCTTTTAATGGCTACTGTTATACTTGCAACAAGTATAGAAATAAAGAAAATCAATGTAGATCAAGAGCTAATAAAGGTCAAACTAATTAGAAAAGAGTTGTGTGCTATAGTTGTAACAAACCTGGACATATCTCAAAGGTTTACATAACAAGGGAAAGTAGTCTGCTCCTGTAGAGAAGAGTGATTCGGAAAAGAAAATAGACAAAGAAGAGATGAATAAGATATGAAAGAAGAAAGAAGAACTTGAAACTACTGATGTGTTTGTGCCCTCATTTGGTATGGACAATTCCTCCAAGAATTAGACCTAGCATGGTCTTAGGGGGAGCATTATTAGAAAATTGTAAAAACCCCCTGGATGGATGGCATGTCAGAGGTTGGCATGAGGATGTAATGTGAAGAATGAGTAAATAGAGGTTTTGGAAAAGGAACCAGAAAAAAATTGTTGGCATGTTGATTTACAGACTGATTTAGGGTTTTCTGTGTTGAGAAGAATGTTTTTAGCAGCTTTTTGATGTCTACCGCATTTAATGTGAATTAGGGAAAATCAATGGTGTATAAGGTAAAATTTGTAAGCCTTTTTTATCAGTTGAGAACTTGAAGAGTTTGAAAGGTGTCTTCGAGCGATCTCATAGCAATCTGAAGCTTTTCTAAAGTAACTTGAAGAAATTATTATGGATACTCTAGAATTATTTCTCATTCTGTGAAAGAAAAAGAGAAGAAGTCTCAACTAAACAATACCTAAATTTAAAAACTTAAACATGGCAATGGATAGAGGATCAAGTGGTGACATTCCATTTAAGCTGAAAGAAGTTGAATTGGAAGAATTTGATCATAGGAAGATGAAGGAAATTGGACTAAGGATGAAGGAAAATGAATTATAGACCATAAAAATCCTAGGTATGGATTTGTGGGGAGAATTTCCTTGGTTTCTTGATAAAGAGTTCATTTTGTTCTTGTTGAATCGATTCAAGAATGAAAGCAAATGTTGTGTTGGAAAAACCCTACCTAATCATAAAGGAAGCGATCAAAGCGATTACTAGTTTATGCAGTATTGGGGATCTCCTTGGAAAGAAAACTATGAAATACAAAGATGTGGAGGAACTTACTGGCATTAATAAAGACCCTTGAGCTCTATTGATAAACACTCTTGAGGATTCCACTATAAGGTATGTTTCATATGGAATTTCCTATAAAATCTATTTTTGAAATCATGAAGGCTTGACATCGACTATTGTTGTATATATTGCACATGTGATGGTTAACGAAAATAGACAGTTTGATTTGTGTAGCCTATAACTTGAAAATTTAACTGAGAATTCCCGAATTTCATTGGTTGAGGGTTATCCCTTTTGGTTTGGATCTTTGCTTGTGTTCTTGGATCTTTACTTTTTGAACTCCCTACTAGGAAGAGAAAGTGTTGTGTGGGAATCTAGTATTCCTATTGGGAAACAAGTCTACAGATACTTGGAATCATTGGAAAATAATGTAAGTGATTGTAGATCATATTTCACATCCTTAAAAACAAATCTATGCTTCAGTATCTCAACATTGAGTCAGTTTGAAGTGGGTTCATCCTATTGTAAGATAGAGTTCAAAGTTATCATTGGTGAGTCCCCTATAGGAAAAAAAAGAGGAAAACTATTGTAACAGATGTTTCAGAAGAGAAGAATGAAGAAGAATTTGTATCTGGATCTGACCCCTCTAATCCAAAAGATTTACATATGTTACTAGACAAGGGTGAGATAAAGATTGGTGAAATGTGGAATGCATGCTATTTGGTTGAGAAACTTAAAATTGATGATGTGTTGGTTGATTATTTGTTGAATAAAGGTATTTTAGTTTTAGATGTGCCAAGTTCTTTACCAGATGATCTAGTAGAGATTGTTGAAGAAAGAACATTGCTGGAAGGATCCGAAGGACATAAGTTTAGAGCTATGCTTGAAAGTAGATGTAACAAAGCAAATCAAGTGTTATCTAAACATGTGAATGAGACAAAAGAATACATCAAATAAATATTTTAAATCTACAAGTATTGTCTTCGTTGGCCGATAGTTGATAATTTTAGAAGTAGAATTGAAGCTATTGAAGTTGAGATGAATAGTGTTGGAAAGAACTTTGATTTCCTCAAAGACGAGGATGGAAAATAGAGAATAAGATTTGGAGAACTATAGGTAGAATTTATGACTACTCAAAGGAAAAGAGAAGATATGGTTAGAACCTTCTGGTTGGTTAAGGAATTTGTTGAGGTCTGCTTAGATCATCTCTCTAGAATTCTCTATGATGCTAAAAATTGTGAATGACTATGCTTGTGTTTTGATTAGACATCATCCTTTACATAGTTATCCTTGTTGGAAGGTATGAGTGCAAGAATGAATTCATCCACACTTTCCTAAAAAATAATTCTTATGATTATAAGAGAGAGGTATAAGAAAATATTTCATGTAAAAAGTGTCATTCTTGTTTGAATTTAGAAGTTGGAATTCGTATGTATATACAAATTCATCATATACATATACATCCTACCTTTTTGTTCACCCTTTTCCATTGATGTCAAAGGGGGAGCAAGTTAGAGTATAAATTTGTGGGGAGAGAGTCATGTGAGCAGGGAGAATGTTGTGTTTTAAATTTTTTAGAAATTTTGGAACATGTTTCCATCAATGACAAAGGGGGAGATTGTTGGAAGAATAAAGAAGAATGATCATCTCTACAGTTTTGTGTTGTCATTGATGTCACCATGTTGTGATTCCAAGTCTAAGTCGGTGATTGATATGGTGTTTTGGTCCAGTATTTGAACTAGTATTCAAGTTGCACCCTCTAGTATTCTAGTCCGCAATCCTCTATAGTTGGTAGTTGATGCTTGTGGTTTTTTGGAAACTGTTTATGGTTGTTGAAGGCATGCATGTTTATAATTTCTCATGCTCCAATGCTTGTACAATGTATTAGCATTATTCTGTCGATTTCTTTTTTCAATGAAGTCTATTTATGGTCGACTTCTTGGATTAGTCATGATATGGTGAATTAATTTTGTTATACAAATATATGTGTGACCTATCTTAGGTCTACACCGACATGATATAGCATGTTGAGCATTTGAATTTACTTTTTGGAAAGATTTTGTGAATTCTTGAAGCTGATAGGTTGGTATTTTTGGTAAACAAGGAAATGCATCTAATTAGGCTGACCTAATTGATTTCTGCAGATAGATCAAGTATATATGTGTTGAATAGTTTTTGAAGATAGTGGTGTGTGAGATTTTGATGAAGCAATAATGAATGTGAAAGTAAATAAGAGTGAAAATGATAAAGTGTGTTAATTCAGTCTATTGAGCATCACCATAACTACATCAACACTGGTTAGGTGCACTCTTTTCAATTCATTTCCACTGTGAAGCCCAATTTTGTTTTGTGAATCTTTTTGTAGGAAGTGAGACTCCCTTGTAAGGAGTGAGCTTTTGTATCTGGATAGTGATTCCTATTTAGGGAAGTGAACCCTTGGCATTGATCCTTATATATTCAATTTTGAAACTACTTTATATTGTGAGTTAATCCTCACTGTGGTTTTTCCCTCATTGGGTTTTCCAAGTAAAATCTGGTGTTCATTGTGTTGAATTTACTTTCTATTATCTACATTTCATGTTCATACTTAATAACATAATAGTGTAGTTGTGAAATTGAGAAGTGTTAAAGTTTTGAGTTTAATTTTGGTGACAACTGATTCACCCCCCCTCTCAGTTGTCATGTGTCTTTTAACAAATAATTTTTCTTGGGATTATATTTATTCTTGTCTTTTCCTTTGGATGTTTTTTCTAGCAATGCTTAGGTTTTGAAACTGAAAAGAGACTAAACTGAATCAACTTGGTTGATTCACAAGTCAAATGCTCACATAAAACCTCAAAAGTAGGCATGGTAAATGTATCACCCAACACATCCATGGTAGAGTAGAAATTAGAAGAGAAGACCTAGAATGGCCCTTGTAGCTTAGACAATGTCATTAAAACACATTATTTATCAATTTTATTATTCCCACAACCCTGTAAAAGAGATATAAGTGACTTAAACCTCTACAAGAAGTCCTTAATGGAGGGGAAGAATCAAGTACAAGTGATGTTAATTCTACCTCAATATATAGAGCTCTATACTTATTGATGGTGTCAATAAGATCAATGAAACTTTTCCACATAACCCTAGGAGTGTTGCAAGACTCAATATGAAACAAGATACTAGCTAAAACATGCAATGAAATCAAACCCATAGCCTCATATATCTTGTTCCTATGTTGAAATATCTCAAATTTATGAGTCAATGTTAGCTTTATTTCATCCAAAGTGGACCATGAACCCTTAGACATGACAATCCTAGTCATATGATCTTTCCTAGTATGATAGTTGTGTGGTGCAAGATGTTCAAATGAAGAGGTGTTCATCATGATGGTTGAGTTTTTCAAAATAATGTGGTAATGGATCGTTATTATTTGAAGTATATAGATATTGAAAGTGAGAAATATACCCCACCACAACAAGAAAACCCAAATCCGAATACAACTTTGAGAGTAGAAAAGCTTAAAAAATCAAAAATCTCATCAAAGGGATCTCTATTTACATGGTGAATATTATGGAAAAATGGTCTGCATGGCTATGTAGATCACTGAAATACCTTTCTAATTCATATTTGTTTGTAAAAAATGGAGTTTCTATGCCAAATCTATGGCCTCAAAAGAACATAAAATGATATTTGACTTCAACTACTTGTAGAAAATTTCTAGTAAAAAATAATTAAAAAATACCTATAGATTTGAAATGGGCTTGGAAACATCTTTCTAATGATATAAAGTTTTTAAAAAATAGAGATCGTACACCCTAGATACACCCTATTTTGTTAAATTTTCTTAATTGGGCCTAGGAGGCCATGTTGGGAGATTTAAAAAGTGGCTAGTGGTCACATGTAGGTCTAGCAGCTAGTCACAAGGATTGAAGCATTGAACCCTAGTCACCCATGTTATTGTAAGGGGTGTTGAACCTATCGGTAGGGGGTTGGTTCACAAGTACTAGTTGTAAGTTTTTATAATCAGATTACATGCACATAAAATTAACTTAGAATCAGACACAATAACACAACAGATACCCTGGGAAAACTTTCCACTTGAGGGAGAAAAACCCAGCAACAAAGATCTCTCTTATATTTATAAATGGCAACAACAAATCTCTTTACAATGAGGCCAATTTCAAGGCTAGTCTTCAACACCTAACATAGATGTACTGACTGATAATAATCTGCACTTTAATTCTGCCCTTGAATAGATTTGCAACCTACTCTTTAGGATATTCGCCCTTGACTGAAATAAATCGAACTTGAATAAATGAGATAGAAGAAAGTGACCTTGTATATATACAAATGTGAGAGAGGTCGCACCTCTTCATGTACAAGGTCGGCCAAGATACAAAATAATATAATTACAAATAATAAATATAATTTATAAGAGAAGTCGGCCCCCAAGAGAAACTATATTGTTGCCAAGAGAAGTGCCCATTCTTATTAAATGACACATATAAATAAATAGCCAATAGGCTACATTTATTTATTGTCTTCACTCGTGGCTGGAAGGACGAACTTGAAGCTATTATAACATTAACACTAGTCACCAATATGACCTCTGTTGTAGTAAAGAAGCTCGCAAGGAATGAAGAGAATGGCAATAGGTTTTAAGAGGTAGCAGAAGAGGCGAGCATTGCCTATAAGTGTCACTATGGGAGCAGGTGTTATTCAAGGTGGCAGAGAACCTAAATATAGGCATGCAATGCTATAATCATTGTGGGCTTAATTTTTATTAACTTTTTTAAAAATCCATTCATACAATGTTGTACAGGGGTCGTACCAGGGCCCCTATTAAAAAAATTTGCCTCCTAAACCACTATAACCAAAAATAAATAAAAAATATATCAAAATTTGTGAAATTGACCTCTTGAATGTGATGGTGAGGTCTGATTTGCACCAAAATACTCCTAAAATTTGCAACAAAAAAAAATGAAATTTTCTAAATTTGACCCTATAACCCTAGATGACAAAAAAGGCTAAGAAATGGAGAAGGGGTTCACTAAATCCTTGCTCTGATTCCATGTTAGATTTGTGAATAAAACGAGACAAAATCCTATATAAGGGCAACCCTAAATAATAAAGGGATTAGATCATTGAAAGTGTCAACATCCTATGTGATGAGGCAAAATGATCTAATATTAGCTCTCTAGTTAACATAAATAAAGCACTCAATTGACTAAAAAAGTAACCTTAAGTTTAGCTTAAGTGCATGAGAATTAGAATAATAATTAACTAATGATTAATTAATTATTATCTAATGCATGATTACTCTAACCCCATCATTGTAGGATACTCTACATTGATAGGAGGTTGCATGGTCTTTGTTATTCTCTCTTATGAGGGTTACTTTTCCTTACATGGGATTTTTCCCTTATCATTTCTTTAGTGATATTTTTTCATCACTTTTGGGGATGAGTTATTTCCCACTAGTTTTTCTCCTTTTCTCCATTTGTGAGAGATTGAATTTGTACATGGGTACCTAACATGGCATAGAAGTTGATACCCATGTTTTCATTATTTGGATTGGTTAGTTTCCTCTTCAGTATGTTACACTTAAGGGGGTTGTTGATGTGAATTCAGTGATTTATCTAACTAGTCCACCAATATGTCTCATTCACATGTTAAGTTCACTTAGGTCCTATAAATATTTCTAGAAGTATTATTTATCATTTAGATCTTATCTTATTTTATGGAATTTAATACTTGTGTCCTAAGTCATTAAATATTAGTTGAGTTTGTTGTCTCATGCCATAGGATTACGAAAGTTGTCATGTTCATATTTAGTCATATGTCTCATCTTGGCTATATAACTAAGGTATTATCATTTTTATATCATTCCAATCCTATCCATGGAAATTCATTTCATTTCATATTGATAACATTATCTAATATTATTTTGCATTCATTATTACAAATTTATTCTCTTACATTACTCTCTTGTGGAAGGTTATTTTTGGTTTTACAAACGATCCTAGATGATTGATTCCTTGAGTGACTCTAATACATCTATGTGAAGAAATTATTACTAGATTTGGAGATTTTTACCTCTTAATTTATTTAGGTGGGAGACATAAAATATAGGATGGATTTTAGAAGAGGGTGGAATTTTTAACCTAGAATATACTTTATCAATTTTGTGGAGAACCTTATAGGGATCATAATAATATCTTGGGTATAAGGTTTATGTCCCTATCTTCCATAAGTCACCTTTTTGTTTGGGTCATGAATAAAGAAATATCCAATATTCCTCCTCAAAATTCCTCTTATTGTGGTATTTATCTACTTGTTATCTCATCCTATTTTGAGATAGAACTAAAATCTCCTTTAGGATTTTAATTATTTCTAGTTGGTGTTGAATATTACCCTGTACTACACAAGATTTAAGATAACAATATCATTAAGTAGTAAATGATGGAGACCATCCATAAATATCCTAAAATGGAGTCCTATTTTTTGATGTGTGAAATGATGTGTTATAAGGCCACTTTACCAATAAAATCAATTTAGACCATTATGCTTTTTTCAAAGATAAATTAATATAGATATCCTTACAAATATTTATGTATTTATATTTGTCCTTCTTATTATGAATGATATGATAATATATGTAGTATTTTTTCATATCATGATGTAAATAAAATTTTCAAAACGATACAAATCAAGTTAGGTTGATGATGACTCACATTGATTTTTGGGATAACACTAAGTTTTTATACCTTTTACATAGAATAATTTTATCATAATACTATTTTAAAGGGGATTATATAGTCTATAAAAAATTTCATACTTGGTGAGTCTATCCACAACAAGAAAAATATATCAAAGTTATCAAACTTTTGAGAAGTGGTTAAAAAATAAATTGATATGTCCTCCCAACATTGTATGGGTATGTCTAATGGTTGTAGGATGTTGAATGCATAAGAAAAATAAGAGGGGGCGTGAATCATTTGTACCTTAAAAAAAACTTCAAAACCCTCACAAAAATTAAAATCCACATTCATCCAATTAACCCTTAATATGTTATAATCATTTAGCATGAAAAGAAAATAACAAAAAACTAAAACAAATCAACACCATACACAAGAGAATACCATATTTATGTGGAAAATCCAAGATGGGAAAAACCACAATGAGAATTACCTCACAATATAAAGTAACATCAACACTAATTACAAAGGGATCACTATTGGAGGGCACACTTCCTAGAAGAAAGGAGGGGTCATTGCCAAAATAGAAAAGAAGATAAAGAATAGTGTTACAATGAGAAATACATATCAAATCAACAAAAAAATCCACAACATCACCAACACCTTTGCAATCTCTCTCAAGAATTGTAGACACCTTCTGCTCACTACATCCAACAATCTAATAGATGAAGGCTCACATTGCACTTTTCAAATTTTCACATCACAAATTTGTAATTCACATCATGCTCATATATCTTATCTCTCTTATCAACCCTCATCAATTAAACTATTATTTACACCATATTTAACCTTGAAACCATTCTCCAAGGTTGACTATGCAACTCAACTATGCAAATTCAAATTAGGTCAGCATCAAAACATTCCTACAGTGGAAAGGAATGAAGGAAGACCAAAACACACATTAGATAGGACCTAAATCTATTCTTACATGTCATTCCACTCTTCCAAAAAAATTGCAAGTAGTTTAAACACCCAAGGTCAATTGTTACCCATGTAATCACCATTAGAATTTTAAGTACACACTTCCTTTGATCCAACAACAACTCATGGACAACAAATGTCACCTGGACATAATATAAAATATTCCACAAAAACCTTGAAATCTAATAATCTCCTTCATAATAACTTCCACAAATGTCTGGTTTCGAAAGAGAAGCTCTCCCTCAGCCATGGGACTACGTTTGTTTGGATGTTAATGAAGTATGTGACTCTGGAGGGTAGATATAAGGTTTAATATTTTTATCAACTGCATCTTTTAAATCATCGAGCCCACAAATTGCTTCTAAGTTTTCCTTTTTTCTTACTTACTGATTTGGAATTTTTTGTGGAGAAATGTCTGGACTCCATTTCCCAAAACCCTGATGAAGCCCCACCCCTGCCACTCCACCAAGGCCCCATCCTAAGGTTGTATCATTTCCATTTGGCTCTTTGTCTACCCAAACCCATTTATGTTGTTTGTATTGAGGAAGTTGAACCCCCTGTGTAATCCAATGTGAATCCCTCTCCAGTTGAGTCTAAGAGCCCTAAAAGGAAATCTTCTCTGGTGAAATCTAAAGCCCCTATGCCTAAATATCCTACCAAAAATAAAAAGGGTGGTGTCGGGAATATTTAATCGAAAGTGACAAATAGGATTTTTGAGCTCAAAGCTTCTCCCCACAAGATGGAAAAAAAACCTATTGCAAATAAAAAAGTTAAAGAGGAGGGGAAAAGCTAGGTGGAGCTTATGGTCACTAACAGTGATGGGAAGAATGTTGTTGGTAAATATTCCAAGGGGGACACCATGGTGGTGGCTACTATGGAGACAAGGTTAGAGAAAACAAGAATTAGGAATTCCCATGGGTTGGCAAAAAATAGTAAGAAAGTGTTGGTTAATGAAATTTCTAGTGATGAGTAGTCTAGCAGCAAAGGAAATAGGAAGGAGGAAAACACTGACGAGGACGAGGATTTTGTTGAAGGGACTAGTCAATTTTTTTACTTCAACAAGATGCTCATGAATGACTCGATGACCCAATCCTCATACCCCCAGGCTATGGATGATGATATTGTGAAGACTATGGACAAAGTGGAGGACCATAACATGTTGCTAAGGGTGGAGAAGCTTGAGAAGAAATTCAATGGTTTGTCAAGGTTCACTATCAAGATGATCTACCATGTGATTGGTACCCTATCCACTATGCTCAAGGAAGAGATGGATAAGAAGTCTTTGGAGGAGGGCCCCAAATGGGTGGGGGAGGATTTTTTTAACCTCCTCTCTTAGAATTGGGATGGTGCTAGTTAGTCTATTGTTGTTGTGTTTGTTTGATGGGTCATTGGTTGTCTGTTATTTGTCCATTTTTTATGTGTTTTGTCTTTTTGTTGGTTAATATTTTGATTCTTTGGACCCAATCATTTTCGTCCCTTGTGTCTCATTGTGTAAAGGGTACAAAACCCTTTAAATTGTGCTTAATATATCAAAAAATCTCACCTAAAGAGTGTACACATGTAGTACACTCAAATAACTCTTCCATACAATCTAACTCAAGAAGCCAATCTCTAAAGCACCAAACCTTGAACAAATTTAATTGAAGAAAGATACCAACGCTATCAGCATGCCTTCATATCTTCAAGAGCTCAAACCAAATTGTAGAGAAATGTGGAACAAAAATATTTCTCCCAGACACTTCCGCAATACATAGTTCACACACTGGTGAACACAACTTCCTCTACTTCGCGATCCAGCATGCCAAATTTTGAATAAAATCCTTTGAACATGTCTAATCAACATATCTAAAATGCACAAGAAAATATTCAACCTAGAAGAACTATGGAGCAATACCAAAACACTACTTTTCAACACAAAACACAATGCAACTCACTATTTTCTCTTCTTATCAAATTTTCTCAAAAGAACTTGGAAACCAAGCACTAGAGACACATCCTTATCATCTTTAGTGCATCTTCAACACTATAGAACTAACTATAACCTGGAAACTCAACCATACATCCATAGAAAAAATATTATCAAAGAAACACTAGAGGTTGACACTAGTAGCTTACTAATGACAACATAATACAACTAATCAAAGCATCATTAATGCAACAACATAGAAAACACCAAAAAATAAACATACTCTTGCAATGATATTCTTTTCATATAGTTGACACTAATGACAACACAAAGTTGTTAACATCAATGATGTTAGTGTGAAAGGGGTACTTTATTAACTAGTTCATTCTTAGCTAGTTCTCTACTAAAGTCCTCTTCACACTACCTTAACTTTACATAGGGATAAGGTGGTTGAGCCTTTAATGATATGAGTTGTCACACCTTATAGGATGCCAACACTTGTCATAATATGGTTGCATCCATCTCTCCCCTTGGCCTATATAACCAAGGCATTTCCTTTGTAATTCTCACTTCTCAAGCTAAATATAGCTTTACATTCTTGAGAGGAATACAATTTATTCCTCCTCATATTTTTGGTTTTGCTTTCCTTCAGTCATTAGATTTTTGATAGGCTATTTAGCAAATCTCACATGGTATTAGAGCCAAATTTGAGTTGTGGGTTAGTATTCCTTTAGGAAATCTGAGAGTGTTGAGAAAAAATGAGTATGCTCTTCTCTTGCATCCTCGAATGATCTGGAGAATAAAAAAGGTGTGAAAAGAATATCAGTTTTTGGGGGGTTCATAGATTGACTTGTCAGTTAAAGGTCTTTCTAAAGCTTCCTAGAGAGATTCTAAGCTCACCATTGAGTCCAGAGCAGCTGAGACAGTCATATCTTACCCTTATTTCACCTGAAACGAATGTCAGAGGCCAAATCTATGACAATTTGAAGTAGGAGGTTCATTGCTAGATCCAACAAGAAACCATCATTTTGGAGCATTTTGGGTCAAATCCGACCTTGCCATCATGCTCAGAAGGCCTGAAAACCATAAAATTGATTGTCAAAACGTCAATTTTGGACAAAGTTGCCAGGTAAGGCAAAAAAAAATTGTCCAACCCCATGAACAAATAAATAATATTTTTATTTTAAAATAAAAATATTTCTCTTTTGTTTTAAAATAAAACATTTTATTTTGTTTTAAAATAAAAATCATTTTATTTGTTTTGCAAATAAAATTATATTTTTGATTTTAAAAAAAATTGCAATAAAATCTAATTTTGTTTTAAAAATTGCAAAAAATATCTATTTTGAAAATTATATTATTTTCAATTTTAAAAAAAAAAATTAAAAATTAAAAATTAAAAACAAAAAAAAATTCAAATAAAAAAATTTCTTGAAAATTGTTTTTAAACAAAATTAAAAAAATTGAAGGTGGTTGTACCTCCAAGCTTCCTTGAGAAGCTCAGCCCTCTAATATAAGGCTTCAACCTTTTATTAATATCCTCCCAATGCAAATATAAAGTGTGCACTAAAAATCCACAACCTCTGCTTGGGCTTTATGCTATCCTCGAGTGTTGTTGCAACTGACTCCGGCCTTCAAGCCTTATATAATTTTTTTAAAGAATTTTTAAAAAATATTAATAAATATAATGCTTTTTAAAAGTCTGCCACATTCAATTCCGTGGACATAATTAATTTGGTCCACTTTTTAAAAAAATATTTTTATGTTAAAAAAATATCTTTTACCAAAAAAAAAATTGTCGTCATTTAATATTACTTTTTCAATATTTTTTTAATATTTTTAATATTAAAGAACATGCTTTTGGAGTCCATCAAATTTATTAAATAGCACCCATTTTTTTGATAACTTAAACAAAAAGGTGCTTCTCATTTATTTCCGCGACACAATTTAAAGTTTTTAATGTTTTTTAATATTATTAAAATATAACTTTTTCAAACTTTCGCCTACTCTATTTATTTTGCTGACTTTTTTTAATGATTTTTTAATATTTTTTAATTAATAAAAAATAAAAGTCTCAAAGTATCAAATTTGGAGGTAATTTTGGCAGATAGCTAAATTAGCGGATTGCTAAATTTATCTGGTGGCGTGCTACATTCGGCAGATTTTTAAAACTAGCTGGCAGACATCTACATTTGGTGGACCTCTAACTTTGGAAGCAGTTATGCTAAATTTAGCAGATTTTTTGTTGAAGATTTTATGGCCCCTCTCCGTTGATGCACTGATTTTTGAAGGTCAACTTTGAATGCTCATAACTCGGGTTCCACAGCTAGGTTTTCAGTGCAATTTTTTTTTTTATTTGGGCTAATTTTTTGTGCTCTACGAATTGGTGAAGACAATTTCAGATTTTGGTGCACAGTGTTCTCATAAATTGCTGATTATCAGAGACAACTCTTCACCATTCTCATTTTGCAAACTTCAAAGTTGCATAACTTTTGCATACGACCTCAGATCAAGTTGATTCTTCTTTTGAAAGTGCATTATTTTTTGCGTACTTTTCATTGGTACTATTTATTTCACATGAAATTGTACCAAATGTCTACTTTCAGCACATGCTCCTTTCTTGAGGATTTTTCAAAACATTGAAATCCAAAAATTTGTAACTGCATTGAATATAAAGTGAAAAATCATTTTTTTCTAGGGGGTTCTTTGATTGAGTAAATAAGGGGGGGTTTCTTGTTGTCTTTGTGCTTGAACATATCTCATACTTTGTGCTTTAGTTTTCCTTCACTATGGGTACATTTAAGTTTCCATTGATCACACCATACAACTACAACACATGGCATCAAAGTGCATGGAATGCCTTAATGCAACTAGGATACACACCTTATGTTGAGAAGAAGGTAACTGAACCCACAAATGATAAGGAAAAACTACTCTGGATATTTGAACATACAAAAGCTCATAGTTGTCTAAGGAGTTTAGTTTCTCTTGATATAATGTTTCAGATTGAAGCATGTAAAGATTCACATGATGCATGAAAAAAATTAAAAACTCTCTATGGTACAATTGATGAAGTTCATGGTTATCAAATTGACAATGAACTAATGGGTCTTGATCCAAAGTCTTTTGATGACATATAGGATTATGTAACAAAGGTCAATGACCTTAAAGCACAATGTAAATCATGTGGATTAGAGAAGAAAGACATTCAACTTGTCTATAACACTCTAAATAAACTTGGACTTAAATTTGCAGCTTTTGTTTCTAGCTTTCATACTCATAGGTTGACAATGGGATCCACATTCACTACACCTTATTTTGCTTTATTTTCTAAAATGTTAATTCAAGAACAAGGTAAGCTTCTTTCAATGGGTCTTCTCAATCCTTCACATTCACAAGCTTTGATAACCAAAGGGTTAGAAAGCATCAAGGAAACTTGACAACAAACAAAAGCAGTTCAAGAAGAAGTCACAAAGAGATCAAGCACAATCATCTTCAACAACAAAAGTTTACTCCAACTCCTCCTCTTCAATAGGGAATTTTCAAAAGAAGGAAAGGCCAACTTGTAGCTATTGCAAGAAACCTAGTCATGAGGAACATTCTTGTCATAAGAAGTAGATCAATGAGTTAAAGAATCTTCTCAAAAAGAAAAAAAATAATCTATCTTCTTTTGTTGCTCAACAATCCTCTACTCCGTCAAAATTAGGTAAAGGGAAAGCACATGCACTTGTTGCTATTACCGATTATTAAAAAGAGTGGATTCTTGAATCGGGTGCATCACATCACATGGGTTCTCTTAAAGAACAATTTTCTTTGTTGGAGCTTTGTTCTGTGCCCCACATTCTCATTGGGGATGATTCTCCAATGGAAGTCATTGTGAAGGGTTCAATTGATACTAGAAATGGTACATTTGAGGATGTCCTTTGTGTTCCTGATTTGTCAGCCAACCTTCTCTCCATCTACCAAATCACTCAGAATGGTAGAAAAGTTGAGTTCACTCTAGATTCTGTCAGCATCAAGAATCTTGAAGATAATACACTCCTTGCAGTTGGTAAGGCCAATCATAAGTCTCTCTTGTATGCTTTCTCTCATTTTGTACCTGATTCACATTCCACTGCATTTCTCACCCATTCAAATGTTGTGAGCAAACTATGGCATGAGTGGTTTGGCCATCTCAACTACCGCTATATTCAACAACTCAGCAAATAGAATATGGTCACGGGTCTTCCTTAAATTAATTTTTTAGATGGTGTATGTTCAGGTTGTGCCTTGGGAAAACATCCCAAGGAGAAGTTTGACAAAGGGAAGGCTTGGAGGGCTTTAGAAGTCCTTGAATTGGTTCATAGTGACTTGGCGGGTCCTTTTCCATCATTATCTTTTAGTAAGGCTCATTATTTTCTCACCTTCATTGATGACTATTCCAGATACAGATGGGTCTACTTTCTTCAACACAAAGGAGAAGTCTTTGATAGATTTCAAGAGTTTAAGGCTCGTGATGAGAAACAATTTGGAAAGTGTGACAAAATTCTTTGCACTGATAATGGTCGAGAATATGTGAACCATCAGTTTGAGCACTTTTGTACTCTTGAAGGGATTGATCTTCAACATACTATTTCCTACACACCACAACAAAATGGTGTAGCTGAGAGGAAAAATAGGTCCCTAAAAGAGATGGCTAGTTGCATGATCCACGCTCACTCCCTTGCACCTGCATATTGGGTAGAAGCTATCAACTGTGTTGCTCACATCCAGAATAGAGTTCCACATAAGACATTAAAGGGAATCACTCCCTTTGAAGCTTGGTGTGGTAGGAAACCTGTTGTGGGGCAGTTTAGAGTTTTTGGCTCCCTAGCATGGGCACATATTTCTTCAGAGAAGTGCAAGGCCTTATTTTGAATTTAATAAATAATTATTATTGATTTTCTACCTAGATTACATCAAATGTCCTGATTGATAGGTTGATTGAAAAAATTCTATAACTTTCAAACTACTTAATATTTTTTGAATCTACAAGATGCACCACATTCTATGCTTCACATACTATAGGATAAAAAAAATTAATTTCATAAATTTTTGACCAAGTTATGGTAGTCAGACACAGATGTTCTAATAATTTTGAAAAGTTCTAATAAAAAAATTATAACTAATTATTTACATGGAAAAAAAAATTAGCACCTTTGGGCATGTGTCCTCTACTTATATTGAAAAAAATAGAATTTTATTTTTATTTTTTCTTGTACTTAGTGTGGTCATACATACACTTGCTTCTTATATTTCTACTAAAAATTTAGTATCACTGCATTGAAATTTCAAATTTTCTCAAAACAACTTTACTTTTTTCCAAAAAAGGAATAGTAGCCTAGAAACTACATTCAATTTGCTACAACTTTTGATTTTTCATATTTTTCAAATTATGTTAATAACCTATTCAAATTTTTATGTCAAGTTTCCTAACTTTTATTTTCATAATTTTCATGGCCACTTAGAGGCCTAGTTTGGACCCCCATGATCCTGCACTAACCCATGTACCTAATCTAGGTAGAGAGGGGTGCTTAGGACTAGCCAATAGAATCTCAATATACCTTTCTACCATTTTCTCTTCAATCTCATAGCCCAGAGGTTCAATACAATGAATTTTGGGTTCTACGGCTTCAATGATGCATTCATTGATAGACACAGGAAATGTTATCTCCTTTTCATACATTTTCACCAAAATTCTTGGAATCCTTTCTCTTTCATGCATTTCATTTTGAAATACTGCTAATGATGTAGTTAGAGAATTATTTTGTGCCTTAAAATCTCTCCTAGTCTATGTAGATAATCACTAATCTGACGAGCAACCAGCCTAGAGTTATCCCATATTATGTTCTTTCTCCTAGGTAACTCCCTTAAAAAATAGAATAACAAACAAACAACAAGAGTGAAAAATTTAAAGACATGTCTCTTCACCTTTGTCATACTCATATTTTCTATAAGTTGCATCCTCAGTAGCTCAAAAAGATCAAAATTATTTCCATTCACCACCATTTCATAAGTTGTGTGAATTGGTGTGGCCGATATTGAATTTGCTTTGTTTGCAAAGTAGACTTTTTTCCCAATCATAATGGTAGCATACTTGACGGCAGGGTTTGTGATAGACTTCATGGTTAGGGCTTTTCCATCAAACATGGCACCAGTTAACCTTGTAAGCTTATCATTTTTCACTCTTTTAGAACTAGAATGGCACTAGTGTCACAAAGACCAGTAACTGCATGAATTGCTTCCTTATTAATAATCCCTAGTTCATTTACCCACACAAGATTGTTGTGAATCCTACTAAAGGCCATTTTGAAAATTTTTTCCTCACTCTCACAAGAAAATTTTAGAAACTAGTTCTAAACATTCAACTTCATTCAAACTAGGTTTTCATATTCTTCCTTGAGTAGTAGGTCATTAGTTAACTCATTATCCCACAAATCCTTCAGTTCTTAGTGATCAAAATCTTCAAGCTTCCCACGAATGTATATTCTTGGATCTTCGATGGGTAGCACATGACTCAGAATGTGTGAGAACACACCCATAGGATCATTCTCATATACTTTCCATGAACATCTTTTGAACTTTGGTTGGGGCCTCTCAGAACTTTCCACAATAGTAGGAGTGGCCATATTTCCCAAACAATCTTGAATGAGCTTAACAAAGAGTTCCTTCAATTTTGAAAAACAAAGAATTCACATAACAAAGAATACCTTTTACTTGTCAAGAACTAGGGTTTTGATGTACGGTAGGGTGTGTGCAAGAAGTTGATTCCACTTTTTGGCCAAAAAGTGGAAGTGTTTTCCCTGATTTTTAGAATTTTTCACATTTGACCTTAAAATTTGAAGCACTTACAGATGGAATCTTAAAAAAAGTCAATAATCATAAAATGTAGTACTCGAAGTCTAGTTTCCAAATATGTAATTTATTTCAATACCCAGATGATAAAAACTATTTTCAATAGGCATTTCTAAAAACCATTGTTTAAAAGTCATTTTTTTTTACCATACCATGCACATGTACATCATCCATATTTTGACCTAAACAATCATATTTTTCTAAATCCTTTTGGGAAAATATTTGTAACTCACTGAAGCACGTTTTGATAATTTTTTGTATTTTTTATTGATTTTTTTTTTGTTAAATTTTTATTGGCCATATTTGTTGTTTTCAAAATCATCGTGTATAAGATAACCTAAACTTATCATTTTTTGAAAAAAAAAATTCAAATTGAAAAGAATTGTCTAAAGTACGTTTTGGTGCAATTCATTTTACAAAAAAAATATTTTAATAAAATGTTATTAAAATACTAAAAACCCTAATAATTCAAGGTTATGGACCAGTTTCATTAGAAATTAATTGAAAAATTAAAAAAATAATCAAATTGTAAATGAAATTACATATTTGGAATCTACACTGTCTCATCTATAATGGGTTTTCATTTCATAAAAAAATCCTACAAAATAGGTCTTCAGACATATGTCCAAAGTCACTATTTTCCTATGGCATTAACATGACCTTCAAGTTTCAGGTCAAACCAGGTCCAAAGCTTAGGTTTGGGTCCCCAAGCCATTTCTCGAACCAAAAAACAAGCAAAAAACCTGACCAAAAATTCTTATTTTAAAAAGCGGGATCCCATTTCATAAAAAAACATTTTTTTATGGTTCTACGAAACAAGATCCCGTTTTGTTTTGTAAAACAGGATCTCATTTTAAAAATTGCTAAAAAATGGAAAGTTTCCATTTTCAAAAAGTTTTCAAAATGTGATTCCGTTTTGAAAAATTTCTGAAAATGAATTTTTTCAAAAATTAGTTTAAAATGGAAAGTTTTCAAAATGGGGTCCCATTTGAAAACTTTCCATTTTGAAATTTTTGAAAATTTTCAAAACAGATCCCATTTGAAAATTTTCCAAAAATGGAAATTTTCAAAATGGGATCCCATTTTTTAAATTTAGGCTCAAGATCCCGAAGCTAAATGCGATCCCGTTTATTAAAAAGCGGGATCTCATTTTTTGTAAGCCGATTTTTTTTTGTCTAAGGTAAAAACTTTCACGTTTCATGGACTCTTCTTCTTGCATTTACTCAGTACTCTAACTCACTTTCTTTCTTGCTTCAATTTGCACTACTCCCAATTTGTTCAAATGTGCTCTTCTTCAACTTAGTCGCTTGCTTTATTATTTACTGTTTTTCCCTAATTTGGCATTTATTACTTTTCTGCTTTAAAACTATCGACCGCTTTGTAAAATACTCTATAAACCAAGAAGAGTTCTGCAATTCTTTTGATGTGATTGATTTTTTTTTGGAATTTCCTTCAAAGTCATTAAAATAGAAATTCATATTATTGTCCTTGTGTCATCGCATGACACCTCATATATCGAGGGCTTGTTAGATTTTAATTTCTATGACTGCTCCTAGTGAAACAATTACTGGGTTCAGTTCTTAGAAGAGGTATCTGCACCAGATGTAGATACAAGATCATTTGATTTATCCTCATTTTCAAGTTCTTCCTTCTTTCCCCAAATTTTTGGCATTTCTTTCCTTACTTCTTTGGGATCTACCTTGTTCACTAGCTTGTTCTTTTGTTTTAGATTCAATTTCTTCCCAATTTTGAGATATGTCCTAGTTTGTTGGAAGTGGCATACAACATATCCTTGATCAAGAGAGTTTGTATTCATCCTTGACCTACATTGATTAGCCTTATGTCCAAAGATATTGCATGTGTAATAGTAGCCTTGAAAAGACTGAATTCTTCTACAGGTATTAAACTTGTTCATCATCATCTGACTTCTACATTTGGTAGCTATATTTCCAAACTTGTTGCAAACATAACATTTTCCAACAAAGAATCCAACATTTTGACTTATTCTATTTTGGTTCATCCTACTTCTACATTATATTGCTCTATGACCAAATTTATTTTATGAGAAACAAAAACCATTAAAAGATGGGTATCTTTGTGCATTAGGTTGTTGGATGGGAATCCTTTTGGTATTGATCCTTTAGTCCTTGCTTTGATAAGAATTCCTTTGAGGTTTCCTTTGATTGTCCATTTTGTTGAAAATTGGTTTAGTCTTTGAGCTTTGTCCTTCTTCAAGTTCTAGACCACTTTTGTTTTTAGTAGGTTTCTGAGAAGTGATAAGCTCATCAAGCATTGTAGAACTTGTCTTAAACCTTTCTTCTGTGCTTTCACTTTTTCTAGATCAACTCTTAAGGTTACCACTTCTTGTTCAAGCTTTATACAAACATTAATTTTATTCTAGATTTTAGCTTTCTGACATTCCTCAATTAGCTTCTTTTCTTCTATTTCCACTTTTAGTTCAGTAATAACCTCATTAGCCTTCTTTAATTGATCACTGACTTCTCTATGTCTATCCTTGAATTTTTTAATTTTCTCTCTTAGCTTCCTAATGCAATCATTTGTTTCCTTCAAATTTCCTTCTCATCCTCACTTTTATTCAATTCCTCTAGAGCAGCATTGATCTCTTCAAATATGGATTCTTCTTCTGGAGGAAAAGAATGGTATTTTCAAGTCACGTGTTCAATTTCTAGAGCTTTCCTCAAGTTGGAAGACTTCTTCCAAGGAATCAAGCTCTAATACCAATTGTTGAATATATCGAATACTAAGAGGGAGGTGAATCAATATTCCACTAGGAAAATTAATTATTAACCATCCTATTATCAATCCACATCTAATAGCAATAGTGAACCAAAACATAAAAGAGATCATAACACATTGACACCAGGATTTTTACATGGAAAACCTAAAATGGGAAAAACCACAATGAGGATTAGCTCACAATATATTATAACCAGTTATAAGATATTACAAGGCTCACTGCCAAGACTCATTGTCATTGGAAAGGCTCACAGCCTGAATACAAAATGTGGCTTATTGCCAAGATACAAAAGATGTGGCTCACTGCCAAAAAATGATTTGAAGAAGTGCACCTACAAAGTGTTGAAAGAAGTTTTGGTTATGCTCTAGTAATATCAAAATTTTGCTTTGGTTGCCAGTAATATATACAAACACTATCAGTAACTTCACACTATTACACTTGTCACATTACTTTCATATCTACTCTCTCCTTTATCACTTTGACCATCATAAATATATACACAGGAATAACTTCCTTTATCAATTAGGTCAACCAAAATGAGGGAACACTCAAAATACAAAAGGTCTTGTTGGCTTGATACAAAATTCCTTTTGACACATAGAACGAAATGTGTTATCCAAGCCTTAGGTCAGCTCAAACCTAAAGAGGAACACATAAAAGATAAACCTTTTCAGCCATAAGAACACCAAAGTTTTGTCATTAGTATAGTTTAATCAGATTACAAAAACATGTTGAAAACTTGTTTATACCTGTAACTAACATTCTTGATCAACATATCAAAGACTCGTTAAATTCCCTTTTACTGTGAAGATTTCTGAATCAAGATACCAGATTAGTATGGAAGCACTGATTACACAGTCAGTTACCAACCAATGTTGGCATCAATGACAACAAATCCAAAGGGTGCCTTCTTCATTCTTCCAACAAGTTCAACATTAGAAAGTAAACATAGATTTTTCTATTCTTCAACTACTTTCCTTCTTGTCATTACACCTTTTCTCTTATCACCAATAATCTATTCTTTAGAATGATTCTTATGCACATACTTATGAGTTTTAGGAATATTTTCTGGAGCTTCTTCCTTTTCAATTTTCACTTTTTTTTCCTTAGCTTTTTCTTCTTCTCTATAAGAAGATGTTGGGAGCTTTGCAACATGAGCATGAAGTATGGATGGTTTTTGTTGGTTGTTCCTATGTTTTCATTGATGTCAACATGGTGATAACTATATGGGAATTCTACTTGGTTTACCGCAAGTTGTTTTTTACTGGTAATACCCTTTGTGATGGATCAGTGTGTTGGTAATTGAGTTCAAAATTTACCAAGAATTTGATATGAATCTAATCTCTTAACCATGTTTTCTTGTCTCATTCAAATAGCTATATTCTAGATCTTGAGATTTCTTTTGTTGTGAGCAGAAAGTTATCTCTGACAAAGTTCAACTCTGTATTCTATTATTGTTTTGTGTGTGCCATACTATGTGGGAGACTCCACATTCTACTAAGGTGAACATTCTTATGCTGTGATTTTTTTGATAGTCTCTATGTTGGGAGTATGATGGGAAATTAACGTGTTCTTAGATCTAGAAGTTGTTTTCTTTGAGGATTATTTGTTGGTTTGGAGAATTTTGTTTTAGTCTTTGTTGACTTAGCATATGCAATATATTATGAAGAATAATTATGTTTTATGGATGATACCTGACTTGGTATAATGTACTATGTGGATAAAATGTTTAAATCGTATATGGTGCTAACTTAATTGATGATCAAGATATACTTGTATATATAATATGTTTTGAGGAATGAGATGAGAATAGGGAGTACTAGAAGAAGACACACATGAGAAGTGAATGTGAAATGAGAAGTAAGTGTGAGTACGAAATAGATTAAGAGGTGTGTGAAGATTTGAACATAAATGCTTTATCAACTGTGGTTAGTGTAGTTTTGTTGAGCGACTATTTTGTGAGGCAATACTTCATATTTTGAGCTTCAATGGAACTGAACCCTACACATTGAAGGTGTATCCTATTAGTTCAATCTTTTGGAAGTGAGCCACTATCATTGTATCTTGGAGGTTAGCCATATTTTGTACTCAGGTAGTCAGTCTTTTCAAGAATAGTGAGTCCTGATAATGAGCCCTCTAATATTTTGTATCTAGATATAATATATTGTGAGTTAACCTTCACCATGTTTTTTCCCTTTTTGGGTTTTCCACGTAAAAATCTTGGTGTTCATGTGTATGGTTGCATTGACTTATTTCTATTTTCTCTCTTGCTGATTCAATCATAATTTTGATAATGTTTAGATGGGTTTTATTATGGTTTCATGGAATACTGATTCACCCCCCCTCTCCGTATTCTATATTTTCAATAGAAGAATCAACTAATTCATATCCATCTATCACCATTGAATTTTTCTATAGGTCTTCATTAACCTTGAAACTTACACTCTCAATAATCTTTCTTAGCCTCTTGTTGTAGCATCATCAAGCTTTAATTGTAGTAGAATATCCAAGGAAGATGTCTTCATCAAATATTGCATCAAACTTTCCTAAGTTTTCTTCATCTCTTCTAATATAGAATTTTCTTTCTAAAACTTTGAAGTATTTGACAGTAGGAATCCTTCCATACCATAGCTCATAGGGAGACTTTGCATTGTTTTCTCTTGCTTGCAGACTATTAAGTACTAGTAGACTTCCAGTAGATTTTCTTCTTTCATCATTGTCCTTGTAGGATCTTGAACATTCCTATTCTTTCTTTCAACCACTCCATTTTGCTGAGGAGTCCTAGGGGTAGATAAATTCCTCCTTATTCCATGATTCTCACAAAAGATATTGAACTCATTGGAGGTGAATTCTCAACCTCTATCAGACCTCAAACTTTCATATCCATTTCATTATCAACCATAACTTTGAATGCTTTACACTTATCTAGAGCTTCTAATTTTTATTTGAGAAAAGTAACTCATGTCATTCTAGAATAATCATCAATCATTAGCATGAAATTCTTGTCACCTTGAATACTTCTTACTTTGGTAGGACCACAAATATCTATATGCACCAATTCTAACAGTTTGGTGGAAGATTGTTCTTTGATTTTGAAACTTCTTCTTGCTTGCTTTCCAACTTGACATTCCTTATAAACAACATTGATAATATTTTTAATCTTTGGTAGATCTCTCATAGCTTGAACTGAACTTATTCTCACTAGGCTATCAAAATTGATGTGACACATTCTTCTATGACATAGCCAAATCATTAATCTGAGTCATCAAACAACAACCATCGACACCTTTGATTTTATAAACATTTTCATCTGTCCTTCCAACAACAACCATAGTTATAGAGCCTTTTTTGATCTTACAACCATCATCCAGAAAAATAAGATTGTATTCTTTGCTACAAATTTTTTCAACACTCAAGAAGTTATATCTTAGACCCTTAACATAGAGAACATCATCAATATTATGCTTTTCATCAAAATTGATCAATTGAACCCTTTCCACATATCTTAGCAAACGTACCTTCACCAAACCTAACTATTTTTCCTTCATATTTTTCAATTTTAAGAAAATTAATCTTGTCATCGATCATATGATTAGAGCATCCACTTTCAATAATCTAGTAGCTATTCTCCTATCTAGCATGAAAAGAAGACACCAAACTGCCTTCAGTATTAGCACTTGCTTCTAGAGCAATTTCCTTCACGCCTATCTTAGAGTTACTAGAATTAGTTTCATCTTTTAAATCCATGAACAAGCATTCACCATCCTCATCATCCCCATCATCAAATTCATCATCACATATACTGGCATCATCTCTAACATAATAAATTTTCTTAATCATCTTACCTTTGTTCTACTTATTTTTTTCATGTTCAAAGCTCTATTTGGACATCTTGAAGCATAATGACCTATCTTTCCACAACTGAGCCATTTGAAAGGAAACTTACATTTGTACTTTCTAGTACCCTTTTTCATTCTTCTCACAAAGTTAGCTTTCACATCATCAAGATCCTCCTGATCTGATTCCATGGACTTCTTTGATTTTCCAACCTTAAAAGCAATCTTAACTTTTGTATTGCTTGGAGGAAATTCTCTCATTTCAAAAGTAGTTAAGGAGCCATACAATTTATCTCTAGCATATTTTCTCAAATCTTGAGATTCCTCAATAGAAGAAACTCTATGACTATAATATTTAGGAAGAGTTCTAATACCTTCTTTACCACTTTGTGTTCTTTAAGTTTTCCACCAATACCTCTAATGGAACTGAAAACTTCATCAACCTTCTACATGTAGTTCATAATTTTTTCATTTTATACATTCGCATATTCTCAAATATGATCTTCAAGTTTTTCATCTTAGTGTGTTTGACCTTGTCATTTCCTTCATAAATGCTTTCTAACTTTACCAAAATTTCTCTAGTACTTTTTAGATTCATAACTTTCACTAATTTAGAATTAGCAAGACCACTTAAGAGAACATACATTGCTTTACCATTGCTTTCATAGGCCTTTATCTCATCATCAATTCTCAGACCATTTGTAGGTATCATATATCTAGTCTCAATAGACTTCCAATTTCAAATCCAAGAGAACCCAAAAAAACATTTCATCCTTGTCTTCCATAATGCATAATTTGATCCATTGGATAGAGGAACATATTTCTTCTACACCATCCTAGATCTACCTCAATCAATTAAGCTTTCTTCCTAGGAACCTTGCTTTGATACCAATTGTTGAATGCACAAGACAACTAGGAGGGGTAGCGAATTAGTTGTACTTTAAACTTCAAAACCCTCACAAACAATTAGATCCACATTAATTCAATTAACCCTTAATGAAAGAAGATAATAAAACAAAGCAAAATCAACACCATACACAAAGAAACACTATATTTACATGGAAAACCTAAGAAGGGAAAATCCATAGTGAGTATTAACTCACAATATAAAGTAATATCAACATTGATTACAAAGGGATCATTTCCCAAAAGAAAGAAAGGCTCACTACCAAAATAGAAAATAGGATAGAGAGAAATGTCATGATGATAAATCCATCTCAATGCAAAAAAAAATTCCAAAACATCACTGACACCTTCATAGTCTTCTTGAAGATTGTAGACACCTTTTTTCTCATTACATCCAATAATCTAACACATGAAAGCTCACACTATACACTACATAAATTTTCACCTCACAACTCTACAATTTACATCATTCACGTCACACACATCTATCTTATCATCCCTCAACAACTCAACACATATTTATACCATATTCAAACTTGAAAATATTCTCCAAGGTCATCTATGCACCTCAACCATGCAAATTCAAATTAGGTTGGCACCAAAACATTCCTGTGCTGGAAAGGAATGAAGGTGGACCACAAAAAACCTTAACTCAGACAAAAATCCACTCATACACACCATTCCATGCTTCCAAAAATACCAAAGAAACTTCACAATTAGTGTAAACACCCAAGGTCATTCGAACCCATGTAAACACCATTAAAAAATTAAGTGTGTGCTTCTTTTTATCCAAAAAAAACTCATGGAAAAAAAATGTCACTTGAAAATAATCTATAATATTCCAAAAACACCCTAAAATTCAAAATAATCCTTTGTAACAACTTCCATCTAAAGAATGTACACACTCATTACACTCAGATAATTTTTCTATACATTGCAACTCAATAAAATAACTTTTGAAGCACCAAACCTAAAACTTCAACTAAAGAAAGATGCAAACACTATCAACACCCTTCTAAATATGCAAGACCTAAAACCACTTTGTAGAGAAATGTGGTGCAAAACCATTTCTCCGAGACACCTCTACAATACACAGTTTACACACTGGTGAACACATTTTCCTCTGCACAGCAATCTAAATCACAAAATTCTAGATGCAAAACCTCCAAACACCTTTGATCAATATATCCAAACCACACAAGTGGATATTCAACATAGAAGAAATGCATATTGAAACGAGAATACTACTTTGTAACATAGAACACCACTACAACAAATTTTTTCCTATTTTTATTCTTTTTTTTTAAAGCACTTGGAAACCAAGCATTAGAGGCACATCCTAAACATCATCAACACTTCCTCATCACCACCAAGCCAACTACAACATAGCAACTCAACCATACATCTATAGACAAAATCTTATCAAAGAAACACTAGAGGTTGATACTTGTAGCTTACTAATGAAAAAATAATGCAAATAATCAAAGCATCATCAGTGACATCAACTCAATGCCAATTGCTCACACTCTTGCAAAAATATCCTACTCATACAGTTGACACCAATGACAACACCAAAGCTTGTTGAAATTAATGACAACACTAGCTACACATACTTTCAACAACTTGTGCACATTACCATGGAAATATAGACATATTATGTTCTAGAATTGTTATTTCCATTTATATCTTCATTTTCTCTTCTTGTAAATACTTTAACATATATGCTCGATTTGTAGTTTAACTGCAATTCAAAGTTGGAAAAAATTATAACCTAATGAATACTATATCCCTAACACTTTCTCATTCTAATCTCATAATCGCATTGAAGCTTTATTCATAGTTTAATAATCTAAGTTTTGTATATTATAAAATATTCTTTTATACATGATGTGTGTAGGGGATCAACATATGAAAACTAAAGTAGAGGTCCAAAATAATTTAGCTACTACAATAGAGGAGGTTGAAGCACACATATTTGATATGAGGGAGGAGACCCAAGAATAAATAATTAATGGTAGAGAGGAGGCACATACACACTTTGATGTTGGATAAGTGTCAAGATCACTTCCTTCTATCAATACTCATACTATGAATCTAATTATTGAGGTGAAGAGAAAAATTTCCTATAAAAATATACATCATTTACTTGAAATGGATAAGAGAAATTGAAATTTTATGCTAAATGACCTACTCAAACTACTAAGAGGGAATTGACAAGAACTTCAAATCAAATAATTGAGGATTATTTCAAAAATCATGATACACTTGGTCAAGTCCAATTTTTATCAAAATTTATTCTTTGTGATGACCTAAAAGATCCATTACAATTGGTGGGTGTAGATTTCACAAAAAAGATGAAAAGATAAGGCCTAGAAAAATATATTGTTGAAAATGTTAAAAAAGGTTTGGGTTCCATTGGGAAACAATTTTGATTAGTGGATAAGAGCATTTCAAGAAGAGTGATGTTGACATCTATTTTAAGTCCACAAATGACAAGAAAGTGTCAAATCTCTTCACTTTCAAGTGAGAAAGGTTTTGGATGACACTACTATAGAAGGAAATTGGGCATTGATGTTTATGGCTCCTCATTTTGATAAGATTGAAGATGGTATTAGGAACCCAATCTCAAGTTTTTGGCTCTACTTTTCATGCTATATAGGAGAACTACTAGATCATTGATAGTGCATGCTCTAATCATATGACCGGTGACAATAGTAAGTTTTTTAAACTTGAGAAATATGAAGGAGGACATGTTAGATTTGGTGATGATACATCTAATATATGTGGAAAAGGTTCAATCAGTTTTGATGGAAATCATAATACTATTGGTGTTTACTATGTTAAGGGTCCAACGCATAACCTCTTAAGTGTTGGAAAAATGTGTAGAAAAGGATAGAATCTTATGTTTCAGAATGATGGATGTAAGATCTAAAAAGGCTCTAGGACTTTGATTGCTTCTGGAAGAAGGACAAATTGAAATGTTTATCAACTTAAGGGTGTTGATGGTCATTGCTTTATAACTCATATTAATGAAAGCTAGTTATGATATAGGAGGATGTGACATTAATTTTGATAACCTAGTAAGAATTAGTTCAGTTTAAGTTGTAAGAGATCTACCAAATATTACAAATCCTATCAATTTTTTTTATAAGGAGTGTCAAACTAGAAAGAGAGCAAGAAGAAGCTTCAAATTTAAAGACAATATTCTACTGGATTATTGGAATTGGTACATATAGATCTTTGTGGTCCTGTAAGAGTAAGAAGTCTTAATTGATGATTATTCTAGAATTACATGGGTTACTTTTCTCAAAGACAAATTAGAAGCTCTAGATAAGTTTAAAGCATTTAAAGTTATGGTTGAGAACATGAAGTGGATATGAAAATCAAATGTTCGAGGTCTGATAGAGGTGGAGAGTTCACCTCCAATAATTTTAACATCTTTTGTGAGAATCATGGCATAAGGAGGCACTTGTATGTACCTAGGAATCCTCAGTATAATGTAGTGGTTGAAAGAAAGAATAGGATTGTTCAAGAAGTTGCAAGAAAAATGATGAAAGAAGCAAATCTACTGAAAGTTTATTAGAGATAAGCAATTCATACTAGTGTTTATAATATACTTAATAGATTTCAAGTAAGAGAAAACAACACAAAGAATCCCTATGAGCTATGGTATGGAAGGATTCCTACTGTCAATTACTTTAGACTGTTTGGAAGTAAATGATATATCAAAAGAGATGAAGAAAACTTAGGAAAGTTTGATGCAAGGTCTGATGAAGGTATCCTCCTTGGATATTCTACTAGAAGAAAAGCTTACTGATGATACAAGAAGATATTGAGAAAGGTTTTTGAGAGTGCAAGCATTAAGGTTGATAAAGATTTATAGAAGAATTCAGTAGTGATAGATGGATATGAATAAGATGAGTCTTCTTGCAGAGAAGAAGAAAAAGCTAAAGGAAAAGAAGTGCATATTGAAGAGGAAGAAGCTCCATAAAAGACTCCTAAAACTCATCAGTATGTGTATAAGAATCATTCTAAAGATCAGATCACTAGAGATAAGAGAAAAGGTGTACTAACAAGAAGGAAAGCTATTGAAGAACATGCAAATTTATATTTTCTTTCAGAAGTTGAACCTAAAACAGTGATTGAGGCATGCAAAGATGAATATTGGATCAAGGCTATGGAAGAAGAGTTGTTGCAGATTGAGAAGAATCGGACTTAGGAACTTGTCCCAAAACCAAAAAAAAAGTGTGTTTGGAACTAAGTGGGCATTCATAAACAAAATAAATGAGAATGGAGAAGTGGTAAGGAACAAAGAAAGACTTGTGTATAAGGGCTACTCACAAGTTGAAGGAATATATTTTGAGGAGACATCTGCTCTAGTGGTAAGAATAGAAGTTATCACGATGTTTTTGGATTTTACAGCACACAAGAATTTCAAATTTTATCAAATGGATGTGAAGTCTACTTTCTTGAATGGAGAATTGGAAGAAGAGGTACACATAGAACAATCAGAAGGATTTCAATTATCAGACAAATCAGATATGGTCTATAGATTAAAGAAGGTATTGTATGGACTAAAACAATCTCCTAGAGCTTGGTATGCAAGGTTGGATAGGTACTTGATACAACAAGGATTCAATAAAGGTACCACATATAGAAATATTTACATTAAAGTTGAAAAATATTAAATCTTGATTATGGTTGTATATGTTGATGACATAATCTTTGGAGGCAATGAAGTTGTGTAAGAAGTTTGTAGAGGAAATATATAAAGAGTTTTAAATGTCTATGATTTGGGAGATGGATTTCTTCCTTGGACTACAAATAAATTGGATAGATAAAGGATTTTTCATTTCACAACCAAAGTATCTTAAGGAAATGTTGAAGTTTGGAATGGAAGATTCTAAACTGTTGTGTACCCCTATGGTTATTGTTTACAAGGTGAGGAAGAAAAATGAATCTCCTAAGGCTGATTTGAGCAAGTAAAGGTTAATGATTGGAGGATTTCTATATCTAACTACTACTAGAACAACAAAAATATAAGTAAATTGGACATTGGCAAAAGAAATCAGTGCTAGCCAACATTGAATCAAGGAATAAAGATGACTGGCTTCTACAACCAAGAACTAAATAACTAGCCATGAGGAGATTTGAACTTCCTCAACAACAATATAAATGAAAAGAACAAAGGCATGGGTGCACATTTTTAAAGGATAAGAATTCAACTGAAAAGAATAAATCAAAACCTTCGCAAAAGGAAAGACAAAGAAAACCCAAACCAAGAGATTTTTTATACCAAGCGAAACAAGTGATAACAAAATAAAATGAAATGACTTATTCCCAAGTTCGGTTGAAGGCTATAGACACGCACAGCACAACAACAACAATATGATAACCAAAGCAATGAACAAACAAGTTTGACACATCCACCAAATGTCATTTATTGAATCATATGAGATCAAGTGCATGTACTGAGATGAATAAAGGATAAAACAAATTGAAATCAAAATTCATAAACCAAAAATCAATCTCCATCACCAAATACAAAAAGGTGTAAATTTTATTGAAAACGATTAACAAATATGAAGATCAGTCCATAAGCAATATGAGATTGTGTAGGATGGGACAGCTGGAGAAGGTCAGCCAAGGAGTAATTTCCACCAACAAAATATATGTTTTATGATGAATCTAATACGAAATAACAAGCTACAACTGAACATGAATTTCTCGCAGCAATAATAAAATTGAAACCATACAGATCTTTGCAATGACAAACAATCATTTTTCAACAACAAAAGAAGAAAAGATCATTCACATATAATAGATAGACAAACAAGAATATAGAAATGAAGCCTACCTGGTCTCCTTCGCTTCGAGACGGAAAAGAAATTCCAAGGAAAAAATCTATCACATTAATAATCCTCTTCTCTCAAGCTTTGATCAACCTTCTGAAAATCCCTTCTCTTTGAAAATGAAAAATAAAAGCAATCATGTATTTTTTTTTGACAATTATCGTTGTAGATAGAATTTTCATTTAGAAAACCAAAAATCAATTGATTAACATCTTCTAAAATTGATCACTAATAAAACAAAGTGATTCAATTTTCAAACACAAAAATTAAGCAATAATCACTTAATAAGACAAGTTTCCATTTCAGAACTAGTTCAGAGCCATGCATGGGCTCAAACTCACTTTTTCCATATTTTAATTTGCTTTTACAACTCGTTCAAAAATATACTTCAATTTATTTATTTAAAATTATATTATTTTCACATTTGAATAATTAAATTCCAATGATAATAAAATTAATAATTATCATTAGATTTAATTATAATAATACTTTATACAAAATAATTTAATTTAATTAATCATCAATAAACCATATACTATCTATTTTCAACATTGATTTACTTAATTATTTATTTTGCAACCCAAATTAATTTAAACAACATTATAACCAATTAAATTAAATTAAATCAAATAACAAAGGCAACATGATAATAATTTCACCTCAAAATCCCAATTAATAAAATATTTAAACTCAATCAATAGTTTAAACAACATAATTAATGAATAACTATGTAACATCACAAATCATCCAAACAACGATAAACAAAAAATGAAACAATTGACCAAGAGTACAAACCAGACTAATGGGGGTAACAAGATGGGTATTAATCCTTGTCGAGGATGATGGCAAGGGTAGGGGAGCTTTCGTCATCTCCATTTTCAACATCATTTCCATTGGGCTTTAAGGCACACTTAGACCTGACAGTGCAGGTGGAGTCGATGTCTGGTGCTTCCAAACTACATCGGACAAACTGTCGAACAAAACACACACACACACACATATATATATATATATCAAACAATCAAACACATCGTGAGAGGAAATCGTAGCGTAGCAGGGTGTTCACGAACTAGTAATGCTACACTGTCCCTCCCACCAAGACATCTCAAACAATAATCCATATCAAAAAACAACAAAAATTACATCATAACCAACATAGATCAATCATATAACTAAATTCACAATAAACATAATCATATGTCCACATAAAAAAAATAGTCAAATCAATCTAAACACACAATAAATCCACATATCCATCATAACATAAACATCAATCAATAGTTTCATGATCATCAAAGTCAGATAAATTTTCATCCAAACCAATCTAGAATGGTGAAACAAGCATCAACAAGGTCTCAAAGTGCATAACATATCATAATGAGTATCAATCTAATGATGGAAACATGAGAGGCACTGCATCCTCTCCCCTAGAACTAGGCTTACTCCTAGAAGCCTACAAACAAATAAGGAAAAGACTCTCAAATCCAAGATGCATCCTCCCATGTAGCCAAAGTCTCATCATTAGGATCCCACTAGACCCTTACCTACTGAGAGTGAGCCTCTTGTGTTGAAGAATAACCATGGGCTCTAGTGTCAGATGCCTGTCCTCTACCTATAATGCATTCCAATTGAGAACATGAGATATGTTTGGATAATATGGTCTAAGTACAGAAACATGGAATACATCATGTATACATGATAGGCTGGGCAAGAAAGCAAGATGGTAAGCAATGAGACCAATCCTCTCCAAAAACTCAAATGACCCCACAAAGTGAGGTGCGAGCTTAAATATTTTCCCATAATGGATTGGACTCTTTCACGGATGCACTCACAGGAATAGCGGGTCACCATATGAAAATTGATGGTCAACCCTATGAGCATCTGCATATTTCTTTTGCCTGTCCTGCACTGCCACCAAGTTCTCTCTAATGCGAGCAACTTGTTGCTCCATATCCTGAAGCATCTTGGGTCCAAGGAGAACTCTATCCTCAAGAAGGTCCCAACTCAACAGAGTCCAACAAGGATGATTGCACAATTCCCAGAAATGAGGAATACCAATCGAACTGTGATGCCTATTTTTGCATGCAAACTCCACCAAATGCAAGTAGTCCTCCCAACAAGACTACTAATCCATAACATACACTTAGTGGATGTCCTCAAGAACCTAGTTGGCCCTCTCAGTCTATCCATCTATCTCCAGATGATATGAAAAACTAAAGTTCAACTGGGTCCCTAAGGCATGCTACAAGGATGTCCACAGTGTAGAAGTGAACACAAGATCTCGATCAGAAATAATTCTACATGGAATTACATGTAGTTTAACAATATCCTCCATGAATATTCTGGCCATAGAAGAAGCATTATAAGTTGACTAAATGGGAGAGAAGTGCACCACCCTATTCAATTGATCAACAGTGACCATGATGGCATCATGCCAATGAGAAGACATAGGCAAACCAACTATAAAATCCACTGATATGATATCCCATTTCCATTTAGGAATGAGATGTGGCTATAAAATACTTATAGGATGTTGGTGTTCTTCCTTAACTCTTTGACACTCCAAACAACTCGCAACAAATTCTACAATGTCTCTCTTCATTCCATCCTAGAAATATAGTAGACAAAGATCTGCATACATCTTCTTGACACCCGAATGAGTTGAATAGGGTGCTTGATATGCCTCTATCATGCTTAGGGTCTGAAGACCCTCAGAAGGAGGTACATACATATGACCCATGTATCACAAAAGGCCATTAGATTCAAGTGAATAAATTGTAAATTTCTCCTCCAAAGTTCCAACTCAATTTCTGACTTTAGGTCCTGATACCAACTATCTATAGGAAGTGCTACAAGGATCTAACTCCTTAATTCAACACTAAGAGTCCCTACTGACAACTAATGTCTCCTCTAACTTAGAGCATCTACCACCAAATTTTCCTTTCCTTGGATGTATTTAACCTCAAAATCATATTCACAAAGGAATTCCATCCTCCTCCTCTATCTGGCATTCAAGTTTGGTTGTTTAAATATATACTGCAAATTGCAGTGATCACTATGTAGCTCAAACCAATGTCCCAATAAAAAGTGCCTCCATCTCACAAGGGAATACACAATGGGGGCTAAGTAAAAATAATGTGTGGGGTAATCCAACTCATGATCATTGATTTTTCAAGACTCATAGGAAATCACACAACCATCGTACATGAGAATGGCTCCTAAACCTTCCAAGTGCACATCAATACACACCACAAACTCTCCAGTAGGATCAAGAACTGCTAGGATAGGTGCACTAGTCAACTTATCCTTAAGAGTCTAAAATGCTAACCAAAATTGCTCTGACAAAATAAAATTCTTCACTTTCCTATGAAAAGAAGTGATGGGGTGAGCTATCCTCAAAAAACCTTGAACAAATTGCCGATAGTAGCCTGCCAAAGCCATAAAATTGTGAATCTTAGGAACATTCATGGGAACAGGCCAATCAATGATGGCTTGGATCTTTGAAGGATCCATGAAGATACCTTCACTTGAGATAACATGACCCAAGTATTTCACTTTTGTCTAAAAGAACTCACAATTTGCTAGATTTGCATATAATTAATTGTCTCTCAAACACTGCAACACCTGTCTCAAATGCTCCTCATACTCCTCCATAGTTTTTGAGTAGATTAGGATATTATCGAGGAACATGAGAAGAAATATATACAAGTAGGTATGAAAGAATCCATTCATCAGACTCATAAAAACTGATGGTGCATTCATCAACCTGAACGACATAACAGATCATTGATTCTTGACATTTAGGGTATTGGTTCTTTACTGTCACCATATTTAGCTTTCTGTAATCAATGCACAAATGAAGGGAACCGTCCTTCTTCAAAAATATCATGGGTGCTCCCCAAGGAGAGACACTAGGATGAATGAAGCCTTTTGATAATAACTCCTCCAATTGCAAACGAAGCTCCTAAAGCTCCTGGATCGTCATCCGATATGGAACCTAAGATATAGGTTCAGCTCTAGGGACAAGCTCAATTTTGAAATTGATGTCATGCTTAGGTGGCATCCCTAGAAACTCACTAGGAAAGACATTTGCAAACTCCTTAAGGAGAGAATAGTCATCAAGAGACACCTCTAACACTCCCCTAGCTCCAAATCATTGACTGACATAGCAAACAACTAGCAACCCTGATGAAAACATCTCTTCAACTACATAGCATAAATCATCTGTAAAGAAATGGGTCTATGAATGCCAACAATCTCAACCTCATTACTTGAATCATCTACACATCATATAGAATTACGATGAAAATCTATCATTGTTCGGTGAGCACTCAACCAATCCATACCTAAAACAACATCATAGGATCCAAGAGGTAGGATGTGAAGATCCTCCACAGTCACAAGTGACCCAATTTCCAAACTACAACCTTGAACAAGGGATTCTACCACTAATTTTTCCCCAGAGGCTAATTCAACCTACCACCTAACATCTTGCTTTGTTGCCACAAGTCTAGAGTGCTCTACTATGGAAGGGGAAATAAACAAATCTGAATCACCAGAATCAAAGAGAATAGAGATATTAATGCTCTATAACACATGTAAAGCCTCCACTACAGTGTCTTGATGATCAACTTGGTGGTTATCAACTATTGTGAATACTCGGTGTGACCTACCTGCATCACCCAACATTAGCTCTGAAGTTGTCAGCCTTTGATTAAAACCTGTAGTATTCCTCTATGGAAACTACCTAGCAATGTGGTCTTGCTGGCCACAAGAGAAACAACCTGTGCCTCTTCCAAAACCTCTGCTACTTGGGGGTACACTAGACTACTGAACATTGCCCTTGCTAGTTGTAGTCTGTGTGCTCTATGTAGGCTGCTCAGAATGGTTGTACTTGTTACACCACCAACTCTGGTTCTTCCTAGACTGAGAACAACCTCCACCATGATGAGATTGTGAATTCTTATGTTTAGACTAAGAGTGATGTTGCTACTACTAACCACCCTTGGTGGGTGCATGATGGCTCCTAGAGGAGCCCGTTGCTTGAGTCTATCCACCTAGAGGACCAAAACCAAATGAAGGTGCACTACTAATCTGAACACCTATGTGGCCTCCTAATGCCAAGGAAAAAATTTCCTCCACTAAATGGGCCTTCTCCACAAACACCTCCATAGTCTTTAGCTTGAAGACTCGCACTCCTACACTGATGCAGACATTCAAGCCCTTGATAAAGTGATGCACTAGCATACCCTCATCATTACCGATCCCAACATACTACTTAAGTTCATAAAATATGTGCTCATACTATTCCACTGTAATGACCATCTATCCCAGCTCATGGAACTCATCAGCACAGTGTTGTCTCTAGTGTTCTAATAGGAAACAGGCTCTAAAACCTCTATATGAATAACTCCCAAGTCACAGAACCAATGTCTAGGTGCAATTTTTGCTCCTCTAATCACCACCATGTAGATTCAAAACCTCTTAGATGCATGATGTCACACCTAGCCTTAGTGTTACTACCATAAGGATGCATAGAAAAACACCTATCTAGATCAATTAACGAAGTTTTTGCCTCCAATCCTCCACTAGAACCATCAAAAGTGGGAGGATGTTCCCTCAAAAGGTCTCTCATGTGACCTGCTACAATGGTATCCTGATCCTCTAAACATCTCTTCTCCTTAATGATATCTCTCTCTCTCCCTAACCACCCACTACTCCTCCTCCTGCCTAGGGTCTAAGCAGCCAAGAACCTCCTCTAGCAACTAACATACCTACACTCCCTCTAACCCTAACTGAACCAGATTCTAACCTTCACCTCTTGGGTTATTTTGGGAACCCTGTTGTTCCTCATGTTCAGACTCGTGGGAACTCTAAGACAAAGTACTCTGGTACTTAGCCTGACAACCACCACAATGGCCTCTACCTCAACCCCTACCTCGACCTCTAGGAATCTTCCTACACATCAACACCAAATGACAAGACAAAAACATTAGGTGAGGATGAAAAAAGTGGGGAAAACATAAGCTCAAACATCTAAGCACAAGGACAACAAAATGGGCTCAATTAACCTAGAGTACCCAATGTTTGATAACCTGGCTCTAATACCAAGATGTAATGCCTCAACACAAAAACCCCAAAGGACAACATGAAAACTAACAATTATAGCACATTTTTTTTTTCGAAAACTAATATGAAATGTAAATTAACATACAACACTAATAATGAAACTATACATACACATCATCTATCAAGTCCTCAGGGGTAACATGACTACATTACTTGTGAACATTCCTAACATGAACCAATTCCCATAATGATGAAAATACAATATGTGATCACATGATAATACCAAATAATACATCCATCACATTTTTTACATGAATATACATCGTTTCATTGATTACAATAGTACATCTGTGCTTCCCAACATAAAACAAGAAGGATTCATCAATTACATAATGTCATACTACTGAAATGAATATAATACACAACATCAATACTATCTCCAAATTTGGTAAAGCTCTAGAATCATTGTAAACGGTAAAACTCCATGCATCACCAACTTCAACTGAGAACCCAATGGAGTAAATGACACATTCCACCCAACAATGTGGACCCTAAGGCCCACCCCCCATGCTAGGAGATGAAAATAAGGACCTACTACACAAACAATTAGGAAAAAAAAGGCTACCATGACTCCAAGATACAAGAGTAATAAACTAAACATAAAGAACAACTGCTTCCAGAGGTACATAAACAACAAGGGTAAAAGCCAACAAGGCATGCTATAGGGAAGAGTGTCATTGTATAGATCGATATGGGTTACCCAATTTGGATCTTCATAGGTCTCGACCCCCATCTTGGGTTACCTTGGCAACCTCAACCGATCCCTAACCCCCACTCTAATTCATACAGAATCAACATACCTTTCATGAAGACATGGTAGTTGATCTTGCCATTCCATGCCTTCTCATCTCTTCTCAAGCCTAAACAAGCACTTGATCCATGAGTGAGGTATCCATTACCACTTTATTAATGTGAGTACTACCCAACCCCCTAACTATTTATTAGGTTATCACCAAATTAATACAACTCCCTCATGGGTTACCCATGACACCATTTAGGGTTTTGGCCCCCATGGGGAGCTACTCTCCCTATTAGCAACAAAAGAATCAACAATCCACTAACTGGGTAAGATAACTTGCAAGCACAAACTTGCAAAGTCACAAGAATAATCACATAAAGCGCGACATGCACCATCTCACATAAAACCAACATAATAAAAAAATTTCCATAGTGCAAGGCTAGAACCCACAAACATAAATCAAGTATAAGGTCAATAGCTCACAAATAACTCAACATGAAATCCAACAAGAATAAATCTCTTTTCCCCAACCTATGGAAGTCTAACAAATCACTTAAGCAATGATTTCCCCATCAAAATAACAAAAATGTTATGATCAAAAAATAAATATTTAAAACCTACAATCACAAAATGACAAGTGTGGGACAATGAGTAGGAACATCATCAAGGAGATCATGAACTCAAACACTTAAGAAATTTCCATGGATACTTAATAATATGATGTCCCAACTTCCCAACAATCAAATGTTCCCATTTTCTTGTCTAATATAATTACTTGTATAATGTTCAAAAGTATATCACTATTCAAGCATTTATCGATTTCATAAATTCATCCATGATACAATAGTTTTATTAAATAAAATTTAGTCATCATATATATTCTTTTCTCATCATAAAATACTTAATGTTTATTCTTATAAATACTTTCACGATATACACATACCTAAATGAGTATATAAATACTTAACTTAACAATGTTATTTAATTACCTCATCCTTTGACAACAAATACAAAATGCTCACATATATATCTATAGTATATATATATATATTTATTTATATATAGATTTACATATGTATATCAAATATATACATAAACATATATATATATATATATATATATATATATATATATATATATATATATATATATATATATAAATACATACATATCTATATATATACACACACACACACATATATATATATTTATATTTATATATAGATTTACATATGTATATCAAATATATACATAAACATATAATTTGCAAATTTTTAATCACTACTGACAGGAAGAACATACTTCAAAAAATTAGAAATTCATGCACAGATGATTCCATATTGGTATATATATTAATCTATACATGTTGAATGGAAGAACTACTAAGCGCGACTTCTTACAACCAACACTGCATAAAACATAGCCATAAGATAAAATAGAAATATAAGTGAATCAGATGTTGGTAAAAGAAATCAGTGTTAGCCAACATCAACTCAAGGAGTAAAGACAAGCGACTTCTACAACCAAGAACCAAATAACCAGCCATGAGGAGATTCAAACTTCCTCAACAACAATATAAATGAAAAGAACAAAGGCATGGGTGCATAATTTTTAAGGATAAGAATTTAGCCAAAATGAATAAATCGAAACCCTCCCTAAAGGAAAGAGAAAGAAAATCGAATCGAAGAGATGTTTTATAAAAGGAAAAACAAGAGATAACAAAATCAAATCAAATGAATTATTCCTAGGTGCGGCTTAAGGCAACAGACATGCACAACACACAACCAATAGTATGATAAACAAAATAGGGAACAAACAAGTTTGACGTATCCACCAAATGCCATTTATTGAATAAGATGAGATCGAGTGCATGTACTGAGATGAGTAGAGGATAAAACAAATTGAAATCAAAATTCATAAACCAAAAATAAATCTCCATCATCGAATACAATAATACGTACATTTTATTGAAAATGATTAACAAATATAAAGATTGGTCCACAAGCAATATGAGATTATGCAAGATGGGATGGCTAGAGAAAGTCAGCTAGGGAGTAATTTCCAAAAAAAAAAATATATGTTATATGAAAAATGTAATATGAAATAAAAAGCTACATCCGAACATGAATTTATCATAGCAATAATAAAATTGAAACCATACAGATCTTTGCAATGACAAACAATCATTTTTCAACAATAGAAGAAGGAAAGATCATTCACATCTAACAAATGGACAAAGAAGAATATAGAAATGAAGCCTACCTAATTTCCTTTGCTACGAGATGGAAAAGAAATGTCAAGGAAAAAATCTATCACAACAATAATCCTTTTCTCTCAAGCTTTGATCAACCTTACGAAAATCCTTTGTCTTCAAAAATGAAAGACAAAAGCAACCATGTATATATATTTTTTGACAATTATCATTGCAGATAGAATTTTCATTTGAAAAAAAAAATCAATTGATTAACATCTTCTAAAATTGATCACTAATAAAAAAATGTAAGTTATTCTATTTTTGAAGACAAAAATCAAGCAATAATCACTTAATAAGACAAGTTTCCATTTCGCAACCAATTCAGAGCCATGCATGGGCTCAAACTCACTTTTTCCATCTTTTAATTTTCTTTTACAACTCGTTCAAAAATCTCCTTCAATTTATTTATTTAAAATTATAATATTTTCACATTTGAATAATTAAATTTGAATGATAATAAAATTAACAATTATCATTAGATTTAATTAAAATAATACTTTATACAAAATAATTTAATTTAATTAATCATCAATAAACCATATACTATCTATTTTCAACATTGATTTATTTAATTATTTATTTTAAATTCCAAATTAATTTAAACAACCTTATAACCAATTTAGTTCAATTAAATCGATTAAGAAAGGCAACATGATAATAATTTCACCTCAATATCATAATTAATAAAATATTTAAATTGAATCAATAGTTTAAAAAACATAATTAATGAACAACTACGTAACATCACAAATCATCCAAACAATGATAAACACAAAATTAAATAGCTGACAAAGAGTGCAAACTAGACCGACGGTGGTAACAAGACGGGTACTCATCCTTGTCAAGGATGATGGCAAGGGTAGGGGACCTTTTGTCATCTCTGTTTTCAACATCATTTCGATTGGGATTTAAGGCACACTCAAACTTGATAGTGTAGGTGGAGTCGATGTTTGTTCTTGTAATATGCATTAGAAAAAATATCAAACAATATATATATATATATATATATATCAAACAATCAAACACACCGTGTGAGGAAATTGCAGTGTAGTAGGGTTCTCGCAAATGAATAATGCTACACTGTCCCTCCCACCAAGACATCTCAAACAATAATCCATATCAAAAAACAACAACAATTACATCGTAACCAACATAGATCAATCATTAACTAAATGCACAATAAACATAATCATATGTCAACATAAAACATATAGTTAAGTTAATCCTAACACACAATAAATCCACATATCCATGATAACATAAGCATCAGTCAATAGTGCCATGAAAGGTAGACTTGCAGGCATGTCAAGTGGAAGACATAATGAATATCTATTTTGTAAGTTATATAAAAAAATAAAAATGGGACTATTTTGAGTATTTCAATGGTCCCTACATTCTTTTTGTCATGAAATTCTTGTGCTTTTTGTTTGCATTAGACAAAATTTGGCTTTTCAAAGATTCTCTTAACACTTTTTTTATAATTCCAATCATTTATGTGTGTTTTTTTGTTTGTGTAATGGAGAGCAGTAATTGACATAAGAGAAAAGGTAAAATGAAACTTACAATAGATCAAATTGAAGCATATAGAGAAAAAGATAGAGAAATTCATAGGAAAAGAAGACAAGGTATGCAAAATATTCAAATTGAAGCTTCTTTCGAACCATTAAATGTTAATTCAAGTGAAGATGAAATAGAAATTGAAAATATTAGTCATATTAAAATTGAAAATGAAAATGTGAACAACATTCAGAATTAAAATATTGTTGAAAATGTTATTTAAATTGTTGAAAATGAAAATGTGGTTGAAAATAAAATTGTTATTGACAATGAAAATGTTATTGAAAATGAAATTGTTATTGAAAATGTTGAAAATAGTGAGAATGAAAATTATGTTAATAACATTGTACTTGAAAATGAAAATGTTGAAAATGAACCTTATGTAACAGCTAATTAGAAAAGAGCTCCTAAATGGTTGGTTGAAATAGATGAGAACATAATTGATAATCTTGAAGAAAAAAGGTCACAACGAACGGTTCGTTTGTGGGATACAAAAATGATCAATGAATTTTTTTTCTGATAAGACTTTTTTGTGCAATTACTTAAGATTTACAAAATGAGACCATTATTAAAAAAATTGAAGATTCATCTTACAAAAAAATCAGAAAAAAAATAGTCTTATTGTAAAAAATATTTTTAATGCCCTAACCTCTATTTGTAGTGCCTCTGCATGATTCACTCTGTCAGTGTTGACCATATGATGGTTGTCCATCAGTATTGTTGTGGTAGATTACTTGTCGACTTCACTTTGTGGTCAAGTATTGATTGGTGGTTAGTCTATTTGATTTAAATTTGGCGGAGTAATATTTCTAATTAATTATCGTATTAAAATAGAATTATTATGTTAAAAGGTATTATGATAAGTAAAAATAAATGTTTTTTTTTATTAATTGATTTATTAAATAATTTATCAAGTAAAAGTATTTTGATAAAACATATAAATATATTTATTAATAATTTTGGTGTGTAATGTAATATTAAAATAAATTAAAGTAAAATAAAATAAAATAGAATAGAATTATAAATGAGTGTTTTAATAAATAAATAGTAAAAGCAATATAAAGATGAAAATATTTTCATGCAAGTGCATGCATGACTCTGAACTGATTGTTTTATTGGAGATTTTTGAGTTTAAATAAATTAAAAGTTGGGAAAATAATATAATATAAAACATTAGATTGTAAGGAGATAATGGATAACCAACAAAAATAACTAAAGTATAGAAAAAGAATTGTTCGGAGCACGTGTGTGACTTCAAACTTCTTGCCATTTGGAAACTTGTTACTTTGTGAGATTTTTATTTGATTTTTGGTGTTTGAAAATCTTATAGTTTCTTTCTAGAGGAAAAATAATAATTATCATGAGGAGAGATTATGGAGGATTATGGATTTTTGTTTTCCAAAATCAATTGATTTCATGGATTAATAATTTAAGAAGTGATTAAGGATTGGGAGGAGGGGGATGGTTGCTGTAGATACATAAAATTGGTCATATTTGATTAATCCTGGCATTTAATTAAATATTTATTATTTAATTAATTTCTCTAAATTCTTCTACATATGATTAAATTTAATTAATTTAATTATATTGTTCATTCAATTTATTCTTCTATCATAATTAAATAAATCAATCTTATTTAATTATTTCACATTCAAATGTCCACTTGATTAATTAAATAAATGCACTTTATTTATTTTTATTAATTATCACTTTTTGAATTTAATTAAGTCTTTTTTATTTAATTAAATTTAAATATTTATTTTCAAATATTTCTTCTAGTTAATTAAATATCTTATTTAATTCATTTCATTTACATACCATTTCTTAAAAGTTTAATTAAATATCTTTATTTAATTGAATATCTTCCATATCTTTTCAAAATCATAATTAAATATTCTATTTAATTATGAAATCTTCCATTATTCTTCAAATATAGGGTAAATATTCTATTTTAAGAAAAAAAAAACTCTGTGTCACCCTTAAATGAATAATTTAATTTAATAATTCATTATTTATCTTCTTCAAAATCTTTCCATAATCTCACAAAAAGATGATTTTTACAAATCATCTTCATCATCTTATCTTACCTCTTTTACAAAAAAGAAAACAAAATATTGCTTTATGTTTTCTTCTATTTTTCTTCAGTCTTATCCATCCTCAACCGTCCGATCTGCCAGAAATTTTCACAATCGTTGATAATATCAGCCAACCAGAAGCTTTTGAAAACCTCTATAAATAGCACTTCCAATCCAAGCAAGGGTTACACCACATAACAAATGATTTAGAGATTAATTGCATTCTAGCATCATAGCATTCTAGCATTATCATCATAGTTTTTTTATTCATAGCATCATCATAATCTTTCATTTTAGCAATCATGTTTAGCATTAGAGCAATCATGTCTTAGCATTTACTTGCATTTTATATTCAATCTTGTTCTTTGGGAAGACCATTCGTTGAGCCTAGCATACAATCTGAGAGCCAGCTAGAATCAATGAAAATACTAGAGATAGAGAATGATAGGACAACATCGATAACATGATACTGAGTTTGCAATCTCTATTATTTTCATATTATGTTTTTGATACAATGTCTTATTGGTGTGTTTGATTCATTTGTTTTTACATATTTAGTATGCATAAAATTGACCACACATTATTGGTGCCCACCATGGGGCATTGCCCCATTTTTAAATATTAATCTACGGGTTTTCTGACTGAATTTCGCGTTCTGGAATTCAGATTTTTGGCAAAATTTTCTATTTTAGCGCATATGAGGATTTCTGAAGCGCATCTAAAGGTTTTTAAAGTGCATCCGTGGTTTCTTTCAGTGCTTTTGGAGGTACTTCGGTGCATCTAGGAACTGTTTAGGTGCATCCAAGAACTATTTCGATGCATTTATGGGACAAAATGGCACATATACCCGACTTAGTTTGTTAAAAATTTCTGAAAAAAAATTAAATAAATTTAGTTACATTCTGTTTTAGCGTATTTAGGAGTTTTTGTAGTGTATTTCAAAAATTTTGTAGCACATTTAAGATTTGTTTTGGTGCATTAACTTGTTATTGTTGTGCATACAGGTGATCTTCTGGTGCATACAGGTTGTAACTAAACAGGTTTCTGAGTCTAATGCCTTCCACAGACAGAACCTTTTTTTGGCTTAAAAAAAGAACCAATCTAGGATAGTCACAGCTAGTTTTAAAAAAAGGAGCAACCCTAGGATAGACATGGATTTGAAATGAAGCAATCTAGGATAGTCACCACACACTGATTTTGCAATTAAAATGAATCCCATGCTTTCAGTGAATCAACATCTTCACATAGTTTAGATCATTGTGATTTGGGTTTTAAAAAGAACAGTGTATATTGTGTTTGTGGCAATAGGTCTATTCTCTCCCCTTAACTGAGTGACCAAAATAAAAAACTTTCCTTTTACATTCATGCAATTTTATTGCTTTATTACATCCTATAGAGGGTTTACTCTTGTGGGAAAAAGTACTCACCCAAGAGGAACGACTCAATTGGGTTCAAGCCAAAGCCAGGCTATTCCGCCCCACTATAAAATTTAAAGTAAATAAGGAGAAAACCTCTTTTGCTAGTATTGTGCAAGATAACTATCCCCAAAGCCTTTGTTCTAAAGGTTGGGAGGTCTCCTGAGGGAGTTTATTATTTCCGCACCGAACGAAGACCATTACTACGAACCTAGTGTAGTATCCAACCAAAGTCAATTTTCAAACATCATAATAATCACAGTGCAAGGGAGGGAAGAATCTACCCCCAAGATACTCACCATATAACTTCTAAGGATCATTTGCTTAGGGGATTCGGTATCCACTTCTATCACTCTGAGTACGCACTTGGAAAAGACAAAAACATGGGCACCCCTTTGGGGATGACACGACTATGTGAGTCGACACAGTTCTAAGATGTGGGCTGTTGATTATTATGATGACCTACCTGAGTACTAAGAGTGAGTATGCTTGAACTATCTGTCATGTGTAAAACCTATGAAAACATTTTTTGAATTTTTTTTTTGAAACATACACTTGATGTTTAGTATAGGACTTAAAAACAACTTTTTTCAAGGTGTTTGTTGTGTTTTCAATCACACTAATTCAGATAAAAGATCATCCAAAATGAACATGTCAAATTTTAGCTGAAAACTATTCTCAACTGTTCAGAAAAATATTTGGGAAAAACTGTTTTGGCGCATCTAGGGAGTATCTTAGCACATATACGATCTGTTCTAATGCATTCACTAGTTAGTTCAGTGCATTTGGAGTCTGTTTTAGTGTATAGGTTGAGTATTTTGCAAACAGTTTTTGGGTCATAGTCAAAAACATTTTCTGAAGTGCATATAGGATACAGATTAGCGCATCTGAGACATATTGAAGCGCATTTGACCATTTCTTTGGTGCATATCCCTGTTTCTGAAGCGCATATAGGCAACAAAAAAGCACAACTGTCATTTTTCCTGAATCATTGTTTTTAATAGATCTGAGTTTATAGCATTCTTAGTCCGGTAACATATCAACAAATTTATCTCATGCTTAGGGAGTGGAAATCTACCAAGTTTGTTAAGAATTCAATTTCCAATAGAATCAGAAAACCCAAGAAACCTCTAGGTTACAAGAAAACCTTACAACAAAGGAAGTTTTTATACAAAAGTTGAAACGTCTTACTCCATTATCCCAAGTTTCTCCATAGATACAAATATTTTGTCAGAGGATTTACTGATGAATACGCTGTGGACCCTCTAGATTCATGAGCCTCTTTTTCAAAGAAGAGCCCTCTCTCAATGGCATAATCATAATCAACCTCTCAATTTTAACTACATACCACAACCTTCTATTGAATATTCAACACATCCTAGTCAAATACTTCAGTGAGTTGAAATAGGCTATTTGATATATTGATCATTCTTCGAAAACAAGGATCAAATCCTACAAGTGCATCTTTCATCACAAACTTCTAAATTCTCGGTTCAACTTCTCCCAATAGGATTCTAACATCCTTTATCATTGGAAGCCACAACCATGAATTAGGAAACATAGTTTTGATCATATCATAAGATTTTCATCTTATCAGATTAAAACATCATCATTGATTGCACTCATCAAACTATGATCTAAGTTTAGGAGAACATCTTGAAATCATATGCCTATTTTTACACGATCACAATACAATAAACTAAAGGAATATATTCAACAAGAAGATCATACCTCAACAACTCAAAAGGAAGGTGAAAATAGTGATCCTCTTTATAGTGTCAGTCAAAATCCTCCTTTTGAAGACAACATGAAGGAGCAAAATATCTGTTTACTTCTAACAGAGATCTGAGAAAAACCCTTGAGGATAGTGAGGATGAAGAACATCACCTTAAAGAAGTCGAACAAGATCCTAAATTTCTAAGAGCAGTAGAAAAGATCATAGCACGAGACAAACAAAAATATTTCCTATTTTTGGCCAGCAAAGGAGCTAAACTGCCTCATGATTTTGATACTAAGAACATAAAGAGTAATCTTGATGAAACACCATTATCTGATCTTAGTGCCTTGACCCAACATGTTAAGACATTAGAAGGGAAAGTTAAAGATCTACAAGGGGGAACCACAACGAAGACATACACTCTTGATGATATCTGTCCATATCCTTTTAATCGACATCTCAACATGATTCTATTTCCTAAGCATTGTGAAATTCCAAAGTTTTATCGTTATAATGGAAAATTGGATCCCATTGACCATATTAGAGACTTTCAAAACATGAATTTGGAATTCGCTCATGAGGATACATACTTAATGCATTTGTTCCCACGAAGTCTTGGAGGCCAATCTATGGAATGGTTATAAAAAATTACACCGCCTGTCAAAACATTTGAGGAATTGATCAACGAGTTCATCTCTCAATATTCCTATAACATACAACACCAAATCACAATGATTGATCTATGCAAGGCTAATAAAAAACCTAGTGAACCATTCATCACATTTCTTTAGAGATGGAGAAGATTGTTTGCTAGATATCCACGTCATGTTCCTGAAAAGGAAAAGATCGCTACATTCATAAATAGCTTAGATCAAGAGATGAGTTATCGTCTAAATCTTCATTGTCCTCCCTCTTTTCAGAAAATGATTGAAAATGCAATCACAATTGAAAATGCATTAGTCCAAAGGGGGATAATCAAACTTGATAAAGACAATCCTAGCTCCTCAAATCACCACAATGACAAATCTAAGTTTTGGACTCGCAACAAGAATGTGGTGAATGATGGTGTTGTAGATGCACATCATATCTCACCTAAGCTAGTTGTTCTTAGTGTTCCTCACAACAACAAATACAATAATTTCAACTCAGTTATGAATCAGGGAAAAAATCCTCCTCCTCCTCCGAGGAATAACCAAAATCCAACTTTTGTTCCAAATCAAAGTAATACCAACAACCAAGGGTATCATGGAAACAAAAAAAATAACACCTTAGGAAATACATCAAACACAAATCCACAACGATCTTCATTTTTTTCCAACAGAAGAACTTTTACTCCATTGGGGCAATCTCTGGAATTTTCCCTTAAAGACTTGATGGAAAAGAATGTTATTACCCTACCACCTCAACTTAACTTTGAACCTAGTGTGAAGCCACCATCATGGAATGATGCATACTATTGTGAATATCATAGAGGTAAAGGCCATCGTATGAATAATTTCCAACCCTTAAAGAATGCTATTCAAGATTTAATCGACAAAGACATTGTCAAAATAGAAGGGAACCAACAATCAAATGAAGACCACCAAGCATTTTGAAATCCTTTTCCCAACTATCAAAAGGGTGAGTCTTCTAGAAATAATGTGAATCATATCGATGAGCATATAATCAATCATATCTACACTGATGATGAGTGGGTTAATGTTATAAAAGTCAAAGAGAAAATGGAGTATCAAGAAGTTAATGTAACAACAAGGTCACAAGCTAAAGTTGTCCTAAAATGTGCTCCTTCAAAATCCATTGTACCACCACCTCAACATCAATATGATTTAATCAATCAACTTGGAAAAAATTCTACTCAAATCTCTATTTTGGAACCTCTGAAGATTTCCACAGCGCATAAGGAAATTCTAGACAAATCCCTCATTGAAACAACTGTATCCGATGATCTGAATGTGGATCAATTTCAAGCCATGGTGGGACATTTGTCCTCACCCAAATGCCTTTCATTTTTTGAAAAAGATGACATTTCCATGACGCATCCCCATAATTCATCATTATACTTAGAAGTCATGGTCCACAAGTTTCGTGTCAGATGAGTCCTAATAGATGGAGGTGCTGGTTTGAACATATGTACCATGAAATTAATTTGGGCTTTGGATTTTCTAAGGATTCCACTAATCCCAGAAGAAATATTACTATTAAAGCCTATGATGATGAGGAAAGAGCATCCAAAGGTTTAATCATGTTACCAATCAGAGTGGGACCTATTATCAAAAATACTTTCTGTCAAGTATTAGATCATGATCTTGCATACATCTTGTTGGGTCGACCTTGGATCCACAAAATGCAAGCTATACCATCCACATATCATCAATGTCTTAAGTCTCCCTAGGACAGACAAGAGATCACGATACCAGCCAATAATTCTCACAGTCAAACTTGTACCAACATCAAAGCTAGTCAAGACACCTTGGTTCCTAACAATCGAGAAGTGCCCGCTAATACTTCTCTCAAAGTTGATTCCGCAAATCAGTCAGATAACCAAAAGCTTTGACAAGAAAATACGGTTCAAGGACAATGGAGTAGGAGAATATTCTCTTTGTATGGCTAATCTTCCTACGTCGCCTCGGTCACATAGACAACCTTCTATCACGCAACATCAAATATCTAAAGCATCAACATCAACACAATCACTGATATAACCAATCACAAAGTTCAATGGGAAATTTATCAAGGAGAAATTCCTGATGGAAGATCTTGAGGATAACAAAATGTTGAAATGGCTCTATAGAGATGAAGATGAAGATGAAACGGTTCTCAATATCAAGTTACCAACTGAGAAATATGGTAAAGGATATTCAATCATGCAAAAGATGGGCTATGAGGGTAATGGTCCTATTAGGAAAAGAAAAGGAGTAGTTGAGCCTATTGATCCTCCAAGACTTGTGGAAAAAGATAAAACAGGACTAGGCTATGATACTAGCTCAAAAGAAACAACATCCAAACAATTGAATGATACTGTGCTCACATTGCAAGAAAGTTCTAATCCAAGGGAAGCATGCTTGATAGCAATTCAGAATTTCATCGATAATAACTTTGACACAAACTCTGGAGAATACGAATGGGATACCATCCATAATGATGAATTCTGGAGGGATAAACAGGTTGATGTGATACACAAGTATACGCCTACTCTAATCAAAGGAGAAGGTTCAGGGACCCAACCACACAAATTTGAACTACAACGCAACTATGATTCTAGTGATACCGAGTCAGATTTAATCAAACAAGACTATTGTGAGGATAGTACCATCATTGATCTAACTCATACCTCAGATCCTATAGATGCCTCTATTATGACCATAACCATAGCCTATTTCACGCAACCTAATGACCCGCTACCGCTAATACATCTCGATCTCATTATTGGGATCTATCTGAACCTCTTGATATATCTATGTTTCTAATTGATGAATCTATCGTAAAATTCCTTTCTGTAGATGATGTAAATGATTGTTCCACTGGAAATTTTCATCATGAGATCTTTAGTCAGGAGAGTGTCAAGTTTCCTAGTTGCAAAAATAAAAATCAAAAAGAAAGATCTAATGGTGAAAACCAGAATCTGGCAGTGTTAGATCAAACAAAAGATAAAACAAAGAGCATATCAAATGGTGAAAACCTTTTTAAGGCACCAGATGATGGGATGCTTGACACTCTCCCAAAGAACTATCATGAGTGATTGCTTATCTTTATTGAGCCTACAAAAGAAGTTAATATTGAAACTACAAAGAAACCGAGGATTCTACAGTTAGCAGCATCAATGACAGATAAAGAAGTACCCGAGTTCATGGAATTTCTTAGGGAAAATCAAGTCAACTTTTCCTGGTCTTATACAGACATGTCAAGTCTTGATCCTAATCTTATAATGCATCACTTGTCCATTAAACCGGGAGTAAAGCCTATAAAACAAAAACTTAGAAAGATGCATCCTCATGTGGCACTACTAGTTAAAGAAGAACTTAAGAAACTCCTTGATGTGGGATTTATAAGATCAATTGACTATGCATAATGGATCTCCAACATTGTTCCTATATCCAAAATTGACCTAAGTGTTAGAGTGTGCACAAATTTTAGAGATCTTAATAAGGCATGTCCTAAGGATGATTTTCCTCTTCCAAGCATTGATACTATAGTTGACCTGATAGCTGGCCATTCCATGTATTCACTAATGGATGGTTTTTCTGGTTATAACCAAACCAAGATTGCACCTAAAGACCAAGACAAAACAACTTTCACATGTCCCTAGGGGACTTACTGTTGGAATGTCATGCCTTTTGGTTTAAAGAATGTTGGGGCTACATATCAAAGAGCTATGAATACAATTTTTTATGACATGATGCACACATTCATGGAAGATTATGTCGATGACATACTGGAAAAATCATACACAAGAGAAGGACATCTTGAGATATTATCCAAAATATTTGAAGGTTGGAAAAGTTCAAAGTTCACCTCAACCCTATGAAATGTGTTTTCGGAGTCACATCTGGAAAACTCTTGGGATATATAGTTTCAGCAAAAGGAATTGAAGTAGATCCCACCAAGGTACAAGCAATCATGGAAATGCCTCCACCAAGGAATATCAGTCAGTTGAGATCACTACAGGGACGGCTTCAATCTATACGAAGATTCATTACACAACTAGCAGATAAATGTCTACCCTTCACACATCTACTACACAAGAATGTCCCTTTCAAATGGGATGATAAGTGTGAAATGGCCTTTCAACAAATCAAGAAGTATCTAGTGAACCTACCAGTTTTGGTCCCACCAAATCCGGACAAACCACTCATCCTATACATTGCTGCCACAGAGACATCTTTAGGAACATTGTTAGCATAAGAAGACTCTATAGGAAAAGAACATGTAATCTATTATATCAGCCGAACATTAACAGGTCATGAACTCAACTACACTTTCATCGAGAAGGGTTTCCTAGCAATGGTCTTTGCCTCACAAAAGTTTTGACACTACATATTAACTCATACAATCAATCTTGTTGTAAAGATTGATCCACTCAAATATATGTTAAGCAAGGCCACATTGATAGGAAGGTTAGAAAAATGGGTCATGATCTTAAGCGAGTTCGATATTCATTATATTGATCAAAAAGCAATCAGAGGACAAGTTATTGTTGACCAACTGGCTGAAGCACCTCTCTAAGCAGAACATCCCATGCACATTGAATTTCCAGATGCTGATGTCTTCAGGGCAGAATCAAAGCAACCTTGGTCATTATATTTTGATGGCTTCTTTACTCAACATGGATCGAGGACAGGCATACTCTTTGTCACTCCTCAAGGAAATGCCATTCCTTGGTCATATTGGCTAATGTTTCCATGCACTAAAAACATAGTTGAATATGAATCTTTAATCACTGGACTCAAAATAGCATTGGAATGGAGAATCACAGAATTACAAGTTTATGGTGACTCACAGTTAGTCATTAACCAAATCAATGATGACTATCAGACCAAAGATGGCAAATTTTTTTCGTACAAGAAAATGGTTGACGATTTCAAGAAATATTTTGTAGACATAAATTTCATTCAAATTCCATGGCTTGATAACAAGGCAACTAACGCTATGGCCACAATCGCTTCATTGTTACAACTCCCAGAAACTCAGGATCGCTACGAATTTCTGGTGGAACAATCATTTATGCCTGCCTATGAAACACCTGAAATCCAAATCATTTGCCACTTAGTAGGATCTGATTCACCTTGGTATGGAAAAATTTATGCCTACCTAAAAGATGACATCTTACCACTTGACTTATCTCATAACCAAAAGCACAATTTTATCCACCAATCCTCTCGCTATACCCTTATAGCTGACACTCTCTATTTTCACAGTTTTGATGGTACTTTACTTTGATGTCTTGAACGTGATGAATTCGATAAGGCTTTACAAGAAGTTCATGGTGGCATTTGTGGTACTCATTCAAGTGGACTAACCTTATCCAATAAATTGATTAGAATGGGTTACTACTGGCCTACAATGGAGAGGGAATCATTCACTTTTGTAACAAAATGCTCTAAATGTCAGATACATGGAAATGTCATTCATGCACCAGCACAGGAACTACAACCGTTTGTACCAACCTAGCCATTCTCTCAATGCGGGTTGGATTTAGCTGGCAAGATTCATCCTTCATCCTCGAATGGACACAAGTTCATCATCACAGCGATAGAGTATTTTACCAAGTGGATTGAGGCGGTACCTCTCACTAAGGTCACTGGCAAATAAATATCGCCATTCATACTCAACTATCTCATTTTTTGGTATGGTATTCCCAATTCCATCATCACAGATAATGGATGGCCATTCAAGAATTAGGATGTTGATGAACTTTATGAGCAATTCCATATTCAACACAGATACTGAACACCTTATTATTCACAAGGGAATGGCCAAGCAGAGGCCTCAAATAAAACAATATTGAAAATTTTAAAGAAGATTGTCAATGATGTAGGGAAAGATTGGCATGTTCAACTTAATCCCACATTATGGGCCTACCGAACTAGTATCCGAACACCAACAGGAGCAATGCCATTTGCTCTTGTCTATGGAGCAGAAGCTATTTTGCCACTAGAAGTTGAGATCCCATCACTCAGACTATCACTAAAAGGTCTAATCACAGATGATGAATATAGAGTTTCCCGATTACAAGAACTAGAACTTCTTGATAAAAAGAGACAATGAGCAACTGATCATAGAGTCAAACCACGTACCTTTTAGGTTGGTGATCTTGTTCTAAAAGAGAACCCACATAATCAACAAGACAGAGAGAAGAAATGAAAGTTTGAACCTAATTGGCTGGGTCTGTATGTAGTCATAGCAGTATATGGTTCAGGAGCATACAAGTTGTCAACGCCAGAAGAGGACTAGTTTGACGAACCCATCAACAACATGCACCTAAAAAAATATTATGTCTAAAGCAGTTATCATCATCAATAAAATTCCTGAAGAAATAAAAAAAAACTAGAAAAAGTCTTGAAGAAATACAAAAACATCAAAAAAGTCCTGAAAAAATACAAAAAAATCAGAAAAAGTCCTAAAGAAATACAAAAACATCAAAAAAAGTCTTGAAGAAATACAAAAACATCAAAAAAGTCTTGAAGAAATTAAAAAATAGTAGAAAAAGTCCTAAAAAAATGGTTACCTTGGTGAAAACCTGGCAAATAGGCATTTCAGTAGCGACAAAAATAAAAAATAAAATAAATGAAATAAAATCAAATAGTGAAAATCTAGCAAATAGACGCTATTTGTAGCTCTCCATCTATTAGTTCATGTTCTGCACTTGGCTTCTCAGCCTTCATTTCATGCATCTTTCCATCATCTTAAGGTTAGAATGACATCATGTTGCCATTATTGGCCTAAAGCGATAACGTCTTACCATGGCTTGATTATTGTACATATCCATTTCATTTGGCTGTGTCAAATACTGGGGGAAAACATTGACATACTCTGGGGAAACCAACATTCAGGTTATACCAAAACAACTCAACAAAGATATAGAACTTAGTCATGTGAACAAACAATCAAAACACATGAACAACTATCCAACCATTGATCCATATCACAATGGTTTTTCAGCAAAATACCATATCATGACTCATATCTGCATGATCTAAAATCTAAATAATGATTGGAATATCAATTTTACATTTTGAATAATGGTAGTTTAATTTTTTGATATCATCTCTCTAGAGCACACTCAATGATGTACTGAACTAGAGTGGCAAGGAAGGAGGATGGTTTTTCTTTGTTTGTTGTCTTGAGGTTAACTATCGATTTGATGCAAATATCTCGTCAAACATGATTTCCAAAGCATATCATTGACTACAGTTCCACATTTGCATCAGAAGATGGTTAGTCTTTTCCTTTTTATGCAAGAAATGTTCAGGTCATCTCGGTTCAATTATACCTCGATGCTTGTGTTCACTTGCTATATCAAAAATCATGAAAGTTGTACTCAGGTCATCATTGGTGCTAATCTCCCCTCTGATGCTTGTACATACTTCCAACATTTTATAAGGCTCTATGATGATTCAAGAAAGCTACCTGAAGGCTCAACAAATAGTTGGTTTTATTTAGTTGCATTTCATTTAGATCAATGTATATATTTGCATATTGGATTCACACTAGAGTTATAATCAAAGCTGAACTAGAACTTCTTGATAAAAAGAGACAATGAGCAGCTGATCATTTGAAAGCATATCAACAAATGATGTCTCACAGTTATAATCATAAGAACTAGAACTTCTTGATAAAAAGAGACAATGAGTAGCTGATCATTTTAAAGCATATCAACAAATAATGTCTCACAGTTATAATCATAGAGTCAAACCACGTACCTTTTAGGTTGGTGATCTTGTTCTAAAAGAGAACCCACATAATCAACAAGACAGAGAGAAGAAAGGAAAGTTTGAACCTAATTGGCTAGGTCTATATGTAGTCATAGCAGTATATGGTTCAGGAGCATACAAGTTGTCAACGCCAGAAGGGGACTTGTTTGACGAACCCATCAACAACATGCACCTAAAAAAGTATTATGTCTAAAGCAGTTATCATCGTCTATAAAATTCTGAAGAAATACAAAAACATCAAAAAAAGTCTTGAAGAAATACAAAAACATCAGAAAAAGTCCTGAAGAAATACAAAAACATCAGAAAAAGTCTTGAAGAAATACAAAAACATCAAAAAAGTCTTGAAGAAATTAAAAAATAGTAGAAGTCCTAAAAAAATGGTTACCTTGGTGAAAACCTGGCAAATAGGCATTTTGGTAGCGACAAAAAAAAAAAAATCAAAAAAATGCAATAAAATCAAATAGTGAAAATCTGGCAAACAGACGCTATTTGTAGCTCTCCATCTATTAGTTCATGTTCTGTACTTGGCTTCTTAGCCTTCATTTCATGCATCTTTCCATCATCTTAGGGTCAGAATGACATCATGTTGCCATTATTGGCCTAAAGCAATAACGTCTTACCATGGCTTGATTATTGTACATATCCATTTCAGTAGGCTGTGTCAAATACTAGGGGCAAATATTGACATACTCTGGGGCAACCAACTTTCAGGTTATACCAAAACAACTCAACAAAGATATAGAACTCAGTCATGTGAACAAACAATCAAAACACATGAACAACTATCCAACCATTGATCCATATCACAACGGTTTTTTAGCAAAATACCATATCATGAATCATATCTGGATGATCTAAAATCTGAATAATGATTGGAATATCAATTTTACATTTTGAACAATAGTAGTTTAATTTTTCGATATCATCTCTCTAGAGCACACTCAATGATGTACTAAACTAGAGTGGCAAGGAAGGAGGATGATTTTTCTTTGTTTGTTGTCTTGAGGTTAACTATCGATTTGATGCAAATATGTCGTGAAACATGATTTCCAAAGCATATCATTGACTACAGTTCCACATTTGCATCAGAAGGTGGTTAGTCTTTTCCTTTTTATGCAAGAAATGCTCAGGTCATCTCGGTTCAATTATACCTCGATGCTTGTGTTCACTTGCTATATCAAAAATCATGAAAGTTGTACTCAGGTCATCATTGGTTCTAATCTCCCCTCTTATGCTTGTACATACTTCCAACATTTTATAAGGCTCTATGATGATTCAAGAAAGCTACCTAAAGACTCAACAAATAGTTGGTTTTATTTAGTTGCATTTCATTTAGATCAATGTATATATTTGCATATTGGATTCACACTAGAGTTATAATCAAAGCTGAACTAGAACTTCTTGATAAAAAGAGACAATGAGCAGCTGATCATTTGAAAGCATATCAACAAATGATGTCTCACAGTTATAATCATAAGAACTAGAACTTCTTGATAAAAAGAGACAATGAGTAGCTGATCATTTTAAAGCATATCAACAAATAATGTCTCACAGTTATAATCATAGAGTCAAACCACGTACCTTTTAGGTTGGTGATCTTGTTCTAAAAGAGAACCCACATAATCAACAAGACAGAGAGAAGAAAGGAAAGTTTGAACCTAATTGGCTAGGTCTATATGTAGTCATAGCAGTATATGGTTCAGGAGCATACAAGTTGTCAACGCCAGAAGGGGACTTGTTTGACGAACCCATCAACAACATGCACCTAAAAAAGTATTATGTCTAAAGCAGTTATCATCATCTATAAAATTCTTGAAGAAATAAAAAAACATTAGGAAAAGTCTTGAAGAAATACAAAAACATCAAAAAAGTCCTGAAGAAATACAAAAACATCAGAAAAAGTCCTGAAGAAATACAAAAACATCAGAAAAAGTCTTGAAGAAATATAAAATCATCAAAAAAGTCTTGAATAAATTAAAAAACAGTAGAAAAAGTCCTGAAAAAATGGTTACCCTGGTGAAAACCTAGCAAATAGGCTTTTTGGTAGCAACAAAAAATAAAAATAAAAAAAATGCAATAAAATCAAATAGTGAAAATCTGGTAAACAGACGCTATTTGTAGCTCTCCATCTATTAGTTCATGTTCTGCACTTGGCATCTCAGCCTTCATTTCATGCATCTTTCCATCATCTTAGGGTCAGAATGATATCATGTTGCCATTATTGGCCTAAAGCGATAACGTCTTACCATGGCTTGATTATTGTACATATCCATTTCATTTGGCTGTGTCAAATACTGGGGGCAAACATTGACATACTCTGGGGCAACCAACTTTCAGGTTATACTAAAACAGCTCAACAAAGATATAGAACTTAGTCATGTGAACAAACAATCAAAACACATGAACAACTATCCAACCATTGATCCATATCACAACGGTTTTTCAGCAAAATACCATATCATGACTCATATCTGCATGATCTAAAATCTAAATAATGATTGGAATATCAATTTTACATTTTGAACAATGGTAGTTTAATTTTTCGATATCATCTCTCTAGAGCACACTCAATGATGTATTGAACTAGAGTGGCAAGGAAGGAGGATGATTTTTCTTTGTTTGGTGTCTTGAGGTTAACTATCAATTTGATGCAAATATGTTGTGAAACATGATTTCCAAAGCATATCATTGACTACAGTTCCACATTTTCATCAGAAGGTGGTTAGTCTTTTCCTTTTTATGCAAGAAATGCTCAGGTCATCTCGGTTCAATTATACCTCGATGCTTTTGTTCACTTGTTATATCAAAAATCATGAAAGTTGTACTCAGGTCATCATTGGTGCTAATCTCCCCTTTGATGCTTGTACATACTTCCAACATTTTATAAGGCTCTATGATGATTCAATAAAGCTACCTGAAGGCTCAACAAATAGTTGGTTTTATTTAGTTGCATTTCATTTAGATCAATGTATATATTTGCATATTGGATTCACACTAGAGTTATAATCAAAGCTGAACAGATAAATCAACGGTTGTCATGTCTCTTTGGACTATATGTGGAGGAAATTTGGACATTTGTTTCATCCTCATTTCATTATCATTTTTTCTTGCGCATATCATATAGTTTAACATTCATCATTTAGATCCTTTCTCAAATCGTTCATGATGCATTATCATTTCATATTTCATATCATTTCATTGCACATCATGGGACATTCTCATTTTTATCATCTTGGTTTCATTCTCATATCATTCTGATCCATTATCATTTTGTATCATTCCTTTATTCATCGTTGCATATCATTACATTTTCATTTCATATCATTACATTTTATTTCATCATTTTCATTTCATCCTTTCACATCATTACATTTCATTTCATATCACTACATTTCATTTTTATTTTATCCTTTCATATCATTACATTTCATTTTATCTCATTACATTTTACATATCATTTCATCCTTTCCCATCATTACATTTCATTTCATATCACTACATTTCATTTCATTTCATTACATTTTAAATATCATTTCATCCTTTCACATCACTACATTTCATTTCATATCACTATATTTCATTTTTATTTTATCCTTTCATATCATTACATTTCATTTTATCTCATTACATTTTACATATCATCTCATTTTCATATCATTACATTTCATCGTGTTTCATTACATTTTATCTCATCTCATTTCATTTTATCATTCCATATCATTTTATTAAATTACATTGCATATCATATCATTGATTAATAATTTAATCATATTCATCACAATTTTATCATCATTATCATATCCTTCTTATTCATATAATTATCATTTATCATCATCCCATCAACTCATCTCATTTCATCTTATAATTCATTTTATTTTACTATTACATTTCATATCATTTCATTTCATTTTATCATTCAATCTCATTCTATCATCTCATCAATCTTTTTTCGTATTCATTACATTTCATAACAAACATTTCATCATTTATCATTCACATCTTTTCTCATTTTCAATACCATTTTATTCATCATTTTTCATACAACTTTGATTCATATTACATATCATGTTGCAAATTCATTGTACATTTCATAAACACAACATCACATCATCATCATTTATAACATTTTGGAAAATCAAAACACAAAGAATTTCATACAAACATTACATTTCCACATCATTAACAATCCATATCATATATCATATCATCTCAACACGTTGCATTTTTTACCATCATCATCCACCTGCATCAGATCATTAGTACACATCATATTGCATATCATCATTTCATTATCCTATCACATCATCCTACAAATCATGTTAGTCAGTAGACCATATATCAAAATCCATATCACATAAACAAGGAAATAAATGTATATCCATCTCATATCGTCATAACAAATGCAACACATCATCAAAAACTCATCACCACTGCATATCATCTCTCATCAAAAATACATACAAATGTCCAATAGTCCAATGACATTGAAAAGTCTAGAAAGATACATGAGATATGATAAAAAATCAATATACATGCTCCAAGAATATGAGATACATCACATAGAATCTTGCATATATCAATCACGGCTGGCTGGTGGAACCCCTTGATGGAGCTGGTCTCGAGGATGGTGTCCTGCCACTAGTCCCTATGTCTAGATCCCGTCGAGGCTTGATAACCCCCATGCTATGTGTAGCTTTTCGTGTCCTGCTCCTAGTCCTAGTGTGGGACCTTGGGAAAGGCTCTCTGTGCTAAGGACACAACTCCTCATATCGGACTCGATAATACTCTGCCTCTTTGGCCATCTCAAAGCCCTATGCAATGGCCTCTCGTAACAATGCACTCTCCACAGTTCCCATCAGCCTTTGCACAACACCCTCAGCCTCCACTACCCTTCATCTAAATGCATCCCTCTTTGTAATCAATTGTGCTACCTATGGGTCTGGGGTAGGAGGATGTACCTGTGCCTATGCCATACTCTGTGCCTGTGCCTGGGACTGTGATAGTTGTGCCTGAACCAACTGGCCCTGCAACTGCACCTGGGCTTGCAGAGTATCTATATGTCCCTTCTGAGAGGTGGAGCCAACCCTGATCACTATCCTCCACCCTATCCAAATCCTCGGCCTCCACATAATCTGCACACTGCCCAAAATATCTGGCCTCGGTCTCATTGGCACCGGCCCCTCATCTCCGCCGTCATCTCCATCATCCCCATCTAAGCTCTCCTCCTCCTCTCCCCCAACTGCTTCCTGCTCACCACCTGCCACATCCGCATGTCTCCCTACCCTTGGCTATGGTACCACCAAAATGGGTGTTGGCTCATCAGGACATGTCAACTATGGAAATGGATGTGTATGAAAATAAACGGAGTACTCCTCAGACATCCCAGCATCAATAATATCCCACCTATCATCCCATGCCTCAAGCACTAATGAAACATACTCTGTATATTCTATCTAGTATGAAATGCCAGGTCCCCATCCTGCCTCACCCTTGCTCTGCACATAGTGAGCAACTCCCTGAGGCATACCCTATGTGAATGCAAACTGTCACTATACTGGCATGGCCAAAAACCTCTCAATAATAAATGGAGTCCTCCCTATCAAAAATCAGGGCATACATACAAAAGGCATCTCTAAATGATCTGTATCTGAGGGCTCGCAATCTAGGTATGGCCGCCATATCATGACATCCATATCATCAAGGCACTCCCTCTAGTAATCCAACTTGCCCAGCTTGGACTGGACAAGAAACATCACATATGCATACACATAGGGCCTGCCTAGTGGCCTCACTCTGGGACAAGCTGGTCTCATCACAATAATATGCTCCCACGCCTAGATCTGGAGAAAAGTCACACCACAGGATATACTCGAAGACCCTCTGTACACCACCTAATGAAGGCCATGATACAAATGCGCTAACATGTAACTCCCCCAAGCGTACCTCCGTGGTTGTACCAATATCTGCTCAAGGATCCTCCCCCATCCCACTGATAGTCCATTTGACCAGTGATCCAGACAAAGGAGACCTCCAATAAATACACCCAATATTCAAGAAAGGCTAGATATCCCCTGAAGTTAGCCCATGGTACCGAGTACCCTACTATGTGCACATCACCAAATAATCTCCTCAAAGCATATGTACCACCGAGCTCCTTGTGATCATAGAACACAAGGGCACCTACCACTGGAATACCAAGAATCCTATACACATTATCTGGAGTCATAGTCACCTCACCAGTCGGCAAATGAAAGGTGTTGTGCTCAGAATGCCACCTATCTACTAATGTGGTCAACAGTCCCCTGTTGATACGAATCAAAGGCATGGCCAACAAAGATCTCAATCCATAGGCCCCTATCAACACTACATCATCTGGCGTCAGCTCGGGTATCCTATCCCACCCCGCTGAGTGATGCTCCCTAATCTGGAGGTTTTTGAAAACCTCCTATTTTCAGTTATCATAAAGACAATCAATCAGCCTCATATCAATGATTCAATCTCAATCAAGCAAAATCAATCTGACTCATATCTATTTACGACCCATATCAGTGACACATACTCATCAAACCCATATCAAGTGACCCATATTAAGTGTCCTATCTAGGTGACTCATATCAGGAAATCAATACACAAATCTATCTTTCTGGATATCATATCAATCTTTTCTACCATCAATTACTATTTGTTTTCTTTTTCAAGAATGAAAATTTATCAACAATAAAAACATCATCCTATTTGTTTTTCAATCACAAATGAAAATATGTTTTCAATCAATAATCTACTATTTGTTTTCTATCGTAGAAAACAAATTTATCAAAAGTCATCTCAATCATCTACTCTTTGTTCTCTGTACAGGAGAAACAAAGTTATCAGCTATCTACTCTTTGATTTCTATTTTGGAAACAAAGTTATCAATTATTTATCATATTTTTTATCCATATCAATATGATGATAAGACAATTTATCTATCTATTGACCAATGAAGCAATATACATCATCATTTTTATCAAACTGACACATTTCCTAAATGTGCTATTCTGTATCCTAGATGTGCTAAAACTCATATGTGCTATTTTGTATCCTAGATGCACTAAAACTCAAATGTGTCATTCTTTGCCCTGGATGTGCTCAAACATTTCTTTTATGTGCTATTTACCTCTAAGGGATAAAACTCTAATCCAAAGCACCACTATACTCTCTGGATGCACGCCAACCCTAAATGCACTAATGTTTTCCCTAGATGTGCTAAAACCCTATTTTTTATGTGGCATCCTAGAAGCGCTACTTTTTTTATCGAATGCGCTAAACTAGTTTCTACAATGAACATGCTAAATTCATCCTATATGCACTAAAACACATATCAAAAGCACTAAAATAGTTATCGAAAGCGCTAAAAAAATCCTAAAAGCACTAAAACAGACTTTAAAAACCTAAATCCATAGAAAAAATAGTAAAAATTGATTCAAAATGGAAAAAATTGACAGCAAAAGAGGTTGGATTGACTCATCGGTGGTCCATACACAGCTGGTCTTTGGTATCGGTGGGCCCACTCGAATATGTGTCAGTGGTATAAAATCTCCATCTTGCCAGGTCACTATCAGAGCAACAGGATTCTAAAAAGTCAAAAAGTGCAAATGATTTGTCCTTTTCTACCTTTCTACCTTTTAAAGGTCAACCAAAGGTAAGTTTTGTGGCATTTTTTTATCTTTTTATCTAACTTTGACTTTATTTTCACACTAGGGCATCCTTATACATCATTTTTCGAGAGATAAATCACTGAATTCACATCAAAATCCAGATCTCATCATCAAATCAAAATTTTCCAACATTATCAACAACTCATCATCATCAATGATTTACCTTCCAAGGGGGCATCGTTAAGACCAACAACATCTTTTAATCGGAAACATATCAGAATCAGGGTAGGGGCAAAGTCAAACAGAACAAATTTCAAGAGCGGGAATATTTTCTTTGAAGCAATACGTTTCACACATCACTTCAAAGAGGGGAAAAATGTAGATACTTAAAATTGGTCATATCTGATTAATCCTGGCATTTAATTAAATATTTATTATTTAATTAATTTCTCTAAAGTCTTCTACATATGATTAAATTTAATTAATTTAATTATATTGTTCATTCAATTTATTCTTCTATCATAATTAAATAAATCAATCTTATTTAATTATTTCACATTCAAATATCCACTTGATTAATTAAATAAATACACTTTATTTATTTTTATTAATTATCACTTTTTGAATTTAATTAAGTCTTTTTTATTTAATTAAATTTAAATATTTCTTTTCAAATATTTCTTCTAGTTAATTAAATATCTTATTTAATTCATTTCATTTACATACCATTTCTTAAAAGTTTAATTAAATATATTTATTTAATTGAATATCTTCCATATCTTTTCAAAATCATAGTTAAATATTTTATTTAATTATGAAATCTTCCATTATTCTTCAAATCTGGGGTAAATATATTCTATTTTAAGAAAAAAAACCTTTGTGTCACCCTTAAATGAATAATTTAATTTAATAATTCATTATTTATCTTCTTCAAAATCTTTCCATAATCTCACAAAATGATGATTTTTACAAATCATCTTCATCATCTTATCTTACCTCTTTTACAGAAAAGAGAACAAAATCTTGCTTTATGTTTTCTTCTGTTTTTCTTCAGTCTTATCCATCCTCAACCGTTCGATCTGCTAGGAATTTTCACAATTGTTGATCATATCAGCCAATCAGAAGCTTTTGAAAAACTCTATAAATAGCACTTCCAATCCAAGCAAGGGTTACAACACATAACAAATGATTTAGAGATTAATTGCATTCTAGCATCATAGCATTCTAGCATTATCATCATAGTTTTATTATTCATAGCATCATCATAATCTTTCATTTTAGCAATCATGTTTAGCATTAGAGAAATCATGTCTTAGCATTTACTTGCATTTTATATTCAATATCATTCTTTGGGAAGACTGTTCATTGAGCCTAGCATACAATCTGAGAGCCAGTTGGAATCAATGAAAATATTGGAGATAGAGAATGATAGGACGACATCGATAACATGATATTGAGTTTGCAATCTCTATTATTTTCATATTCTGTTTTTGGTACAATGTCTTATTGGTGTGTTTGATTCATTTATTTTTACATATTTAGCACGCATAAAATTGACCACATAGTTGCTACTATAGAGTTGATCCCGACATCAGACTCCATTTCAACCACGTTGGATCCTAGGTTGATTTTGTGCTTTGTTCTTGATTTTTGCTTCTCTTTTTAACAAAAGTGAATTCTTGTCTATTTTTGTAGCTTGAAAATGTGATCTCCATTGTTTAAATCTTATTTCTAAATAGATAAAATATGAGTTTGACTCCTCAACCTCTAAACGTGCATGTGTTTTGATTGCTTAGACCTACAAGATTTTGAGCACCTCTTTGCATATATCTTTTTTTCCCTTTGAATTTATCTTCCCTTGAGTCAATATTTTTGTTTGAAACCCCTACCAAATAGCTTCTATACTGCCTATAGGTTAAGTGCAAGAAGTTGAGTCCACTTCTAGTGGAAGTGTCATTTTTTCAGCTTTAAAATAGGTACCCATTTTAAAGTGGGTACTCATTCCAAAAGGTTTAACAATCATAATCCATACTTCTCATTTAGATTTAGGCTTAGAAATGCATGGTAACCCAAATCTTACCCTTGGCCCTACAAGTATAAGGTCATAACAATATCGAGAGAAAAAATTAACTATGTCAATATGGCTGACGATTTTTTTTTCAAAATTATTTTATGAAATTAAAACCCATTTTAGATGAGATTGTGTAGATTATTAATATGTAATTTTTTTTTCCAATTGGATTATTTTTTCTATTTTTCTATTTTTTTTTATGAAATTGGTCCATAAACCTAAAATATTAGGTTTTTTTATTATATTAATAACTTTTTATTAAAACAAATTGTACGTGAACAATATTTATACAATTATTTTCAATTTGAAAAAAAAAAGAAAAATAAAAAAATGATAAGTTTAGGTCACCGTATGTGTGACGTACATGTGAGATTTTCAAGACAACAATTATGGCCAATAAAAAATTAACAAAATAATATATATTCAAAAGAAAATTATAAAAAAAATCATGAACATTCTTTAATGTGTTAGAGATCATTTCCCAAAAGGATTCTAAAATATACAATTATAAAATATGGATGTACATATGCATGGTATGGTAAAAAAAAGTGATTTAAAAAAAATGGTTTCTAGACATGCCTATTGAAAATTAATTTGTATCATTTGGGTATTAAAATAAATTACATATCTGGAAACTAGAATCTGAGTACTACATTTCATATTCCTAAAGTTTTTTAAGATTCAATCTTTAAGTGCTCCAAATTTGTAGGTCAATTTTGACAAATTCTGAAAAATCAAGGAAAAGACTTCCACTTTTTGGCCAAAAAGTGGACTCAACTTCTTGCACACGCCCTATACTTCTCCTTTATTGTGTCGAACATGCATCATAATTGCGCCTCTCATGCTTGGTATTTGATAGTTTTCTTTGGATTCTCTTAACAATGGTGTTTCCTCTATTTTTGCGTCCATTTCATCTAAGATCTAGATTGACACTACATTCTACTTCATTTCAATAGTATCCCTTATGCTGGAGATCAACTTACTTGTATTCCTTTTGATAATTGATGGAAACTCTTTGTAATGGGGATTTGATTTCTTTATGTTGCATTTGGAAATTGGTTAGTAAGTTTTTGCTGCATAACCAACGAACTAAGTAGAGTATGTACCTTTTACCTCATTGGATGTTACTAGTGCGAATTAATTTCTGAGAAATTTCTTGTGCTCCATGTTGATGATTGATGGATATTCGAATGAGCTAGGTTTAGCAATCCATTTGATTTTATGGTAGTGTCCTTTTTTCTTGCACATGACCTGTGATTCCTAGAAATGACGATTTGTTTTCCTTGGTATGCTTGAAATTTTGATTTTTAAATCATGACTGTATTCTATTGAAAGAAATACATGCTGTCATTTATCATGCTACCTGTAGGTAATTCGAAGCTACTCATAATTCTCTATGTTAATATATGGGTGTCGTTCAACCTATTCATCACTTGATTTATGTTATTGATTTATATGTTTGTTTTTGGAAATCAAAGACCTAGTTTTATTTTAGCATTTAGGGAAAACTAGTGATTCCCAATATTTCCTCTAGTGTAGAATTAATTTTCCTTATGCCTCATGAAATTTGATTTGTATAGGGTCATTTGTAATTCATTGGTCCTTACACCAGTTTTATACTTCCTTCGCTTGAAAGTCATTATGAGGTTTTAAGGTTTCAGCTATGTATCATGCACTCATGATTGGATTTGAAAATATTTTTAATTGGGTGCTACATGATTTGGTTGTTCTTGCTCACATCAGGAAATTCCAATATCATTCCTTGTATCGACATGCCTTCATAGTTGCAGCCGCAACCTTGCAGAGTCTTAGATAGTTTTCTTAAAAGAGGATGCCACCACTAAGTCTTGTCATCTTATTTTATTTATTTTTAAATAGGAGTTGTTCACTCTGTGGAGAGAGACAATCAGGTTTGTGTTATCCTTGTTTTAAGAAAACATTCAAAAATAGATGCTCCATCCTCCTCAATGGTAACTCTTTGCTTATTGGGAAACTTGGTTATATATAGAGTATGCTTATGATCTAAAAGAGTATAAAAGAATAGAGTTCATATCATACCATTTTGAAAGGTAATTTAGGAATCATGTTTATTTATTTAATTAGTTCTTTTAATAGTGTTACCTTCTATAAAATATTTCTTTATTTGTTACCATCATTATAAAATGGTAAATTCATAGTCTTATCCTCTATAGGGGTATCTTGGGGAATATGTGCCTTTTCTAGAATTATGCAATTATTTTCAATATTCATAAATTAATAAAGTGAATAGGACTATATTTTAGTTGAGAAATGTCAAAGAATTAGAATTGAAATCCATTGTAGTTTTTAATTAATGTATTATCTAGTAGATCTATTTGTGATTCTTTAATTGTTAAAATTGATATGTAGCATTGCATGGGTTGTAACGCTCCACCACGCAAACCCCAAAGGACAATGAAAACTAACAATTATAGCATAATTTATTTTTTGTAAAACTAATATGAAATGTAAATTAACATGCAACACTAATAATGAAACTATACATACACATCATCTAGCTAGTCCTCTTGGGCAACATGACTGCATTAATTGTGAACATTCCTAACATGATCCAATTCCCATAATGATGAAAATCTATCACAAGTATTCATTTTAAAACCATTATATAGAATAAATGAACAACATACATACATCCACAACCTTACATAAAAATCCATCTGTGATCACATGATAGTACCAAAGAATACATCCATCACATTTATTACATGAATATACATGATTTCAATTATTACAATAGTACATCTATGCTTCCGAACATAAAACAGGAAGGATTCACCAATTTCATAATGTGATATAACTGAAATAAATATAATGCACAACATCAATACTATCACCAAATTTGTTAAAGCTCTGGAATCATTGTAGACTGTGTAATTCCATGCATCACGAACTTTGACTAGGAACCCAATGGAGTGCATAGCACATTCCACCTAACCATGTAGACCCTAAGGTCCAAACCCTATGCTAGGAGATGACAATAAGGACCCAATACACAAGTAGTTAGGCAAACAAGGGCTATCACGACTCCAACATACAAGAGTAACAAAAAAAAATAAAGAACAATCACTTCAGGAGGTACATAAACAACAAGGCATGCTATAGGGAAGAGTTTCATCGCATAGCTTGATATGGGTTACCCAATGTGTGATCACCCTTCAATGTATCATGAATTGTTATGGAATATTTGTTCTACTATGCATATTGATGAAATGTTGTAGGAGTGTCATATAGTGTAACTCCCCAAGTCATCCAAGGAGTTGTTAGATTCATTTTTTATGCATTAGAGGTGATGGCTACTTATTTATAGAAATGATTGTTTAAATGAAACATGTTTGCAATGTGGTGGTTTATCAAATTTTGTAACATGCTTTCATGAGGGAAAAATTCATGATTTTGGTAACAAAATTGTTGATAAAAAAAGTTTGAGACAGTCAAATACACATTGAAGAGTGGAGGTGAGGGTTCTAGATGCGAGTTGGTTGCAAGAGGTAAGTATTGCTGATTTTATTTCAGATTTTAAGAATAATATTTTCTATAAGTATGCAAGGCATAGCCACAGGTCGCAGTGGTTGGATTGACAATTTAGGATGTGTAAGGACTCTTTCCCCATTGGAACTATTGTATCTGTATTTGATTTTTCTAAAAATTACACATTGCAACCACAAAAGGAAGTTCAATCACAATATTATAATTCTAATCAAATTGCTATTTTTGTCCACATAACATATAGGAATTCCTCTGATAGTAAAGAAGAGGACATGAAGATAATTAGGGAGTACCATTTTTACATGAGTGATGATAGATCTCATTCATCTAAGTTTCTACAACATTTTTTTGAAATTTTTTTTGAGTTCTTGCAGGAAAAAGGGATTACAATGGGTCAACATTTGATTTTGTCAGAGAACTACACAGGGTAATTCAAGAATGTTCACATGCTTTATTAGTTGATAAGGATGCATATAGAGAGGGGTGTACCACATATTTGGAGTTTTTTCAAAGATGGGCATGGAAAAGGCAAGCATTATGGTGTAGGTGCATGTGTGAAGAGAGATTTCATTAAGGAACAAATGAAGATCAAAGGTGGTACAACATTTAGTGATGCACGTTCTATTTTTGGATTGATGTACTTATGCACTATCATGAGGAGGAACACTTAATTCACAAGTGTGTAGGTTCTTTTGGTTGGTTGAGGAGGGCACAGTGGGAGACAAAATGGAATGTCAAACAATTAGAGATTCTTCAAAGATGCATTCATTTCGAAGCTCAGATGTGAGTGCATGGACCATATGGACATGAGAGATGGCTTGTTTTTGTCAGAATTATATTTAGTGTGATTGAGATCATTGTGAGTCAAGTGAGTGGGTAGGTACATGGATTCCATAGTACCTAATCCATTTATCTATAGCACAATCCTCATTAGAAGATGTAATGGAAAGTTCACTTGACTATGATCATCTTTCAAATCTTGTACAACTAGGACATGTCTATACAGTTGTAGCACCATAGGGGAGTGAAGAGGGATTAGACTATTGGTTGGAATGATGTGTATAGGGAAAGAAAAAGCTAACACAATCAATGCCATATGATGATCTAAGTTTATGTATCCTATAGGTTCAGTTGTTGTCTCTCAAACTTGGTTGCATTACCATTTCATCATTGTTTAGGTTGTTTACAATAATATAGATTTATTATTCTAAGCATCTTTTCTAGTTTGAATTACCATTTCATCATCATTTAGGTTTTTTAGATGAAATACTGATTTTTTTATTCTAAGTATATTTAGATGTTGATAAAAAATTTATGATCACACAGGTTCAGTTGTTTTCGTAACTTGGTTGTGAACATATATGATTAGAAAGAACAACATACCTACATTTGAAGACTATCAGAAACACAAAATCATTCTCATATATTTGCACCTTGTTATAGCAACAAATGTTAAGTTATTGAGACATCATGATAGACCAAAAATTAAAAAAAGTATGGATAGTTAGTAGTGTTGATCATGAAGCATTAATGGAAACTCTGAAGGTAACAAATGACCCTTTAGTCACGCTTGAGTAGCAGATCATTTGTTGTATGGGATATGTATGATATTGTTCATCACATTTTGATATTGTTTATCTACTAAGGTTCATTATTTAGGTTGTTTAGAATAATATAGATTTTTTATTCTAAGAATTTTTTCTAGTTTGAATTACCAATTCATCATCATTCAGGTTGTTTAGAATAATATATATTTGTTATTCTAAGCATCTTTTCTATTGTGACCATATAGATTTCTCATTTGAAGTATATTGTGATGTTCCTAGCATGATTGATCATGGAGTTACGGCAATAATAGCCATCTCTGATCCTTTGACAAAGACATGTGACATATTAGAATAATATAGATTTGTTATTGTAAGCATCTTTTATAGTTTGCATTACCATTTCATCATCAATTAGGTTATTTAGAATAATATAGATTTGTTATTCTAAGCATCTTTTCTATCGTATGTACTTTAACTGCTACCTTGATGGCTTGTATAGGTGCTTGTCACTCTAGAATGTCAACATGCTACTATTGTGGAAGACTGTTCTGACCACGAAGGAAACACATGATCTATAATTTACTTCCCCTACTGGGAAATGACTATGTATTACGGTCGTTTGTTGTATGCCTATGTGGAAATTTTCAAATCCTATATTTGATAGCAATTATTGAATGATAATATCATGTGTATTGTGTATACTTTACATGTATTCAAGTGTATACTTTACAAATTATGTGTATACTTTGTAACTTATGAGTATTCCAGTGTATACTTTATGACCTGTGTGTTTTAATGTGTATACTTTGTATTCATTGTGTAGTTAATGAATTAAGTGCATTTGAGTAAATGAGTCACTTTTTCACTTACTCACGAGGAAAAAAATGAACCCTAAACCCCTTCACACCTTTACATCACATTTATCTGACCCTTTTTCCATCAACTGAAAAAATGGACACCAAAGGAAAATGCCTTAGATATATCAAAAACTGAGAGAGGTTATTGTAGAGGGGCCTTATGTGATCTTGTAGACTTAGACGAATTGTTTCTAGGTGACATGGTTTCTAAGTAATATCCCATCAAAGATTGTTGACTTTTAGCACTTTAGACTCTTAAGGGAAATTGTTGGTCCAATGTAGCTCGGATTGGTTCAGCATGTTTGGGTGAAAAAGAGGACTATTTATAGCATAAACATACCTATTTAGATTTTTTGAAATAGTCTATTTGGTTGTATGAGTTGCAGAATGAAATTTGCACCACTTTGCAACTTTACATTGCTTACATCTAACAACCTTTTCCTCAACTGAAATATCATCACCACATGAAACACCTTTGAGATAGAAAAAAATAAGAGATATTATTATAGAGGTTCCCAATATGATCCAATAGCCTTATACAAAGAGTCTATAAGTGTCATGGTTTCCAAGAAATAGCCCTTTAAAGATTGTTGTCTTTTAGCACTTTGGACTCTTAAGGGGAATCATTGGTCCAATGTAGCTTAGAGTGGTTCAGCATATTTGAGTGCAAAAGAGGACCATGCCTAGTGTAAATGTACCCATCTGGATGTTTTGGAATAGTTTTCTTGGTTGTATGAGTTGAAGAACAAAAATTGCACCACTTTGCAACTTTTCACTGCTTACATTTGACAGCTTTTTCCTCAACTAAACAATTGTTGAACCATGGGAAAATGCTTCTAAGATAGAAAAAACTAAGAGAGGTTATTATAGAAGGTCCCAACATAATCCCATATCCTCATATGGAGATTCTATAAGGATCATAGATTCTAAGAAATATCCCTTCAAAGATTGTTGTATTTTTGCACTTTGGACTCTTAAGGGAAATCATCAATCCAATGTATCTTGGAGTGATTCAGATTATTTGGGTGCAAAAGAGGATGATTTGTAGCATAAATGTACCCATCTGAACATGTTGGAACAATATGTTTGGTCATACGAGTTGCAGAATGAACATTGCACCACTTTGTAACTTTACATTGCTTACATTTGACAACTTTTTCCTCAACTAAAAACTCATCACTATAGAAAATGTCTCTAAGATAGCAAAAACTGAGAGAGGTTATTATGATCCCATAGCCTCAGATGGAGAGTCTATAAGCATCATGGTTTCTGAGAAATATCCCTTCAAAGATTGCTACATTTTAGCACTTTGGTCTCTTAAGGGAAATCGCTAGTCCAATATAGTTCAGAGTGATTCAGCATGTTTGGATGCAAAAGAAGACCAAGCCTAGAGTAAACGTACCCATCTGGATGTGTTGGAATAGTCCGTTTGGTCGTACGAGTTACAGAACAAATTTTTTACCACTTTGGAACTTTACATTGCTTGCATCTGACAACTTTTTCCTTAACTTGAAAACTCGTTACCACATGAAAATGTCTCTAAGATAGCAAAAACTGAGAGAGGTTATTGTAGAGGGTCCCAACACAATCACATAGCCCCATAAAAATATTTTTTCTAATGTAGATTAGATTGATTCAATATATTTAGGTGCAAAAGAGGACCATTCCTAGCGTAAAAGTACCCATATATTATGCCTAGTTTGCTTATTGATGCATTATGGTTAGCAACATTCATTGTTGTGCATTATGATAATAAAAATTGCACATCGAAGGTAAAATAACATGCATGCCATGGAATTGTATTTGCTTTGTTTAATGGTAGTATCACACTCATTTGGTCTATTTAATGGTTGCATCATGGTTTAGTGAATTTCTTAATTGTTGATCATGCTTATGTTATAGATTTCACATGAACAATCTAATGAACATGTATCTTGTTTAGTTATAAGGACTTTGTTTGAAGGTTGCATCAAAACCCTATGGTTGAAAGATATTGATTCTTATTCAAGATGATTTTATACCTTTAGCATGTTATTAAGTTTGAATGAACATTGAGTGACATTGATTTTTATGAAGATGATTATATTACTTTCGAATGAACATTGTAACATGACATGCATTTCATTAAGATGTATCCATTTTTCATTACGTTTAACTTCTTTCAAAATAAAAATAAGCTGCTCACTTCATTACACAAGTTCAGAAAACAAAATAATTTTAAATGTAAATTCATTCAACAAAGCTTGAAATCATGGGTATTCTCAAATAGAGTGTTTGATAAAAATGTATTGGTAGACATGTATAAAAAATGTGGCACAATAGAAAAGGAAATGAATTATTTGGAAAAAATCAAATAAATATGGTCTCATGGAATGTAATGTATGTGAACCTTAATATGAATGAACTCTAACGTAGATGGATTACTAATTTTAATTCATAAGTTCTATTAAAATACAATTTTGTTGATCTATAACATACATTATCAATCATAACTTTAAACCATTCTAAGATAATTATACATTCCATTTTGAAAATTCAAAGTAGAAATACATGCACATGAGAAACAAATTAGATTGAATATCAATTCTTATATATCAAACTATAGAATCATTGTGTTTGTGTATATACAAATTTGGCATATGCCTACTCAGAACAAGTTTTACAACAAGTTTTAAAAAATATGGCATATACGCTATCTCAAGATCTATCAAACCCTAAGTACATATCAATCTATATCATATATCCTAATCATGTGTTAGACCATCAAAATCGAGCCTCCTCAAAGAAGTTATTTTTTTTAAAGTTTCCTACACAATAACAGTTTAAACTACAAATTAGATTAATTATGTGGATGGTTGACAAGATAGACTAGTAAATAGAAACTTATATACCATCATTTATAAATTAGGAATTTAACATCAAAATTAGTATACATGTACTATATTATATCAATAATTTAATTCTTGTTTACCTCAAGTCTTGTTCTCTTTTCTGCAAGATGGTCTGCATATGATTGTCCCTTAGGATGATCGGGAGTCCTCGCATAAAGTAATGGTCTCACACTCATCATAGTGTTGAGTTGAGCAGAGGACTATAGCAGATAAAATAAAAATGATACAAATTAACATATAATTTTTGAAAAATAATCATATCTACCAAACACATATCTACTCCTATCTAAACGTAAATATCTGCAATATAAAATAAATGCATACCTGCTATGATGCTATGACACTAGATGGGCTCGTAGTGGATGAATCAGCTAAGATGGGTTCCTATATAAAAAATGACAAGAATGTAACACAATTTAAATGCACAAGCACATATAATCATAATGTTGAGAATAAAAAAATATATATACATGTTGTGCAACTTCATGCAATTGGTTAGACCTAGTCAACAAGGCTATATATGAACCAAGTTGTTGCATAAAAAGACAAGATTACATTAGACTATCAATATATGTGGTACATGTATTTAAACATAATAGATTTCAAAAATTGGCATCTAAAATAACAATTTAAATAATACTATATATTGATTCTCTAGGGAAAATGAAATGGTAGTATGTATAGCCTCCTGCACTTGTGACATCTACTCCTCTGTCAACAATTGCTAAAGACTCTAGCACATAAACATATATTAGTAAAAATATCTCTCATAAAATATGAAATAATTTACATAAAACAAACTATGTTCAAAATTACTTTAAGTCTTACCAGTCCTCCCATATCATCCCTGGCAGTCGATGTATCTCCTATAAATGGTCCACTTTGTGCTCTATCAACTCCTACATTTGACATATCATGAACCTCATAGTCGGATGTGTTTATGGAAGCCTCAATGGACCGTCACAGAGGACCCAAACATAAATTTTTGCACATTATGCAATGATGAGGCACACAAATATGTCCCAAAGATAACGATGTACTAGTGGGAGCTAATGATGGTGTATGAGTGGGAGCTAATGCAACAGGTACACCACAATCCATTTCAGCCATGTTGGAATCTAGGTTGATTTTGTACTTTGTTCTTGATTTTTGCTTCTCTATTTAATGAAATAAAATTCTTGTCTATTGTTGTAGCTTGAAAATGTGATATTCATTTTTTAAATCCCATTTTGAAATAGATAAAATATGAGTTTGACTCCTCAACCTCTAAACATGCAAGTGTTTCAATTGCTTAGACCTACAAGATTTTAGGCACCTCTTTGCATATATTTTTTTCCCTTTGAATTTATCTTCCCTTGATCTAATATTTCTATTTTAAACCCCTACCAAACAACTTCTATACTACGTATGTCTCCTTTGTTGTGCCGACCCTGCATCATAACCACGCCTCGCACTCTTGGTATTTGATAGTTTTCTTTGCATTCTCTTAACAATGGTGTTTCCTCTATTTTTTTCATCCATTTCATCTAAGATCTAGATTAATACTACATTCTACTTCATTTCAATAGTATCCCTTATGTTGGAGATCAACTTACTTGTTGTATTCCTTTTGATAATCAATGGAAATTATTTGTAACGGGGATTCGATTTCTTTATGTTGCATTTGGAAATTGGTTAGTAAGTTTTTGCTTCATAACCAACAAACTGAATAGAGTCTGCACCTCTTACCTCACTCGATGTTACTAGTGCAAATTGATTTCTGAGAAATTTCTTGTGCTCTATGATAATGCTTGATGGATATGTGAATGAGCTGCGTTTAGCAATCCATTTGATTTTATGGAAGCATCCTTTTTGTCTTGTGCATGGCCTGTGATTCCTAGAAATGATGATTTTTAAATCATGACTATATTCCAAATCTTAAGCAATTTCCATGGATACTTAATAATATGATGCCCCAACTTCCCAACAATCAAATTCTCCTATTTTCTCATCTAATACAATTACTTGTATAATGTTCAAAAGCATATCATTGTTTAACGAGTTATCAATTTCATAAATTCATCCATGATACAATAGTTTAATTAAATAAAAAATAGTCATAATATATATTATTTTCTCATTATAATATCTTCAATGTTTACTCTTATAAATACTTTCATGATATAGACATACCTAAATGAGTATATAAACACTTAACTTAACAATGTTGTTTAATTACCCCATCCTTCAGAAAATATAGAATGCTCACATATATATATATATATAGATATGTATATATATATAAGTATTTATATATATATGTATATATATATATATATCAAATATATACATAAACATATAATTTGTAAAATTTTAATCCCTACTGAAAGGAAGAACATACTTTAGAAAATAAGAAATTCAAGTGCACACAATTACATATTGGTATATATATTAATCTATACATGCCGAATGGAAGAAATACTAAGCGTGGCCTCTTATAGCCAACACTACATAAAACACAACCACAAGATACAACAGAAATATAAATTAATCAAACATTGGCAAAAGAAATTAGTGCTAGCCAACATTGACTATAGGAATAAAGACGACTGGCTTCTACAACCAAGAACCAAATAACTAGCCATGAGGAGATTTGAACTTCCTTAGCAATAATATAAATGAAAAGAGATAAGGCATGGGTGCAGAATTTTAAATGATAAGAATTTAGCCAAAAAGAATAAATCAAAACCCTCCCTAAACGAAAGACAAAGAAAACCAAATCCAAGAGATGTTTTATACCAGGCGCAAGAAGTGATAACAAAATAAAATTAAGTGAATTATTCCTAGGTGTGGCTAAAGGCTAGAGACACACACAACACAAAACCAACAGAATGATAAGAAAAATAGCGAACAAACAAGTTTGACACATCCACCAAATGTCATTTATTGAATAAGATGAGATCAAGTGCATGTACTGAGATGAGTAGAGGATTAAAAAAATCAAAATCAAAATTCATAAACTAAAAATCAAAATCCATCGCAGTATACAGTAAGGCATAGATTTTATTGAAAACGATTAACAAATATGAAGAATGGTCCATAAGCAATATGAGATTATGTAGGATGGGATGGTTGGAGAAAGTCGGTAGGGGAGTAATTTCCAGCAACAAAATATATGTTATATGATGAATGTAATACAAAATAAGAAGCTACAACTGAACATGAATTTCTCACAACAATAATAAAATTGAAACCATATAGATCTTTGCAATGAAAAATAATCATTTTTCAACAACAGAAGAAGGAAAGATCATTCACATCTAATATATAGACAAACAAGAATATACAAATGAAGCCTACCTAGTTTCCTTCGCTTCAAGATGGAAAAGAAATGCCGAGGACAAAATCTATCATAGCAATAATCCTCTTCTCTCAAGCTTTGATCAACCTTTCGAAAATCTGATCTCTTCAAAAATGAAAGAAAAAAGAAACCATGTATTTTTTTTTTGACAATTATTGTTGCAGATAGAACTTTCATTCGAAAAACCAAAAAAAATTGATTAACATCTTCTAAAATTAATAACTAATAAAACAAAGTAAGTGATTCTATTTTCGTACATAAAAATCAAGCAATAATCACTTAATAAGACAAGTTTCCATTTCACAACCAGCTCAGAGCCATGCATGGGCTCAAACTCACTTTTTCCATCTTTTAATTTGCTTTTACAACTCATTCAAAAATCTCCTTCAATTTATTTATTTAAAATTATATTATTTCCACATTTGAATAATTAAATTCCAATGATAATAAAATTAACAATTATCATTAGATTTAATTATAATCATACTTTATAAAAAATAATTTAATTTAATTAATCATCAATAAACCATATAGTATCTATTTTTGACATTGATCTATTTAATTATTTATTTTAAATTCCAAATTAATTTAAATAACCTTATAACCAATTTAATTTAATTTAATCGATTAAGAAAGGAAACACGATAATAATTTCACCTCAAAATCAAAATTAATAAAATATTTAAACTAAATCAAAAGTGTAAACAACATAATTAATGAACAACTATGTAACATCACAAATCATCCAAATAATGATAAACACAAAACAAAAAAACTGACCGAGAGTGCAAACCAAACTGATGAGGGTAACAAGACGGGTACTCATCCTCATTGAGGATGATCCCAAGGGTAGGGGACCTTTTATCATCTCTATTTTCAACATCATTTCCATTGGGCTTTAAGGCATACTCAGACATAATAGTGCAGGTGAATTCGATGTCTGGTGTCTACAACCTATTTTAGAAAAACTATCAAACAACACACACACACACACACATACAAACAATCAAACACACTGTGAGAGGAAATTGTAGTGTAGAAGGGTGCTCACCAATGAGTAATGCTACATTGTCCCTCCCACCAAGATATCTCAAACAATAATCCATATCAACAAACAACAACAATTACATCATAACCAACATAGATCAACCATTAACTAAATGCACAATAAACATAATCATATGCCCACATTAAACACATAGTCAAATTAATCTGAACACATAATAAATCCACATATCCATTTTAACATAAACATCATTCAATAGTGTCATGATTATCAAAGTCAAATAAACTGTCATCCAAACCAATCCAAAATGGAGAAACAAGCATCAACAAGGTATCAAAGTGCATAACATATCATAATGAGTATCAATCTAATGATGGCAACATGAGAGGCACTACATCCTCCCCCCTTAGAACCAGGCTTACTCATGGAAGCCTATAAACAAATAAGGAAAAGACTCTTCGAATCTGGGATGCATCCTCCCATGTAGCTAAAGTCTCATCGTTAGGATCCCACTAGACCCTCACTTTCTGAATGTCTCTTCCCTTGAGAGTGAGCCTCCTGTGTTGAAGAATGACCACAAGCTTCAGTGGTAGCTTCTCGTTCTCTACCTATAGTGAATTCCAATCGAGAACATGAGATATGTCTAGATAATATGGTCTAAGTACATAAACATGGAATACATCATGTATGTGTGATTGGCTAGGCATCAACAAAAGATGGTAAGCAATGGGGCCAATCCTCTCTAAAACCTCAAATGGCCCCACAAAGAAAGGTGTGAGCTTAGATCCTTTCCTATAATGGATTACACTCTTTCATGGATGCACTCATAGGAATACCCGATCACCATCTGAAAACTGACGGTTGACCCTATGAGCATCTGCATATTTCTTTTGCTTGTCCTACGTTGCCACCAAGTTCTCTCTAATGTGAGAAACTTGTTGCTCCATATTCCAAATCATCTTAGGTCCAAGGAGAACTCTATCCTCAATACGATTCTAGCTCAACAGAGTTTGACAAGGATGACCATACAATGCCTGGGAAGGAGGCATACCAATCAAACTATGATACCTGTTGTTGTATGCAAACTCCACCAAATGAAAGTATTCCTCCCAATGAGATTGCTGATCCATAACATACATTTAGAGCTTTTCCTCAAGAACCTAGTTGACCCTCTTGGTATGTCCATCTGTCTCTAAATGATATGCAAAACTAAAGTTCAACTGGGTCCCTAAGGCATGCTGCAAGGATGTCCATAGTGCAGATGCGAACACCGAATCTCTATTGGAAATAATTCTACATGAAATTCCATGTAGTCTAACAATATCCTCCATGAATATTCTTGCCATAGAAGAAGCATTATTAGATGATTGAACGAGAGAGAAGTGCACCACCTTAGTCAATCAATCAATAGTGACCATGATGGCATCATGCCGACGAGAAGACATAGGAAAACCAACTATAAAATCCACTAGTTTGATATCCCATTTCCATTTAGGAATGAGATGTGGTTGTCAAAGACCTGTGGGATGTTGGTGTTCCACCTTAACTCTTTGACACTCCAAACACCTCGCAAGAAATTTTTCAATGTCTCTCTTCATTCCAACCTAGAAATACAGTGGACGAAGGTCTGCATACATCTTCCTGACACTCGAATGAGTAGAATAGGGTGCTCAATGTGTCTCATTCATGATTGGGGTATGAAGACCCTCAGAAGGAGGTACATACATATGACCCATGTATCGTAAAATACCATCAAATTCAAGCAAATAACCCAAAAATTTCTCCTCCAAAGTTCTATTTGACTCAATTTATGACTTCACCTCTTGATACCAACTATTTGTAGAAAGTGTTGCAAGAATCTGACTCCTCAATTTGACACCAAGAGTCCCTGCTGAAAACTCATGTCTCCACTAACTCAGAGCATCCACCAACACATTTTCCTTGACTTGCATGTATTTAACCTCAAAATCATATCCACAAAAGAATTCCATCCATGTCCCCTGATTGGCATTCAGGTTTGGCTCTGTAAATACATACTACAATCTGCAGTGATCACTATGCAACTCAAATCGATGTCCTAATAAAAAGTGCCTCCATCTCACAAGGGCATGCACAATGGTGGATAACTCCAAATCATGTGTGGGGTAATTCAACTCATGATCCTTGAGTTTATGAGACTCATAGGAAATCATGCAACCATCCTACATAAGAACATCTCCTAAACCCTCCAAGGATGCATCAGTACACACCGGAAACTCTCTAGTAGGATCAAAAACTACTAGGATATGTGCACTGGTCAACTTCTCCTTAATAGTCTGAAAAACTGATCGACACTGCTCTGACCAAATAAACTTCTTCCCTTTCCTTTGAAGAGAAGTGATGGGGTGAGATATCCTTGAAAATACCTAAACAAATTATTGACAGTAGCCTACCAAACCCATAAAATTGTGAATCTCAGGAACATTCATGGAAATAGGCTAATCAATGATGGCTTGGATCTTTGAAGGATACATGGTGATACCTTCACCTAAGATAACGTGACCCAAGTATTTCACTTATGTCTGAAAGAACTCACACTTCGCCAAATTTTCATATAACTAATTGTCTCTTAGACATTGCTATCTCAAATGCTCCTAATCCTCCTCCATAGTTTTCAAGTAGATTAGGATATCATCAACGAACATGAGAAAAAATCTATCCAGGTAGGTACAAAAGACTCCATTCATCAGACTCATCAAAACTGATGGTGCATTCATCAACCTGAATTGCATAATAGTGAACTTATAATGCCCATAGCAAGTGCAAAATGTAGTCTAGTGTATATCTACCTCAGAGATATGAAATTGATTGTACCCCAACTTAAGATCATTTTTTAAGAATACCATAGCTCCCTTTATTTTATCAAACAAGTCATTGATTCTTGACAAAGGGTACTATTTCTTCACCGTCACCTTATTTAGTTGTTTAGAATCAATGCACAAACGAAGGGAACCATTGTTCTTCACAAATATCATCGGTGCTCCCCAAGGAGAGACACTAGGATGAATGAACCTTTTTGCTAACAACTCCTTCAATTGTAAATGAAGCTCCTGAAGCTCTTGAGTCATCATCCGATATGGAGCTTGAGATATAGGTTCAACTCCATGGACAAGGTCAATTCTAAAATGGATGTCACACTTAGGTGGCATCCCCAGAATCTCACTAGGAAAGACATATTCAAACTCCTTAAGGAGAGATTAGTCATCAACAGACACCTCTCGACTCTCCCCTAGCTACAAATCATTGATTGACACAACAAACAACTGGCAACCCTAAAAACATCTCTTCAACTGCATAGCAGAAATCATCTATAAAGAGATGGGTCTCTAAATGCCAACAATCTCAACCTCATTACTCAAATCATCTACACATCATACAAACTTATGATGACAATCTATCATTTCTCGGTGAGCACTCAACCAATCCATACCTAAAATAACATCATAGGATCCAAGAGGTAGGATGCAGAGATCCACCACAGTCACAAGTGACCCAATTTCAAAACTACAAAACTAAACAAGGGATTCTACCACTACTTTCACCCTAGAGGCCAATTTAACTTGCCACCTTACACCTTGCTTTGTTGCCACCAGTCTACAATGCCCTACTATGGAAGGGGAAATAAAAAAAATTGAAACAGTAGAATCAAAGATAATAGAGATATTACTGCCTTGTAACACACCTGAAACCTCCACTGTAGTGCCTTGATGATCAACTTGGCAGTTATAAACCAGTGCAAATACTCGGTGTGACCTACCTACATCACCCACCCTCGGCTCTAAAATTTTTGGCCTCTTACTAAAACCTATAGTTTTCCTCTGTAGACACTTCCTAGCAATGTGGGCCTACTGAATGCAAGAGAAACAACTTGTTCCTTTGCTAAAACCTCTACCGCCTGGGGATGCACTAGATTGTTGAACACTACCCTTGCTAGTTGCAATTTGTCTACTCTATGCAGGCTGCTCAGAACGGTTGCACTTCTTACTCCACCAATTCTAGTTCTTCTCGGACTAAGAGCCACCTCCACCATTATGAGATTATGAATTCTTATGTTTAGACTAAGAGTGTTTCTGCTACTACTGACCACCCTTGGTAGGTGCATGATGGCTCCTAGAGAAGTCTGTTGCTTGAATCTATCCACCTCGAGGACCAAAACTAGATGAAGGTGCATTGCCAATCTGAACACCTGTGTGGCCTCCTAATGCTATGGCCAAATTTTCCTTCACTAAATAGGAATTCTCCACAACCACCTCCATATTATTCAACTCGAAGACTCAGACTCCTCCATTGATGTGGGCATTCAAGCCCCTGATAAAGTAATGCACTAGCATTCCCTTATCATTACCGATCCCAACATACTGCTTAAGTTCATAAAATATGCACTCATACTATTCCACTGACATGGCCATCTATATCAGCTCATGAAACTCTTTAGCACGGTGTTGTCTCCAATGTTCTAATAGGAAATGGGCTCTAGAGCTCCCCATGAATAACTCCCAAGTCACAGAACCAATGTCTAGGTTCAATTTATGCTCCTCTAATCACCACCATGTAGATGCAAAACCTTTGAGATGCATGATGGCACACCTAGCCTTACTGTTACTACCATAAGGATGCATAAAAAAACACCTGTCTATATCATTAACTAAGTTTTTGCCTCCAATCCTCCACCAAAGCCATCAAAAGTGGGAGTATCTACCCTCAAAAGGTCTCTCATGTGACCTGTTACAATGGCATCCTAATCCACTAAAACATCTCTTCTCCTTGGTGATCTCTCTCTCCCTAACCACCTGCTACTGCTCCTCCTTCCTAGGGTCTAAGCAACCAAGAACCTTCTCTAGCAACTAATGTAGCTACACTCCCTCTAACCCTGACTGACTTGGATTCTGACCTTCGCCTCCCATATTATTCTCGTAACCTTATTGTTCCTCACATTTAGACTCGTGGGAACTATGTGATGAAGTACTTTGGTGGTTATCCCTACAACCACCACCATGGCCTCTACATCAACCCCTACCTCGACCTCTAGGTATGTTCCTACACATCAAAACCAAACAAAAAGACATAAACATTAGGGAAGGATGACAGAAGGGGAGAAAACATAAGCTCAAACATCTAAGCACAAGGACAATAAAATGAGCTCAATTAACCCAGAGTACCTAGTGTTTGATAACCTAGCTCTGATACCAAGATGTAACACCCAACCACACAAACCCCAAAGGAAAATAGGACAACTAACAATTATAACACAATTTTTTTTTTGTAAAACTAATATGAAATATAAATTAACATACAACACTAATAATGAAACTATACATACACATCATCTATCTAGTCCTCTGGGGTAACATGATTGCATTACTTGCAAACATTCCCAACATGACCCAATTCCAATAATGATGAAAATATATTCACAAGTATTCATTGAAAAACCTTTATATAGAATAAATGAACAACGTACATACATCCACAACCTTATATAAACATCCATCCATGATCACATGATAATACCAAAGAATACATGCATCACATTTATTACATGAATATACATCATTTCAATGATTACAATAGTACATTTGTGCTTCCCAACATAAAATGGGAAGGATTCACCAATTACATAATGTGATACAACTGAAATGAATATAATACATAGAATCAATACTATCTCCAAATTTGGTAAAGCTCTAGAATCACTGCAGATAGTACAACTCCATGCATCATGAACTTTGACTGGGAACCCAATGGAGTGCATAGCATGTTCCACCCAACCATGTGGACCCTAAGGCCCACCCCCATGCTAGGAGATGACAATAAGGGCCCACTATACAAACAATCAGGTAGACAAAGGCTATCATGACTCCAACATACAAGAGTAACAAACAAAACATAAAGAACAACCAATTCCAGAGGTACATAAACAACAAGGGGAAAAACCAACAAGGCATGTTATAGGGAAGAGTGTCATTGCATAGCTTGATATGGGTTACCCAATACGGATCTTCCTAGGTCCCGACCCCCATCTTGGGTTACCCTGGCAACCTCAACTGATCCCTAGCCCCCATTCTAACTCATGTGGAATCATCATACCTTTCATGAAAACAAGGTAGTTGATCTTGCCATTCTAGGTCTTCTCATCTCTTCTCAAGCCTAAAGAAGCACTTGACCCATGAGTGAGGCATCCATTACCTATTTATTAATGTGAGTACTACCCAACCCCCTAACTATTTATGAGGTTATCAGTGAATTAACACAACTCCCCCATGGGTTTCCCAGGACACCACTTAGGGTTTCGACCCCCATGGGGAGCCACTCTTCCTATTAGGAACAAAAGAATCAACAATCCACTAACTAGGTAAGACAACTTGCACAAACTTGCAAAGTCACAAGAATAATCACATAAACCGATGCATGCACCATCTCGCATAAAATCACCATAATAAAATAATTTTCCTAGTGCAAGGCTAGAACCCACACACATAAATCAAATATAAGGTCAACAGTTCACAAAGAACTCAACATGAAAGCCAACAAGAAGATAGCTCTTGTAATACCCCCCATGTTGCTGATACTCTTTGATACTCTTATGTGTTGGCTTGATACTTGGTTTGTGATGGTGATTAGTTCACCGACTTGGTTGTTTGTGGATTCATTGTTTGGTTGGTTTGTGATGGTGATTAGTTCACCAACTTGGTTGTGTGTGGATTCATTGTTTGGTTGGTTTGCTGCACTTGACATTACTTATGATGTTTGATGATACATTATGTGGTGGTTATATTATTTGGTTATGCTATGGTTTTCTTTAATATTATATGTGATGATGTTGTGATTCTATGTTGCTATGTTTTCCGATGTGTTTGTTTGTGAATCTTGGTGAAAGGACGAAGTAGCATCACTCGCTTGTGAGCACCCTGCTACCCCACAATTTCCTTTCACGGTGTGTCTGGAATGGAGATTTACATGTTACTTGACATTTGTTTGTATGCAGGAATTGTAGGAATAAAGTCTCGATTCCACCTGCTTTGGCAGGACAGGGCAAGCATTAAATTGACCCAATAGGTATGATGTTGTAAAAGGGAGTTGATAAGGAAGTGTCCTCGTCCCAAGTCCATCACCTCGTTGTGAGTCTTGTTGTGTCATAGTTTTGGCTTTGTCCTTGTCTCTATATTGGTTGTTGTTGTTTATTTATTTTAATTATGGTTAGTTGTTATTTAATTTATTTTTACTTTATATGCAATAAATTAATGATATTTTGTGGATATGATTAATTGTGAGTAATTGTAATTTTGAATTTAAATATTGTAAATTAAAAGTATTTTATTAAAAGGTGTAAGTAATTAAATTAAAATAAATAATGTTGGTGATAATTATAAATTATCTTTTTCAAGATATTAAAATTAGAAAATTAGAAGAGAATATCTTGTGGGGATAATATCATGTGAAAATAATGAATTTTTAATTAAAAATTGTGAGATAAGTGTGAGCTTTTAAAGTAGTAAAAAGAACCAATGGATGGGTTGGATTTTTGAGAAAAAAGAAAGAAGAGCTTTATTTATTTTTCATTACTTTTTTATGGTGAGGAAAGGAAGTTTCTAAACACACACAAGAATGGTTTTTTTGGGTTTTTTCTGGAAAAGAAAGAAAAGATAAGGATTTTTGCATTTCTCTGGAGAAAATTGTTCTGTAAGAAAAGAATAGCAAATTGATTCAGAAGTTAGTTGAAAGGAATTTGAGAAGGATCTGTAGAGGGAGTTCATTTTCGAAAGAGGAAAAAGGGTTATCATGTTTGGATTCATCATCAAACGAAGGACTCCAGGTTCTTTTCGATTGATTTAATTCCTTTGTTTTTCATTGTTCTGTAAGGGAAATGAAAATCATGTCTACCATGTTTGAAATTGATAATTATGTTTAAAAGAAGATTTTGTTGTTGAAATTCATTTGTGTCAATTTTTAAATCTTCTGTGGAAAATGATTGTGAAATCTTCTGATCTTGCTTCAACAAAACTAGTTGTGAAATTTTGATTGGAAAAGAAAACAAAATTATTCTGGGGTTAAATTATGCATACCCAGATTTGCAATTTGTCTGAAAAGAAATCAGATTGATATTTATTGTAATTTCTTTTAATTTATATTTAGTTATATTAGTTTGCCAAAAATATGTATATATATGTGTTGGGGTTAAATCTTGTATGCCCAAATTTATTCTATGTTTTTTTTTCTAAAAAAAGAAAAGAAAAGGGGGACTATTGATTCATTATATTATTTATTTTGCAATTTATAGGAAAATATATATATATATATATATATATATATATATACCTGGGCATATATTATCCTCTGTCCTTTTTAAAAAAATATGTATATTTTTTATATAATTCGAGTTTCATGCCCTGTTTTTGGGTAAAAACAATATATATATATATAATTAAAAAAAAAGGAATTTATATTGGGGGTGGTGGTCGGCCGAAGTAGTACCACCCGTGACCCACCTATGGCTACGCGCAGTCACCACTAACTGCTCACAGCAGTCGTAGGTTGTTGTACACAACCAATGGGGACTGTGGCCTCCCCATGGGGAGGTACGCAGTACCCACTGTGTGTTGTCCTTTTTTTTTTAAATTCATTTTTTGTAGTTTTTTTATAGGATACATTATATATATATATGTATATATATATATATAGGATATATTATATATATATATATATATATTATATATATATGTATATATTTATATATATATGTGTGTGTGTATATATTAATATATATGTGTATATATATATGTATATATATAAATAAATATATATATGTGGGTAAATTTACAATGAATTATTCTATTAATTTTTATAATATGGATTAAATGCATGATTTCAATATATATATATATATTATTTGTATGTATATATGCATACATGTATATATGCAAAAAAATGTATATATATGAATATGCATATATATATATAAATAAAGGTGGCTATTTTTGTTGTGATTGTGGAATAATTAGATAATGTTAAATTTACAATGTTGTAATGTAATCGAGGAAATTAGAAATAAATTGTGTGAATTAAATTAAGTTGAATATTCTTGAGTAAACTAATTTATTTATTTTCTTGGTGAAATTATTTTGTGACAAAATATGTTATATGGTGATGTTTTGTGTGATTTTTTACTCTTGAAATTATTTGTTGAGTCAATTGTGGTTTTCTTTTTATTGGATTTGTGTCATGTAGGAAAACCCTTGAGTTAGTTTATCCTTCTATAGGAGCTTAAGTCATTGATTAGGGACTTCCAGAGGTGGGGATACTAATGTTTATATTTGATCTTGTAATTTGATATTTGGCCTATGTTTTGACTATGGTTGTGATTTAAGTTTACATATGGGTTGTACCTTTTTATGGATGTGCTTCATATGATTTTGGCGAGATGGTTTTTCCTCATGGATGTTCCATTTGTTGGTTCAATGTTCTTGTGGTACAACTCCTTTGTGTTGGATTTTTGTGTTTTGGGTTCTACAGAGAGTAGCTCTACATGGGGGCTGACGCACAAAGGGGCTGTCAGGGCAACCCACGTTAGAGTTAGAGTAATCAATGATAACCTAAGCAATTAATTAGGGGGTGGGTAGTTACACATTAATAAGATAAGTATGGATGCCTCGTCTGCCTGTTAGTGCTATCATAGGCTAAAGGTGGGCCGAGAAGGCTGTGGTTGGCACAATTGTTGCCTCATCCTAATGAGAGGTTAATGGTTTTGCATGAGTAACCCTATGGAGTGGTGCCTTGAGATAGGCTGTCAAGAGAACCATAGATGGAGGCAACACCTTGTGATAGGTTGTCTGAATAATCCATGTGAGGCCATGCGATGACACTCTCCTCTAGCATTCCCTTTTGGATGGTTGTATTGAAATCCTCTGGAAGTGGTCTATTGTTTTTTTTTGGAGATTTATGTCATTGTGAGATATTTCTTTGTGTTCTCTTGATTTTCGTGTCTAGAGTTTAGTTTTGCCTTACTGTTTGGATGTGCTTGGTTAGGGATCCTTCCTTGTTTACTCCTAGCATGGGGGTGGTTGGGTGGAATGTGCTACACACCCCGTTGGGTCCCCTTGGATGCAGTTGTACCATTCAGTGTAGAGTTTCGTTGATATACTTTGATCTAGGATTCATATGTTACGAGATGTATATTTGTACTCTATATGTATTCTATGTATTGATGTATCATTCCCACGTGTGTTGGGAAGACCTATCATGTAATTTTGTATATGTATTCATTGAGATGTACTATTAGACTAATGTAATGTATTATCATACCATTTAAATTATTCTTGAACTACCATTTGTAAGTACTATTGATGTTATGTTGTATTTGTGGAAATATGTACTTAATATTTTCATGATTAATTTATTGTATTTACATGTATGGTTTTATATGGATTATTCTTATCATTTTGGTTATCATTAATGAATGTTTTAAATGATGATGTGTGAATGAATGGATACGTAATTGGTAATTTAATGTCCATCTATTAACTTTGTTATGGGATAGTTTAGTAATGTCACCTCATGTACCCCAAGGGACTTTGATGTGCAACTTGAAACATTGGTTATGTTGGAAAAATTAAAGTGCATTCCTTAAGTTTTTTTTTTTAAAATTGTTGTGTTTTTAGTTGTTCCTTTGGGGTTTGTGCGATAGGGAATTACAGCTCTTTTCCCCAACCTATGGAAGTCTAACAATTCACTTATGCAATGATTTCCCCATAAAAATAACAACATTATGATCACAAAATGACTATTTAAAACCCACAATAAAAAATCAACAAGTGTGGGACAATGAGTAGGAACATTGAATCAAAGTGATCATCAACTAAAACACTTAAGCAATTTTCATGGATACTTAATAATATGATGCCCCAACTTCCCAACAATCAAATGTTCCCATTTTGACGAGGGTGCTAACCCGAGACATAGAATATCACACACAAAACTAGAGAATATTATTTTATTTAGAATGATGAAATGCTTACATGCAGGGGATCTCAAATCCTCGAGTTTTGCAATACATGCTAGTTACAGAAAATTACAAAAGTTCCCCTTTTCTCTGTATGCTCTCTTTTCCCAAAAAGCTACCCAAAAATTAGAAACTAGCCCATAAATAACTCCCTTTTTGGTTTGGAGCCAAAAACACATTCAAAATATGAGTTTTAGTGGCTTGGAGCCAAAAAATACAATTTGAAATTCAAATTTTAAAACTACATTAGAAAATTTGCACATTTTTGAAAATGCACCAACTTTTGGGAGCCATAACTTTGGATCTGAGACTCTGTTTGACGAACCGTTTGAACAGTTGGAAAGGTCTTAGAGTGTAGAACACACTAAGAATCCGCTCTTCTAGTTTCAGTGATTTTGAGGCATGTACGGGACCATTTTAGTGCCTCAAACTGGACTCAAATGATTTTTCATCGTAAAAAGCATAATAACTTTCAAACCAGGAATGATCTTGACCTGATTCTTTTCCCAAAGTGCTTATTTTTCTATCCTAAAGCTTCCCTTAAATTTTTGCCTCCTGGGTATGTGTAGGATCATGATGGGCCAAAAAGTGGCAATATGATGGGTATGTGGCTGATGACTTTTTTACCCAAAATTGATGAAACAAAAAGGGTTTTTAAAGGAGATTCTTAGCTTTCCACCAATATAAATTATTCTTTACTTTGAATTTAATAAGTAATTATTATTCATTTTCTATTCAGAATACGATAAAGTCCTGATTGATAGGCTGATTGAAAAAAATCTATAGCTTTCAAATGGTATCACATTTTTTGAATCCAAAACATGCATCACATTCTATGCTTCGCATACTATAGGATTAAAAAACTAAAAAAATGAATTTCATGAAGTTTTGACCAAGTTTAGGTGGTCAGACATATGAGTTTTTTATATTTTATAAAAGTTGTAATAAAAAATTCATACTTAAGTATTTACTTGGAAAAAAATTATAAAAAAATATGTATCACATCGGGATATGAGTCTTCTACTTATATCTAAAATCTTATAAAAAAATATTATCATTTTATTGTGGTTAGGGTGGTCAGACAGACACATACTTCTTATTTTTCCCCTGAAATTTAAGTACTACTACATTGAAATTTCAAATTTTCAACAAATAGATTTTTTCTTTTAAACAAACCTAATAGTTTAGAAACTACATTGAATTTTCTACAAATTCGATTCTTACATATTTTTTAAATAATATAGATACTTATTCAAATTTTTATGTCAAGTTGCCTAACTCTATTTTTTTTGAATTTTTTGCCACTTAAAGGCTTTTTTTTTCTATGATGATCCTGCACATACCCTCCTCATGCCTTCAAATTCAAAACTACTAAAAATATAAACTGACTAGAAAAAATAGAAATGTAATTCTAAAAGTTGGGAACTCTTATTTGACGAAAAGGGTATCTAGAAATGAAAAAATATCTAGTGGTGTAAGGGCATCATATTATTAAAGTCAGATGCTCATTACACCACTAGATGCTCTTGCATCACATTTTCTCGTCTAATACAATTACTTCTATAATGTTCAAAAGTATATCACCGTTCAAGTAGTTATCAATTTCATAAAATCATCCATGATACAATAGTTTTATTAAATAAAAGAGAGTCATCATATATTTTTTTCTTATCATAAAATCCTCAATGTTTACTCGTATAAATACTTTCATGATATACAAATACCTAAATGAGTATATAAATACTTAACAATGTTGTTTAATTACCTCATACTTTAGTAAATACAAAATTCTAACATATATATATATATGTATATATACATAAACATATAATTTGTAAAATTTTAATCCCTACTGACAGGAAGAACATATTTCAGAAAATTAGAAATTCAAGTACACACAATTACATATTGGTATGTATATATATATCAATCTATACATGTCGAATAGAAGAAATACTAATCACGACCTCTTACATCCAACATTGCATAAAACACAACCACCAAATACAACAAAAATATAAGTGAATCGAACATTAGCAAAAGAAATCCATGCTAGCCAACATCGACTCAAGGAATAAAGACAACTATCTTCTACAACCAAGAACCAAATAACCAACCATGAGGAGATTTGAACTTCCTTAGCAACAATATAAATGAAAAGAGATAAGGCATGGGTGCGCAATTTTAAAGGATAAGAATTTAGCCAAAAGGAATAAATTGAAACCCTCCTTAAAGGAACGACAAAGAAAATTAAATCCAAGAGATGCTTTATACCAGGCGAAACAAGTGATAACAAAATCAAATGAAATTAATTATTCCAAGGTGTGGCTAAAGGCTACATACATGCACAAAACACAACCAACAGTATGATAACCAAAATAGTGAACAAACGAGTTTGACGCATCCACCAAATGTCATTTATTGAATCAGTTGAGATCAAGTGCATGTACTAAGATGAGTAAAGGATAAAACAAATAGAAATCAAAAGTCATAAGCCAAAAATCAATATCCATCATCAAATACAATAAGGCATACATTTTATTGAAAATAATTAACAAATATGAAGATCATTCCATAACCAATATGAGATTATGTAGGATGGGACGACTAGAGAAAGTTGGTTGGGGAGTAATTTCCAACAACAAAATATATGTTATATGATGAATCTAATACAAAATAACAAGATAAAGCCAAACATGAATTTCTAATAGGAATAACAAAATTGAAGCCATACAGATCTTTGTAATGACAAACAATCATTTTTCAACAACAAAAGAAGGAAAGATCCTTCACATCTAATAGATAAACAAACAAGAATATAGAAATGAAGCCTACCTGGTTTCCTTTGCTTCGAGATGGAAAAGAAATTCCAAGGAAAAAATCTATCACAGCAATAATCCTCTTCTCTCAAGCTTTGATCAACCTTCTGAAAATCCCTTCTCTACGAAAATGAAAGACAAAAGCAACCATGTATATTTTTCTTTTGACAATTATCATTGCAGAAAGAATTTTCATTTGAAAAACCAAAAATCAATTGATTAACACCTTCTAAAATTGATCATTAATAAAACAAAGTAAGTGATTTGATTTTCGAACACAAAAATCAAGCAATAATCACTTAATAAGACAAGTTTCCATTCATAACCAGTTCAGAGCCATGCATGGGCTCAAACTCACTTTTTCCATCTTTTAATTTATTTTTACAACTCGTTCGAAAATCTCCTTCAATTTATTTATTTACAATTATATTATTTTCACATTTGAATAATTAAATTCCAATGACAATAAAATTAACAATTATCATTATATTTAATTATAATAGTACTTTATACAAAATAATTTAATTTAATTAATCACCAATAAACCATATACTATCTATTTTCGTCACTAATTTATTTAATTATTTATTTTAAATTCCAATTTAATTTAAACAACCTTATAACCAATTTAATTTGATTAAATCAATTAAGCAAGGCAACATGATAATAATTTCACCTCAAAATCATAATTAATAAAATATTCAAACTCAATCAATATTTTAAACAACATAATTAACAAACAACTACATAACATCACAAATCATCCAAACAACGATAAATAAAAAATGAAACAATTGACCAAGAGTGCAAACTAGACTGACGAGGTTAACAAGACAAGTACCCATCCTCGTCAAGGATGACGACAAGGGTAGGGGACCTTTTTTCATTTCTATTTTCAACATCATTTCCATTAGGCTTTAAGACACGCTTAGACCTAACAGTGCAGGTGAAGTCAATGCCTGGTGCCTGCAACCTACATTAGACAAATTGTCAAACAAAACACCCACACACATATATATCAAACAATCAAACACACTGTAAGAGGAAATCACAGTGTAGTAGGTAGCTAGAAAATGAGTAATGCTACATTGTCTCTCCCTCCAAGACATCTCAAACAATAATCCATATCAATGAACAACAACAATTACATTGTAACCAACATAGATCAATCATTAAATAAATGCATAATCATATGCCCACATAAAACACATAGTCAAATTAATCCGAACACACAATAAATCCACATATCCATCATAACATAAACATCATTCAATATCATGATCATTAAAGTCAGATAAATTGTCATCCAAACCAATCTAGAATATAAGGAGTCGACCATGGTTGCAATGTTATTTGTGTCCTCGTTTTGAGCAATGTTCCTAAGTAATGGAATAGGGGAGTATTTTATTGGTTGGTTTTACTATTGTTTATTGTGCTTGTTTATGTTATTGAGTTGGTATTGGTTATTTTTTTATGGAGGGAGCTTTTTATGCAAAATGGTTATTGAGAGACTTCCAAAGGCTTTGAGAAATAGCTCAAGTATTGGTTTCATGATTTTTTCATTTTAAAAATGGTTGATAGTATTCTTGGGATGTGTAAATGATGGTCTTTAGCCTTGCACTATTTATTCATTATTATGGTTGTGATTTGTGAGCAAGATGGTCCACACCTTTCTCTGGAATTTATTTCTTATGGTTCTATTTAGTGTGCAAAACAACTTTACCTTGATCAAGATAATGGTATGCCTCACTCATGGATCAAGTGCTCATTTAGGAATGAGATGAGATGGGAAGGCCTGGAATGGAAAGATCAATTTTCTTGTCCTCATGAAAGGTATATTGATTGTGCATGAGTTTGTATGAGGGCCAGGGATTGGTAGAGGCTTCCAGGGTAACCCAGGATGGGGGTCGTGAGCCTAGGAAGATCGACCAAGGTAACACATAGCAAGCTATGTGATGACAGTCCTCCCTATTACAACCTAGCATTCCCTAGTCATGTGATTCCATTTTTTGTGTGTGTGCCTTTGGAAGCAGTGTCTCTATTATGTGATGTTCATGTTGTATTGAGTTATGTTGAAGCCATGTTTAGTCCCTTGTGTTAGCCTTCTATCTTCTTGACTGCTTGATGTAGTGGGACCTTATTGTTATCTCCTAGCATGGGGGTGGACCTTAGGGTTCCACATGGTTGGGTGGATTGTGCTTTTTTCTCTATCGTGTTTCTCTCACCATTGTTCGTGTGCGTGAAGGTGGTATCACTTGTAGCAAGTTCTAGATCTTGTATCGGTTCGATGAGATAATTGCTTATGTTATGTATCAAACTTGTATCTCATTTGTATCATGCAATTTAATCATGATGCATTCTTCCTGTTGTATTAAGGGAAGCATTGATGTAATTTTACAACAATGTAATGATGTACTTCCATGTAATGGAAAATGTATATGTACCCATTGGTTCTTATTATATGATCTTTGATGGTTACTTATCTAATGCTATAATATGGAATTGTATGTGTTTATTCATTTAATGAAATGGATTTAGGATGAACTCTTATAGTCAGTTAATCCATGATGTATGTGTAGATCTTGTTAAGTAGGTTTATTCATAATGCATTCCTTGAACCTTAGAGGACATAACTTAACTTATGTGTTATGTTTATATATGATTTACATTTCTTGTTATTGCAATTAAAAAAAAATTGCCATTATTGTAGTTAGATGTGTTGTCCTTTGGGGTTCTTTAAATAAAAAGAAAGAACAAAATGGGAGATAAAGAGATTGCAAACAAAGATTGATAATGAAGTTCGTCATTTAGAGTGACTACGTCTCCGGGCCCCTCTCCAATTGAGTGGACCTATCCAATTATTCCTCTAGAAATTCAGTTACATTTGTTGGCAGAACCTCCCCTTGGTTTACAAAGAAATTTACAAATGCACTTCCAAAGTGCGTGGAAACAAGCTTCTCCAAAAGCACGGAAATACAAAAATTCCTCCAAGGAAAACAATATCTCACACTTGCAAAATTCTTCTAAAATCACTTGCCTTCACACCCCCATTCTACCCCTTTTTATATTACATTTTTTTGCCAAAATTGGTGTAAAACCAATTAACTACCCAATCTCCCTTACATAGAGAAAATTCCAATAATATCCCCTTCTTATGATTCCCAGAAGGATAGTATCCCCTGAAGATAATTTCTTTTTCCATTTGAATGGTTATAAAGGGATTTATTCCCTATTAATTTTGGGATGTAGTTTGAATAGGCTCCTTAATTTAGGAATAATATTCCTAATATTCTCGTAGAAAAAGGACTTAGTATTTCCATGGCTTAAAATATATTAAATAGCCTTATTTTAAGGCATTTTATAGGAAAAAAATTATTAAGTTTAGAGAGAATGGGGGGTGGTGGCCCCACCACACTCCCCTCCTCTTTATCATCTCCTTTAAGTGGGGGATGCATTCCCCATTAAGGTGGGATTACCCCCATACCATGTGTGGCGCCCCACTTAATGTGGGCTGCCCCTCATGGATGGGTGGGGCCCATCTTAAATATATACTCTATTTTTATTTAAAATATATATTTTTTATATATTTTTTAAATATTTTTTTTAATTTGATTTTTTAATTATTTTTGCCAAAATTATTTTTTCCACATGGAGGGATGAGGTATTGCCATATGTGAGGGGCTGATTGGCCATTGTGTTGACTGGGCGCTGACGTCATCAGGTTGACCCAATCTTTGACCTTCTATAACTTCACCATACAGACTCTGTTTTTCGTGAAACGAACTCTGCTAGAATCGTGATGATGAGAACTTCACAATGGTAGTGAATTTGACTGGTTTTGACGATTTTGATTTTTTTTCCTTTTTTTTTGCTTGGTTCTGAGAGTTGACCAGAGGTTTGACCATATATATCTTGAGCTCCGGGACTCCGATTGACTCCGTTCGAGTTGCATTGGAGTCAAGATCCCGAGCACTTTCTAATGATACCAAAATTGGAGAAAATGGAGAATTTCAAAATGTGACAAAAAATCCTCCAGATCAGTCCTCCCTACGAGAGAGATTTTGGACCTCTGAAAGCTGGTTACTTAGAAAGTAAGTGAGGGTAAAGTTCCCTCACTTTACAAATCTCCATCCACTTTTCCTTGCTTGGATGCATCCCTTTTAGCCCCACTCGGAGGTATTCAACTGCTCCTTTTCATGAAGTCCTAGTGTTCCTATCGAGGATGACGTCTTTAGACAACTCTGACATGTACTCTGGTGAAAGGTCGTCAACTGATGGAACTTGCACTTTAGCCTCCTCATCTAGTATCATCACAGGTTCATACAACTTCAATTTCTCAATGTTGACCACTGAGTAAATCTGCATGTATGGAGGAAGATTAAGGTGGAAGGCATTTGTGCCAATCTTTTCCAAAATTTCGAATGGACCATATCTGATCTGCTTGAGCTTCCTTCCTTCACCTTGCATTATTTCCTTGCTTATGTGTAACCAAACTATGTCTCCAACTTGGAAATGATGATCGTTGTGATGCTTGTCATGATGATCCTTGTACTTTGCTTGACTCTTTTCCAATTGTGCTTCTACAGCCTAATGAACTGCTTGGACCCTCTGGATGAACTTTAAAGCCCTTTCTGCATCAAGGCATCCATCTTCAACATCATTTGTTCCAAAAGCGAAGTCCATTGGTGTCTTTGGAAAATAACCGAAGCAAGTCTCAAAAGGAGACCTCTTTGTAGAAGAATGGGTTGCATGGTTGTAGGCATGTTGCACATAATGAAGACTTGCATCCCACAACTTAGGATGCTTGCTGCAATATCCTCTGAGTAGATGCACGATTGTCCTGTTGACTACCTCTATCTGTCCATCAGTCTGTGGATGGAAGGTTGTACTCTTTTTTCAGTTTAGTATCCATAAGTCCCCATAAGACTGACCAAAACTACCCAAGGAATCGAGAATCTCGATCCGATATTATGGAAGTGGGTAACCCAAAGTGAACCCATACAAACTAAAAATACATATGAGCTGTCAGTTTAGCAGTGACTTGCTTTTTACATGGCATAAGAATACACATCTTGCTGAACTGATCAACTAATACATACAAATAGTCATGCCCTTTCCTAGACATAGGTAACCCCCTGACAAAATCCATAGAAACACTTTCCCATGGTCAGGACGGTGCAGGTAAAGGTGTGTACAACCCCAATTTCCTATTACTTGGTTTTCTAGTTGCACACATCACACACCCCTTAATATATTTTGTTACAATTTCTTGCATTCGAGGCCAGTAGCAATATTTTTGTAGCTATGCCAAAGTTTTACTAGCCCCAAAATATCCTACAATTAGCAATGTGTGTGCCTCTTTGATTACTATGCTTGTTCATTCTTCAGAATGCATAATTTTCCTAAGTGATACAAGAGTTTATCATGCACATAGTAATCCTTTTCTTCTACTTGTTTTCCTTGGATTAGAGCTGCATAGATATCCTTAAAATTTTCATCGGTAGCATATTGTTCTTCAAAACTTGCATGAATCATATAACTATTTTTAAGGATTATCAAAGCATTATAAACTAGAGGTCTAGAAAGCATATCTGCTACTTTGTTACAGGCTCCTTTCTTATACTTAATGACTAAGTGAAACTGCTATAAAAATCCCATCCACAGAAAATGCCTACTTTGTTGCAACTTAGTTTGTGAATGCAGATATTGCAATGGTTGATGATCGGTATGGATTACTGTTTCCTTGCCCATTGTATAATGTTTCCATTTCTTAACACTCTGTACTAAAGCATAAAGTTCTTTATCATAAGTTGGATAATTACTTATTGCACCAGAAAAAGTTTCAAAGTGGTAATAGATCGGCTTACCTCCTTGTGTCAATACTGCTCCCATGGTGAATCCACTCACATTTGTTTTGATCTCAAATGGTTGGTGTAAATTTGGTAGAGCTAGGACTGGTGTGGTGCTTAAATTTTCCTTCAGTGTGTCAAAGGCCTTTTGTTGTGGTCCTTCCCACTGAAAATTTATCTTTGTACTTGTTAATGCATCCAATGGTGATGCGATGAAGGAGAAGTTTGCAATAAAATTCCTCCAGTACTGGACAACACCCAAAAATCTCCTGACTTTAGTTACAATACTTGGCTTAGGCTAGTTTACAATTGCCTCAACCTTCACAGAGTCAACTTTCAATTGACCATTCCTTACGATATAACCTAAGTACACAAGAGATGTCTTTGTAAACTCGCATTTAGACATCTTTACATAGAGTTTTTCTTTTCTTAGTACATCAAAAAAAAATTTAACATGACTTACATGGTCTTCCCAAGACTTGCTAAAAACTAGGATATCATCAAGATATACAATAAAAAAATCATCAATGTAAGGACAAAAGATGTCATTCATGACTTGCATGAATGTAGTGGGTGTATTGGTAAGCCCGGAGGGCATAACCATCCATTCATAAAGTCCCTATTTTGTCTTGAAAGCAGTTTTCCAAATATCATCCTCTACAATTCTAATCTGATGATAACCACTTCGCAAATCTAATTTAGAGAAATAAATTGCATGCTTAAGCTGATCAAGCAAGTCGTCAATTCTAGGAAGAAGATACCTATTTTTTATGGTGATTTTGTTCAGTGCCCTGAAGTTGATGCACATTCTCCATGTTCCATCTTTCTTTGGAACAAAAATGATCGGAGAACCACAAGGTGATGTACTTGGATGAATCACTCCTTTGTCGACGAGCTCCTGAACTTTATTTTTGATTTCTTCATTTTGCATGATAGAAAAATGGTACATGCCAATATTAGGTAGTGGCGCATCCTACTGCAATTGAATTTCATGTTGAATATCTCTTTTAGGAGGCAATCCTTTTGGTTCCTAAAACAAGTCATCATAAGCGGATACAACTTTGACCAATTCAGCCTTATGTTTAGGATCACTTCCTTTAAATTCCTTAGATGTTTCATCTTCTTTGGCCTTAACAAGCATTAACACAAATTTTTTACTGGAGTTCACTAATCTTTTCATCTAACCAACATTAACTAATGTAAGACTAGTTTTGACTTTATGTGCACATACAATATATTCAATCCCATCCTTAAATAGATGATACTTGTTTTCCTCCCTAAAGAAGATATCTTTACGGTCGTACAAATATGGACTTCCTAACACAAGTTCACAAATATCTAAAGGTACAACATCCGCTACAATGTCATCTTTAAAGTTTAGAGTGATTGCGAAACTAAGCTTACATTGTTTAGTGACTTGTAACTATGCATCATTACAAACCCATCCCAAAGGGTATGGCTTTGGATGAGGAGTTGTAGTCAGATTTAGCTTTCTAACAACTTCTTCAGATATGAGATTAACTTGTGAACCCGTGTTAAATAAAGTATCAACCTTAGTGTGTTTAGTTATCACACGAATATGAAAAAGTTCATTCCTCTGCTTATCTACTTTAGGTTGCTTACTTGTACTTGCAGAAATACTTGATTTAGATGCAAGAGATATATCTTTGTTTTTACCTTGAATTCCAGTGGTAGTTATCTTTGTCTCATCCCTGGAATTAGATCCAAGATCCTATTGTGTTACAGTAGTTGTCTTCTACTTCCCTTTGTTTCCAGTGTACCTCTTTGGCCTAAGTTTTGGATGTAGTTTCCAGCACTTAGAATCTTCATGTCCTTCTTTCTTACAATGAGAATAGGTGGGTTTTTCACCCTCTTTCTTTACCATGGTTGTCTTTTTTCCTTTTCCTTTATCTTTACCCTTAGGTTTCCCCTTAGACTTAGATGGTTTCTTTGAGAAATTATCACTAAAAGTGTTCTTACCCCTTGACTCTAAATGAGTGGCTTGGATTGACACTTCATCCAAATTATCAGGACTCAACATTAGAATAGTATGTCTTAGGTAAGAATGCAAACCACATATGTACTTGAGTAATGTATCTTGAGTATACAATGGACCATTTAAAGCAATAGCCCATTTTCTAAACTCATGAGTGTTATCTTGGACAGACTGACCCTTACCCTGCCTAAAGCTTTGCCAATTCATGGTTAATTGTTGCATATAACCTAAAGGATAAAACTATTTTTTAAGGGCAGCAATAAATTCCATCCAAGTCATATTGACCTTACGATGGCGAGCAATTTCCTCTCGAGTCCTACTCTCCCACCAAGTGAGAGTTGTACCTCCCAACCAGAGAGTGGCTAACTGGAATATAGAAGCATCTTCTATTAGGCCTTAAATCCTACAATAGACTTCTACCTGTTGGATCCAATCATCTAACTTTTCAGCATTTAACTCACCACAATACTTAGGCAACTCAAATTTTACATCAAGTTTAATAATAGGCTTAGACTTGCTTTTGAAAGGATTAACAGTAGTAGAAGAGGAAGAAGAAGAAGGGGAAGATGGGGAAGAAGAAGATGGAGGAGATGGAGCTTTTGGATATTTTCCTCCTTGTTCCTTTCGATCTTCCTTCTTTTCTTGCTTCGACGAATCTCCATTTTTGTGCTTCTTCTTTTCCACATACAACTCTTCCACCATAGCCTTCATTTCGAGGAAGACTCGCTGGAAAAACTTATCATCAAGCTCTTGCTCGGTGCTTTTCCCAACTTCAGTTTCGTCCATTGTTGGCAAAGTCCTTCGTTTGCCAATCTCAGGATTGTATTCTTTAATTTTTACTTTTCCTTGTTGAAGCTTTGAGTGTGTAAGCATTCAAATCTGCAATACTAGTCAAAACACGACTCTGATACCAATTTAATATGTTTTAAGGATCTATGACATTTGCTTCGAATGCTTACATTAAAAATTACAAACAAAAAGTGCTTAATTATAATTAAACACACAAACAAAATTTAAATATCAAAATTACAAAGTAATTAAAGAAATAACAAAATGAGAGATAAAGAGAGTGTAAACGAAGATTGATAACGAAGTTCATCGTTTAGAACGACTACGTCTTCGGGCCCCTGTCCAATTGAGTGGACCAATCCAATTATTCCTCTAGAATTTTGGTTACATTCGTTGGTAGAACCTCCCCTTGGTTTACAAAGAAATTTACAAATACACTTCCAAAGTGCATGGAAACAAGCTTCTCCAAAAGCACGGAAATACAAAAATTCCTCCAAGGAAAACAATCTCTCACACTTGCAAAATTCTTCCAAAATCACTTGCCTTCACACCCCCATTCTACTCCTTTTTATATTACATTTTTTTGCCAAAATTGGTGTAAAACCAATTAACTACCCAATCTCCCTTACATAGAGAAAATTCCAATAATATCCCCTTCTTATGATTCCCAGAAGGATAATATCCTCTCAAGATAATTTCTTTTTCCATTTGAATGGTTACGAAGGGATTTATTCCCTATTAATTTAGGGATGTAGTTTGAATAGGCTCTTAATTTAGAAATAATATTCCTAATATTCTCAGAGAAAAAGGACTTAGTATTTCCATGGCTTAAAATATATGAAATAGCCTTATTTTAAGGCATTTTATAGGAAAAAAATTATTAAGTTTAGAGAGAATGGGGGGTGGTGGTCCCACCACACTCCCCTCCTCTTTATCTTCTCCTTTAAGTGGGGGATGCATTCCCCATTAAGGTGGGCCTCCTCCCATACCATGGGTGGCACCCCACTTAATGTGGGCTGCCCCTCATGGATGGGTGGGGCCCATCTTAAATATATACTCTATTTTTATTTAAAATATATATTTTCATATATTTTTTTCATTTTTTTTTTAATTTGATTTTTTAATTATTTTTGCCAAAATAATTTTTTCCACATGGAGGGATGAGGTATTTCCATATGTGAAGGGCTGATTGGCCATTGTGCTGACTGGGCGCGGACATCATCGAGTTGACCCAATCTTTGACCTTCCATAACTTCACCATACATACTCTATTTTCTGTTAAACGAACTCTATCAGAATCATGATGATGAGCATTTTGCAATGGTGCTGACTTTGACTAGTTTTGATGACTTTGATTTTTTTCCTTTTTTTTTTTGGCCTAGTTTTGAGAGTTGACAAGAGGTTTGACCATATATATATCTTGAGCTCCGGGACTCCGATTGACTCTGTTCAAGTTGCATTGGAGTCAAGATCCCGAGCACTTTCTAATGATATCGAAACTGGAGAAAATGAAGAATTTAAAAAATTGATGAAAAATCCTTCGGATCAATAATATAATATAATATTTTATAATAATATTATATTATAATATATATTATAATATATATTACAATATATATTACAATATAATATGTGGGTGGATGGGAGGGCATCTCACCACAAGAAGGATGTGGAGAGACTGCGATTGTCGACATGGGTATGCAGGTGATGGCCAAGTTGGAGTTTTTTTAGCTAATTCAACAATCCCGTAGTGTATGTGGAATACTTAATCATGGGGAACCCGTGGTGGGTTAGTTTTCCCCATGACCACTTGAGGGAAGTTAATTGAAAGAGTTCATTGTTTGGCGTGCCTTGCGTTGGTGGCCCTCATAATCATGATATATCAACCATAGATCTGGGCTTATCAAGGTTGTAAACACAATTGGCAACAGACGGTGGATAGGTAGTCAATCATGGGACAGATGGATGGTGAGCAAGCTCTCTGGTTGAGCACATTGGTTGATGCACAAAGTAAAAAACTCAAGGGAAAAAATTTCATTAAACCATTTGGCCAAGATTTTCATTTCACTCATTGTTGCCTTCATTTGTTATCAGCTTCCTTTGTATACAGATATGGCAAAATTTTCCAAATTTATCGTGGAGATTTTGACTAAGGTCGTGGTTAGCATTGGGCACGATACTTTGATACAACTCGACTGTAAGGTGCGGAAAATGACTTTCAAACACATAACCAACCAGAAATAGAAGCAAATTCTTCTGAGGATCGGCCCTCATGTGGTGGTGGCAATTAAAATGATTCTAGGTAAATATTTTCTAAAGAATCATGAGAGCTTCAGGGTGAACACCCATATTGCTTCCCGGTTTCTTGCGGCACTAATGGAAGTGAGGACTCCAAAGGGTGAAGCAAAGAAAATCATCTATAAATTGTTCAAAAGTGAGATTCTAGGAGATTTGGATGAGTTGCTAAAATCTACATTGTTGGGTTAGGGTGCACCTTGGGCCCATGATTTTCCATTGGTTAAGGTGGCAAGAGAGGTCATTCATGTGTAACCTTTACTATTGGAGCTCAAAGGCATGGATTTGGTTTTCCATCCCCAGATTGTAGCATATGGTGTTAGCTTCCTGAAGAAGATGCTCGGGTTGGAGACAATGGAAGGTTTGGACTGGATGATGGAATTTGATCAGTTTTCCAAATTTAATGGATTTTAGCCAAGTTCTATAGGTCAGGTGTGTCAATATGTGTGGTGGCATGTGTGTTTGGGTTTAGTGGTTCCTGTCTATAAATAATTTAGTGGTTTTTAGTTCAAGTTTTTGTTTTCCCTATTGGCTATAGTTGATATGGTCAAAGCTTGGTAGATAGTCTAGGCAGCTTATCTCTGCAATTTTGAGGAGAATTAAGGGTTTGGGATGCATTCTGAATATTTTCCTTCCTATGTAGATGAATTGTACTCCTTTTTTGATATCTTATATAATCTATCTTACGAATCAAAAAAATTATAATATAATATTATATTATATTATTATATAATGTGAGCTCTTAGATTTTTCTTTTAATTTATAACATAGAAAACAAATATCTATTTTTTTTTATACTTTTTTTAATATATGGTTAGGTCTAGGACCCGACCATATATTAATTGTTAGCATTTTTTTTCAAATGTATAATATAAAGATATAATATATATTATATATTATATTGATTATAATATAATATAATATAATATAATATATATTATATTATATTATTATATATATTATATATTATAATATAATATAATAATATAATATAATCACAAAATAAAATAAATTTAATATTATATTTAATATATAATATTTTATATTTTATAAATATTATAATATATTAAATATATAATTATATAATATTAAATTAACAAACATTATAATAATATTTTAAAAAAACATTATTATAATGTTTTCTAATTTAATTCTGTATATGATAAATATATTAAAAAAATATTATAATATATAAAATAAAAAAATTGGTTGGGCCTAGACCTGACGGAATTAAAAAATTTAACTTAAACTAAATGCATATCCATTTTGAAATAGATATCCGTTTCTAACGAATATTGTACCCAAGCCTACAAAAAGTCAAAGATAGAAATTTCATGTTTTTGGGCATGTTAAAAATGCCTTTTTTCATATCACCACTTTTTGGACCCCCATGATCTTGCATAGACCCACATATGAGGATAAATATGCAGAAATTTATTTCAAAGCTATAGCAGCTAAATAAAGAAACAAAATTGAAGCTTTCTTCCAAGACATAGCATACACTAAGGAATACATTGTACAGTTGATGGAGGTCCTTCATGAAAGGAAAGCCAAAACTATTGAACAATCCTTTGGACCTAGAAAATCAGGAAGGCTATCTTCTAGTGCTACACTAGCACCTATTTCTAGCTCTGTTGCACCTAGTGCTGCTAATGTTGTGAAAGGGAAAAGGAAAGAACAAAGTATCCCTACATTTGTTGATGTTGCTACCCCTACTGGTCCCAATACTGGGGCATCTAAGAAGAAGGACACACCTGCTACTACACCATCTACTACATCAGAAGGAAGAATAAGAGTGAAAGAAAAAGCTCACAACAAAATGAATTTGAGTGATGCTATTGAAGAATAAATTGAGCTTGGTCTAGAAGAGGAGAATTAGTTGAAAAGAAATAGAAGAGGTAGTACCTCTGGTGAAGAAGCCAAAACTAGTATTGTTGTCTCTATAGATGAAGAGTCAAGGGAAGAAAAGGATTCTTACCCAATTCATGTACATGAAAAGAAGAATGAAGAAGGCTCATCTGACCCTATGGAGAACATACCTAGTTCTCTTCTGGTAAGAAAAAATCCTCCCTTGGTTCTTGAAATATTAGTGAACAATATGATTGATAATGATCTAATGTCAACTACTGAGTTATATGATGAAGTTGATGATGAAGGAAAATAAACTATCATAAATGCTTTTGCTCAATACATAGTTAGTTGTAACATAAATGTGGATACCATACAGTCAAAAGTTACTAAAAATGTGTGGAAATATTTAGTTCATAGAAGGAAGGAAGCATTAAGCGTTGAAAACAAAATGAGAAGAGAAGCTGTAAAATATGTTAGTTCAACTCAGTCAGAGATAAAAGTTGCAAATCTATTGAAAGAATGTTCTACATTGTTTAGAGTCAAGTAGAGAGTCAACAAGTTAATGACTAAGGAAGAAGACTATGTTGAAAAATTAATCCAAGAAACTCATGATGTGATTAGGAAATTAGCAAGGAACCTTGGGACAAGAATGAGTTATTCGTCTCATACTACTCAGACTCAAGAACATGCTACTATTGCAGAAGTTATGGATAAACCAATCTTGAAGACTATTGATGAGACACTTGGAGCTTTGGAGACCCCTACCCCTCAGATGGACACAAAAGAAACTACCAGTAAGAGGTTTGATGATCTTCATAAGGATCAATCTACTGAAAAGGGAGAAGAGCATCAAGAATCCACCAAGAATAGAGAAGAGGAAAATAGAGAAGAAAATGAAGTAAAGACAAAGAAAATGATAAAGACAAGGATGATGAGGATAAAAGGAAGGAAGAAAACAAAAATCCATCTAGTGATGAAAAAGAAGAAGAAATAGAAAAATAAGAAGATTGAAAAGAAGAGGAAGAAGAAAAGAAGAAAGAGGAAAATAAGGCTAAAAGTGAAATTCCCAAAGGCCTTGAACCATAAAAGCAATCGATAGAGTCATCCAGAAGTACTCTTAAAGGTATTCTTTCAAGACAAGCTATAATCCAACCTATGCTTCCACCTCAGCTAGTCACTGCCATCTCACCCAGGTTATGTGGATTTGACAAATATTACACTGAGTGACAGAGTGAAGCTAGGTAACACTTTCATTAGCTCTGTCACACAAGAGGCTTCAAATTCATATCAAAGATGCAATGAGTTGATAATTGAAGCTATCAAAGAAATATAAGAGTCAACCCCCTATGTTACTCTAGAAAACTCTTTAGCTCCAATTGAAAATTTGAGGCTTATTTTTTATTTTGTTAAAGAGTACACATCCAATCTTAAGATGCAGACCACAAGAGAAGTGGAGTTGAGTTTTCTAGAGAAAAGGTTGTTGTTTCTACAAGATATGTGTACTATTGCCCATGACAAAGCTTTAGAAACTTTTAAAGAGGTAAGAGAATGTGATGAAGCCCAACTCTTATTTATTTACTGCATGAAATGGCCGGAAGCCACTCGAAGTATTAAGGATCTAATGGACTCAATTGAGTCTCAACTTGTTGATGCCTCCAAAGATCATAAAATTATCAATGATAGAAACTATGTTAGGTGGGTTTCCATTGCATATCTTCAAAATAATTTTTTCATCCTACAAATCCGGGAGGAAGATGCTATGAGGCGGTATACCCAGTTGGAAATCTAGTCATGTCTAGACATGTTACTATAACAAATGCACTAATGGAGGTAGAAAAACTTGAGAAAATGTACATTGCCTCATCCACTTAAATGGAAGAAGGAGAAGAATGCTAGGTAGAAATAGAATCTATGCATAAAACACTTTCTAGGGTAAAAGGTGTTTGGGATGATGGAAAGCCTGCTTGGGAAGTGATTCTCAAAGAGCTACAAGGTGCCCCTAGTTCCTAAATTTGAAATGTTTCCCTATCCTTTGTCCTTGATGTCAAAGGAGGAGACAATAAGAGAAAAGAGAAGAGGAGAGGAGAATAGGAGATAAAATATTTTTGTTTATGTATATATGTTAGGGGGAGTTGAGCATATTTTTTCTATTTTGAAGCAAGATTCATTTTTTTGGCACATGTTGCCATCAATGACAAAGGGGGAGATTTTTGGAAGAATGAAAAGGTGCCCTCTAGATTTTTTGTCATTGATGCCAACATTGGTTGGTAACTAACTATGTAATTGGTGCTTGGGTGATCCCACAATACTGGTTTACAATTTTTGACCAAATTGGACATTGAACTATTTTTTTTAACTAAATCTTCACTTTTAGGCACCTATAGAGGCTAAATTGTGAGGAATTTGAAGATGATGCAAACTAGTGATTTGTGAAATTTTTTCTGTAGATTCTAAATATAATTTTTTCAAAATTTTTAGAATTAGATTGCACTTCTCTTTCCATCTCCTTTGAAAACTTGTTTTTAACAGTAAACACCATTTTAAAAGAGTGACACTACTGGCTAACACACAATTTTTTTCTATGAAGGATAAAATTCTAATATATTCAAATTTAGATTTGTAACTATGATATCTAGTGCATGGAATTGGTTTCATAGCATTTCATTGAATATTTTTTTCTTAATTAAGTTTCAAAGTCAAAAAATTTAAATTTCATACATGATTTATTGGCTAAAACATAGCCTTTTTTGTATGAATAAAAATTCATTTTTTTATTTTTTTGTTGGATTAGGGACATCAATATCTAGTGCATTGATATTTTTCAAATTTTTTTTATAATCTGCTACTTTTCCACATGTACAAAACAAAGAGCTTAATTTTCAATTGAAAACCTACATTCACGAGAAATAAAAAATAAATATAATAATCAAATTAAATATTTATAAAATTATACTTGAAGCTTATAAAAAGGACTATATACTTACAAAAAAAATTTAAATTAATTCATTTGATCCCTCAAAAGGTAAATCAAAACTGGTTTTTTATCAACATTTTGATAGGTGAAAAGGAGACTCTGTTATAGGTATGGTTTAAAACTAGCGAGGTTCTATCCAAGGGGGTTTGATCAAAGCCTCTTCAATTGGAATCCTTTAAATGGAACTTTTCAAGGCTTAAATCATTATATTTTCTAAAAATATGTGATTTCAACAAAAATCAGAATGTCCCAAAAAGTGTAAACCACTATTGTGGGATCACCCGCTTCCATACTAATATGATATCTTGTTATGGAAATCTTAACAATAAAAGGGAATTCAATGAGTGTTTGATATGTTGATTAGGAATGTCAGTTACAGGTATAAACAAGTTTTCAGTATGTTTTTGTAATCCGATTGAACTATACTTATTATAGAACTTTGGTGTTCTTATGGCCAACAAGGTTTATCTTTTGTGTGTTCCTCTTTACATTTGGGATGACCTAATGCTTCGATAAAAAAAAATTATATGTTTCAATAGGAATTTTGTATCAAGCTGATAATACCTCTTGTATTTTGAGTGTTCCCTCATTTTGGTTGACCTAATTGATAAAGGAAGTTATGCCTATGTATATATTTATGATGGTCAAAGTGATAAAGAAGGAGAGAGTAGATATGAAAGTAATGTGACAAGTGTAATAGTGCGAAGTTACTGATAGTGCTTGTATACCGGCAACCAGAGCAGAATATTGGTATTACCAGAGCATAAATGAAATTACTTTTAGCACTTTGTAGGTGCACTTCTTCAGTTCATTTTGTATTCAGGTCGTGATACTTTACAAGGACAATGAGTCTTGGCAGTGAGCCCTGTAATATCTTATAACCAGTTATAATATAATGTGAGCTAATCCTCACTATGGTTTTTCCCATTTTGGGTTTTCCATAGAAAAATATTGGTGTCAATGTGTTATGATCTCTTTTATGTTTTTGTTCACTACTTCTATTCGATGTGGATTGATAATAGGATGGTTAATAATTAATTTGGCGAGTGAAATATTGATTCAACCCCCCACTTAGTATTTGGTATATTCAACAGAACATAAAAAAATGATTGAAGCATGTAAAGATGAGTATTGGATCAAGGCTATGGAAGAAGAAATATTGTTGATTGAGAAGAACCAGAATTGGGAATATGTCCCAAGACCAAAAAACAAGAATGTGATTGGAACTAAGTGGGTATTCTAGAACAAACTAAATGAGAGTGGGGAAGTGGTAAGAAAAAAGGTAAGGATTGTGTGTAAAGGCTACTCACAAGTAGAAGGAATAGACTTTGAGGATACATTTGCTCTAGTGGAAAGAATAGAAGCTATTAGGATGTTCTTGGATTTTGCAACACATAAGGATTTTAAATTTTATTAAATGGAACAACTAGAAGAATTTTAGTTATCAGATAAACAAGATATAGTTTGTAGAATGAAGAATGAATTATATGGATTGGAGCAAGCTTCTAGAGCTTGGTATGAAAGGTTATACAAGTACTTATTATAGCAAGGATTCAATAAAGGTACCATAGATAGCAATATTTACTTATAATTTGAAAAAGATAAAATCTTGATTGTGGTTGTGTTTGTTGACATAATTTTTGGAGGAAATGAAACTGTGTGTAAGAAATTTGTAGAAGAGATGTAGAAAGAATTTAAAATGTTGATTTTTGGAGAGATGAATTTCTTCCTTGGGCTACAAATCAATCAGATAGATAAAGGAATTTTTATTTCACAATAAAAGTATGTCAAGGAAATGTTGAAGGAATTTGGAATGGAAGATTCTAAACTGGTATGTACCCCTATGGTTATTAGTTGTAAGCTGAGAAAGAATGATGAATCTCCTAAGTTTGATTAGAGAAAGTATAGATCAATCATTGAAGGACTTCTATATCTAACTACTACTAGAATGGATAGCATACATGTAGTTTGTCCTGTGGCTAGATTCTAGAGAGTCACGTGTTGCAAGAGTGAAGATGATATTCTAATACCTAAAGGGCACTCTAGATCATGGCTTGTGGTATCCAAAAGATACTGACTTTACTTTGATTTCTTACATCGATGTAGATCAGGCTGGTTGTGTAGATGATAGAAAAAGTATAAGTGGTGGTGCATTCTTCCTTGGATACATATTGGTGTCATGGCTAGAAGTAAGAAACAATATTCAATGTCTTTATCTACTATAGAGGTGGAATACATTGTAGTAGTTAATCTTGTTGCACACAAGTTTTTTGGATGAGGGAAACAATAAATGATATTGGAATGGTATATGAGAAACCAAATTCTATCTTTTGTGATAATACAAGTGTTATCAATATATCAAATAATTTGGTAATGCATTCAAGGACGAAACATATCTCAATCTGGTATCACTTTTTGAGAGAGAAGGTAGTAGAGAATGAAGTAAAGCTTGAATTTCTACCTACAAAGGATAATGTTGCTAACATATTTAATAAGGCTCTTCCTAAGGATACTTTTGAGTATCTATAGGAGAATTTGGGGGTTATTTCTCCTCCTTTGAACTAGATGCATAAGGAGATGTATCAATCTAGTATATCTCAATATTCATTCTTTGTTTTGGGTTGATTTTGGTGGCTACCTCTCAAGGGGAGTAGGTAGTGGCATTATTGGTTGTTGCAATCAGGATGAGTGAGTGTTGTCATTGTGTAGTGGTTTCTGATTGATGTAGTATTATGTGTGCTCCTAAGGGGAAGTATGCAAAGCAATTTGATATCAATGGGAGGCCTGTAAATATTTTTCTCTTTGCCATTGATTTCAAAGAGGGAGAATGAGTCATGTGAAAAATGAGGTGAGCTAGCTGACAAAGGGAGAGAGAGCAATGATTTAGTTGTGTAAAGGGTAGAAAAGAGATAATGAGTTGGTATGGAGCAAACTATTAAGGATCAGAGTTGTGTTTTTTTTTTTTATGGTTTTTCACATCATGTGTTTCCATTAATGACAAAGGGGGATATTGTTGCAAGTATGTGCAGTCAGTGTTGTCATTGATTTCAAAAAGCTTTATTTTCATCATTGGTGTCAACTATATGAGTAGGAGATTTTTTTAAGAGTGTGAGAAGTTGGTATTGAATTGTTGTTGTCTTTGATGATGCTTTGATTAGTTGCATTATGTTGTCATTAGTAAGCTACTAGTTTCAACCTCTAATGTTGCTTTGATAAGCTTCTATCTATGGATGTATGGTTGAGTTTCTATGTTTCAGTTGACTTATTGGTGATGAGAAAGTGTTGAAGATTTTGAGTATGTGTCTCTAGTGCTTGGTTTCCAAGTGCTTTTGAGAAAATCTAAATAAAAAGAGGAAATAGTGTTATAAATGGTGTTTTGTGTTACATAGTAGTGTTGTTGTTTCAATTTGCATTTCATCTACGATGAAGATCTACTTGTGTGGTTTGGATATGTTGACTAGAGGTTTCCAAAGGTGTTGCATCTAGAATTTTGTGCTGTATTGTTGTGCAAAGGTAGGTGTGTTCACTAGTGTGTGAACTATGTATTGTAGAGGTATTTGGGAGAAATTTATTTCCTCTGCATTTCTCTACAAAGTGGTTTTAGGTCTTGAAAATCTAGAAGTTTGTTGATAGTGTTTGTATATTTCTTTAGTTGAAGCTGTTTGAGGTTTGGTGATTTCAAAGTTGGTTTATTAAGTTGTAGTGTATGTCAGAATTATATGAGTTTATTGAGTGTGTACAATCTTCAGGAGAAAGTTATTGCAAAAGAATTTGTTGGATTTCAGGATGTTTGTGGAATATTCTAGATTATGTTCAAGTGACCTTTGTTGTTTGTAAATTTTTTTTGGATCAAAGGAAGCATTTACTTAATTGTTCAATGGTGTTTACATGGGTTTGATTGACCTTGGGTGTTTACACTAATTACAAAGTTTCTTTTATGTTTGTGGAAGCATTGTGTGGCATGCATGAGTGGATTTGGGTCTGAGTTAAGGTGTGTTGTGGTCTTCCTTCATTCATTTCCACCACGGGAATGTTTTGGTGTTGACCTAATTTAAATTTGCATGGTTGAGGTGCATAGCCAACCTTGGAGAATGTTTTCAAGGTTGAAGATGGTATAAATATGTGTTGAGTTGTTGAGGAATGATAATATAGATGTGTGTGATACAAATGATGCAAATTGCAAAGTTGTAAGGTGTGAATTTGTGTAGTGCAGTGCAAGATTTCATGTGTTAGATTACTGGATGTAGTGAGTAGAAGGTGTCTACCATCTTCAATAAGACTGTGAAGGTGTTAGTGATGTTGTGTTGGAATTTTCTATTGCATTAATCTAGATTTATCGTTGTAACATTCCTCTCTATCTTCTTTTATTTTTTGGTAGAGATCATTTCTTTCTTCTTGGCAGTGATCCCTTTGTAATTAGTGTTGATATTACATTATATTTAAGCTAATCCTCACTATTTTTTTTCCCTTCTTTGGTTTTCCTCATAAATTTTGTGTTTCTTTGTATATTATGATGATTTGGTTGTATTTATATTATCTTCTTTCATTAAAGGTTAATTGAATTAATGTTGATTTGAATGTTTGTGAGGGTTTTGAAGTTTAAGGTACAAATGATTCACCCCCCTCTCAATTGTATTATGCATTCAACATAAGTTCCATCTAAATTTAGTTCATTTTCCTATTTATTTTATTAATAAAAAAATATAAGAGTATCATCTAATTAAAATATTAAATAAGATCAATAACAACTATTTGCAACTAATTTTTCAACTAATGGCAATGCATGAACTTGAACCTTAATATGAACAAGATAAATTATATTCCTTAAAATTACTCAAAATGGATTGGCCAATTACCGTGGACACCTCCATTTAGAACGAAACCTAAAAAATAATTAATAAAATAATGGATGGTTAATACAACCAACGTCAACAAGAGGTGAAAAACCAAGAAGAAAAACCAAATAAAGTATATACCAAGAATCCTTCAACCAAAATAAATGATTAATCACCTCTATATTTGGACACTCGACCATTAAATATTGAAGAAGAATAGGAAGCATTACAATATTACATACTTATAGAGTGAGGAAGAAATTAAAAATCAAGCTCAAGGGTTTTAAATTATAAGAGAATACTACTATGGCACCTAATACATAAACTTATCCTCCTCCTACTTCTTCATAACATGCAACACAACCATCTCCACCTCATGCTTCAATTGTAGATGTAGGTCCAACAAAATAACCAATTGGAATGCAACAATATGGGGATAAAAATCAATTTGTTTAGGATCCTCTTGAAGGTCCTATAGAAGAAAATAAGGACCTAGCTACAACATAACACAAGAAACCTACTAAAGAGAAAGATGGGGTTGCCAAGGAAATTGCTAAGAAAGATGAATCTAGTCAATAAGAAATGATATTAACTTCTATGAAAATATAGAGGAGATTATAATAGAACATAAAAGAAACTAAGTCATGTGGAAATCTATCTTCTCTAGAGAGGACTCTAACACAAGTGTCAACTTCTTCTGGACTTATAGATCTCATACCTCACAAGAGTTAGTATGATCAAGAAAATCATCCCCTCCACTAAGTCTACCACCTTATGCTCCACCTAGTCCTATATATTAAAATTCTTCACCAACTTCCTCATCTTAAAATATAAAGTATGAATAACTATATTCAATATATGGGACCACCTAAAAAATAACTACAAATGGATATATAGGTAATGCTTATGTGGTTGGATTATATAGTTTAGAAAAGAAGAATGAAATATGGTGGACCACCACTAACACATGAATTTAAGGTAAATTTATGAATTTGTTCTTGAAGAACAACCAAAACCCAAAACAGTAAGAGTAATTTCTACCTTCATCATAGATTCAATTATGGAGCTCTAGAATAGTATCTAGTTAACCACATGCTTACATATAGTGAGGAAGAAATTAAAAATCAAGCTCAAGGGTGTTAAAGTATAAGAGAATACTACTATGGAACCTAATACATAAACTTATCCTCCTCCTACTTCTTCATGACATGCAACACAACCATCTCTACCTCATGCTTCAATTGTAGATGTAGTTCCAACCAAATAGCCAACTAGAACACGACATGCAGCTAAAGAGAAATTTGATTAGGATCCTCTTGAAGGTCCTATATAAGAAAATAAGGACCTAGCTACAAAATAATACTAGAAACCTACAAAAGAGAAAGATGAGGTTGCTAAGGAAATTGCTAAGAAAGATGAATCTAGTCAATAGGAAGTGATATTAGATGAAAATATAGAGGAGATTACAATAGAAGATGTGTATATATATAATATAAAGAAACTAAGTCATGTAAAAATCTATTTTCTCTATAGGGGACTCTAACACAAGTGTTGAATTATTCTCCTTATAGATCTCCTACCTCACAAGAGTTAGTACCATCAAGAAGATCATCTCCTAGACACCACATAGTCAAGGTCACCTTATGCTTCACCTAGTCCTCTATATAAAACTTATTTACTAGCTTCCTCATCTTAAAACAAAGTAAGACTAAATATTCAATATGATACCATTAAAAAAAACTAAAATGGATATAGGTATATTTATGTGGTTGGATTATATAGTGTAGAAAATTAGAAGGAAATATGGTGGACCACCACTAATGAATTTAAGGTAGTTAAGAATTTGTTCAAAGCACCACCAAAACCTGAAATAGTAAGCGTAATTTCTACCTTCATCGTAGATTCAATCATGGAGCTCTATAGTAGTATCTAGTTAGCCACACCACTAGAATATGATAAGGAAGAAAGATACATTCAAATAGTGGATTATCTAATAATGAAAGAAATATTAGGCATAATACATGGGAGGTAGAAAAGAAAAGTCTCCAAATGGTCATATCCACTATCATGGGATGCATGAATTGATGTAGAGAAAGGAAAAAGACCTCAAAAAAATTTCCTATCAACTTAAAATAGGACCTCAAAACTTAATGCTATAATTATGCATTTTGATCATCCTAGACAATGATTTCTCAAACCCAAAAAGTGGGGCAGCAATTCAGACTTTTTTGGTCATAATTTCCTTCAGGTACTTGTTAAAGGGAATGTGAATTTTTTTTTGGATACTCTTTTAGCCCTCACTAAACATATGTTAAAATGAAGTAGGGATGTTTTGTAAAAAATAGGGCAAAAGAAGATGTTCATTGATCAAACCCATAGGTTGCCTCACTGTGAAATGAAAGGAACAATCATTAATAACTTTCAAAAAAAAATAAAATGAAGACAATCGCTTTAGTGGGAATTAAGATAACCTAATTACAAACTTTTCCTCCAATTTTCATAAAGATCCAATGGTGGAAAAGAAAGTTATGGCATTTTTTTTCTCAAACTGCAAACCTTAGATAGCCACAAACCTGCTCTCACCAAAAATGGCATAACTCATTCTAAACTCAATAAAATTTTCTCAAACAAAAAGCATATGAAACTAGACTCATTTATTCATCTTTTCCCATTAGTTTCATACTAGAAATGTACCATACATTTTTGTACTAGCATGTTTTCAGACTGCAAATTCTGGAAAACATTGTTAGAATAGGGAAACCTTCACCAAAATGGCCATATATCCCACAAAACTCAATGATATTTAATGCCAAAAAATAAAAATAAAAAATATTCACATGAAAACACTATCCAATTGGTTTCAAACCTGCATATAGGCTGTACAAGTCATGCCAATAGACAAAAAATGCTACAACTTTCAGAAAAAGCCAAAAAAACTCCATTCCATTCACTCCAAGTTTGAAAAATTAATACAATAATTCTTGCATTCAACCATTTCAGAATATTCATGATTTTTCCAACCATTTAAAATTGATTCCAACATTCTAACAATTGCATTTAACTAAAAACCACATTTTTGACAACTTTCTAAAAAAAGTTGCATGACAATTTGGCAATTTTTGACAATTTTTGCAATTTTCCAACTTTTCACACCAACAACTAAACCCACAACCAAAAATGAATTGAATACATAGGAGATCATCATAAATGACCATATTAACCAATAAAACCAATTTTCAACCCAAAATTACAAAATACCAAAAATGAGCAATAATGAAGCACCTAGTGCCTTTGCACCATACACCTAAGGGGGAGAAAACTCGAGTCCCACTTGAGTGCAGGTATTCTTTTTCTTCCCAGTCTTCCATCGTGGAATTCTTCAACCTAAAAATTTGATATTTGGAATCTTGTTCTACTTGCAAACATTTAAATGCACGTTTCATTTTTACCTTAGGTTTTCCGCTTCTCTTCCACTTGCCATTCAACTAGGAATTCATTTCCAAAAGCTGATGCTCCTTACACCTTGACGTATGTTTCACATTCCCGAATTTCCCTAGATCTTTCTTCTTCTTCTTGAATGGTCTCTTACTTAGTATCTTCTCAGCTTCAAGGTTCCAAAACTCTAGTTCTTGTTCATATGCCGCATTACCACTGTCCATGTCTTCATTTTCATCATTTGAATACAATTTATCAACATATTCATCATCATAAAATTAGAAAATACAACCAGTACCTCTATTTTTTTTGCAACATCTTCTTCACCATATTGTGCTACATTTGCATAACAATGTTCATATAATGCATTCACTTTTCCTTCTTCTTTATACTCTTTTCCATATTCATCTTCATCTACTGCACCTGTAAAAACATACTCACAAATATTGTTAGAAACAAAATTTTGAGTCTCAATGGACTCGTTTTCTTCATCTTTTTCCTCTTCCTTGGATGGCTTGTCAAGTACTTTCAGCCACCTTCTCAATCTGTTAGCTTCTTGTTGCTTCCTTCTCTTTTCCATGATTTTCTTAAGAGGCCATTTCACCTTCTTTCGCATTGGCCAATGCCAAACATTTTCTTGATAGGCTTTCTTAAGGAATTGTCGTAAGACAAGCTCAACACGTTTTTCAAACTCTTCCATTCTTCTATCAAACTTTGCAACTAGGCTTACCCTATTGTATTTCATCTTTTCATTCTTTTTGAGACCTTCTTTATTATCTTGATGTTGCATTTTCTTGCTATCTCTCCTCTTTTATTGATTCTTGTGATACCTCATCGAGGTTTCCTTTCCTTTTCTTGACTAACTAGTCTTTTGGCATCCAGGTTCTTCACTTCAACCTGTCAAAAGTAGCACACAATTTCCAAAAACTTTCTTTCCCAAATCTTCAAGCTATAATACCAAAATGATGCAGAGAGAGGATAAATACCTCAAACAAATTTCCTATCACCTTCAAACAGGACTTCAAAACTTAAGGCTGCAATTATGCATTTTGTTAATCCTAGACAATGATTTCTCAAACCCAAAAGGTGTGGCAACAATTCAAACCTTTTTGGTCATATTTCCTTCAAGTACTTGTTAAAGGGAATGTGAAAAATATTTTGGATACCCTTTTGGCCCTTACTAAACATATGTTAAAATGAAGTATAGTTTTTTTTTATGGAATAGGGAAAAACAAGGCATTCATTGATCAAACCCACATGTTGTCTCATTGTGAAATGAAAGGAACAATCATTAATAACTAAAAAAAAAAAAGAATAATGAAGCCAATAACTTTAGTTGGATTTAATATAACGTAATTATAGACTTTCCTTCCAATTTTCATAAAGATCCAATAGTGGAAAAGAAAGTTATGTTGTTTTCTCTCAAACTACAAACCATAGGCAGCCACAAACCTGCTCTCACTTAAAATGGTAGAACTTATTAAAAAATTAATCAAATTTTCTCAAAATAAAATAATATGAAACTAGAATCATTTATTCATCATTTCCAATTGTTTTCATTGAATAAATGTATCGTACATGTCCGTACTAGCACACTTTCAGACTGCAAATTCTGGAAAACATTTTTAGAACAGGGCAACCTTCACCAAAATGGTCATATCTCCCACAAAACTCAATAAATTTTAATGCCAAAAATATAAAAAGAAAGAAGATTAACAGATAAGCACTATCCAATGGGTTTCATATCTGCATATAGGTCATACAATTCATGTCAATAGATAGAATATGCTACAACTTTTAGAACACCAAGAAAACTTCATTCCATTCACTCCAAGTTTGAAAAATCAATACAATAATGCTTGCAATCAACCATCTCAACATATTCATGATTTTTACAACCATTTATAATTTATTGCCACATTCTAAAAATTATATGTAACTAAAAACCACATTTTTGACAACTTTCAAAAAAAAGTTGCATGACAATTTGGCAACTTTTGTAATTTTCCAACTTTTCCCACCAACAAATAAACCCACAACCAAAAATGAATTGAATACATAGAAGATGGTCCTAAATGACCTTATTAACTACTAAAACCCATTTTCAACCCAAAATTACAAAATACCAAAAATGAGCAATAATGAAGCACCTAGTGCCCCTGCACCATGAATAAATATAAATAAATTAAGGAAGAAATTAAGACCCAAGTAGGTGAGGAGTTAATGATATTTAAGACCTTTAAATGGGCCACATATTCCATTACACCCACTCCTACTCTAAAATATTTAAGGAAACAATAAGAATGCATAGTACAAGAAAATAGAACATGGACATGTGTAGAAATAGATAAATATTTAATATAAAATATTTAAGCATGTGTAAGTAAAAGAATATGTAGATCTTTAAAACTCAATAATGTTTAAGGATTAATGATTAGGGTTTAGGAGTCTAGGGTATATATAAGAAACTCTCACAAGTCCTTAAAGAAACTATAATTTATTTTGAACATTACAACTTTAATGCTTAATTACTATTTATTTACATTATATATGTATACATTCTAAATTCCTAATTTATGTGTGTAGATTTTACTCAAATTATAATATTTAAGGAAATTTAATAGGGGTTAGGGTTTAGGGTTTATGACTTAGGCTTTAGGACTAGGGATGTTTCAAGGATAGTCAAATTACACATGTCTCCATTGGGGAAGGTTCCTAGATAGAACCTAGGGTTTATCATATCTAGATGTGCTTGACGAGTAAGGTATAAAAATATAGTAGAAAGGAATTTGAGTAGTTAATTTATAAGTGGACTTGAGAATTTAGTCAAAACATCTAATCATAGATTTAGCTCAATAATATTTAGGGTTTAGGATGTAGGGTTTCTAGAGTAAATATAGTTTAGGTTTTAGTTGAGTAGACTTAGGGAACATAATGGATTTACTATAGGACTTAGGAATGGTAATGGGATCTACAATATTTGCATTAATGAATTTATTTAAAACATACAAGTGAATTGAAAAAAATACTTCAATTGAAAACAATTTGATCTTATTGATCATAATCTTGTGTAGAAGATGATTTAATTAAAAAAATCATAATTTATAATATAGAGTATACAAACATTCTCTTTGAGCATAATATCTTCACATCCTTTCTTCACATAATTTTTATTTCCTTTTTGCTTTAAATGATACCATGCAACCCTATTTTTCCTTGTCCTTTAATTTCCCATCTTCTTTAAAATATATGATCTCCATAATTTCTTTACCAATTCCACATTACAAATTTGTAAAACACTTGCAAAAAAATTACCTTTCAAATACATCTAGAAAATTTTCCTTTATTTATTATATTAAAATAACATTACACAACCTTGTATATATACATGTAATTCAAATAGACATGTTTCTTTGAAATGATAGCTAACTTTTCCTTTGATCAAAGATCTACCACCAAAATTCTACACATTATTTTATTAAATGAACTTTAATAATATTTTTTTTCCAATCAATATGACCTTCAATCGAAGGACCTTCAAATGAAAGGCCTTAGCAAGACACTTTTGGTTTTTTCTTCAAAATTTTCTTAGAAAATCCAGTTTCAAACCTTAGGTTGGACATTAAAATGTAATTAACTTGAAAAGATAATTTACAAGATTGCAGTCCTCAAAATGAGCTTTCCAACAACTATAGTTTTGATATGTTTTCATTTTATTATATATTCAATTTTCAATTTTTATTGAACATAGGTTTTTCACCAAACATCAAGTTCTTCATTCTACATAGGTGGAAAAATAGTAAACCATTGAAAAAATTCTAAAAGGTACCTTTTCACTAGGTATTGATGTCCTTGTTTCACCAAAAAATAGAATTTTGATATATACACAAGTGTAGGGGCCTTATGTACTATTTTGATAGTATGGATGACTTGGCATATCTATTAAGTGATATAGGGTTGGTGGATTTAGACTTACAAGGCCAAATTTTCACTTGGACCAATACGAGAATAGGGGATAACCTAATCCAAGTTAGTCTCAGTGACATATTTTTCTTCTCCCCTAACTGGGTTGCTTTACTTCAATTTGATGGTGCTTGTGTAGACTGTCTTAGACCATAATCCCCTACTAGTTATCATGAATAATCACTCTGTTATTGGTACCTTTCCTTTTCGGTTTGAGATAATGTGGAAATCCTACCCAGAATTTAGAAACAAAATTATTGAATGGTGGAATATCCCTATCCATGACTCCTCCATTTTTAGGGTCTTTCATAAGCTCAAGCATATCAAAAGCATGGTTGAAGGTTGGAATAAATCAGTTTTAAGGGATGTTTTCCATAAAAAATGTGAGCTCTTTGATAAGCTTAAGGTGACCTAGAAAAGGATGGAGGAGGGGGATTTCAGTGAGAAATCCTGTCAATAGGAGAAAGATTACTGCACAAAATGGGACAAAGTTTTGAAAAAAGAGGAAATATTTTGGAAACAAAAATCCATAATTCAATGGCTAAAAGAAGGATACTACAACACTTCCTTCTTCCACATCTTGACCCTCAAGAATAGAAAAAGGAACCAAATAAAAAAGGTGAAACATGATCTTGGAGTTGAAGTCACTACTCCAACCTAGATTGGTCAAGTGGCCTCTAGATATTTCCAACACAACCTATCTAAGCCTGTGTAGGCTCCTATCCCTGCTACTCTAAATATTTTTGATAATGATGATACCCTTCATGCTATCACTCATGAGGAAGTAAGACTAACTATGTTCAGCATGGGCACCTTCAAGGCCCCTAGACCAAATGGCTTTCATCCAGCTTTCTTTCAGAAGTATTGGGAAATTGTGGGAGAGGACTTATTTTTTGCTGGAAAAGACTTTTTTAGGTGTGGAAAACTTCTAAAACAACTAAACCATACATTTATAGCCCTCATTACTAAAATGAAGACCCCCAGAACATGGCTGAATTTAGACCCATTAGCCTATGTAATACCATCTATAAGATCTTCTCCAAAATTACAGTTAACTACCTAAAACCCTTTCTAGATAAAATGATTAGCCCATGCAAAAAAGGATTTTTCCCAAGTTTCCACATTCTGGATGTTGCAATTTCCACTCATGAAATCATTCACTTAATGGATATAAATAATTGTGCTAGCATGGATTTCAAGCTTAACACTTCCAAATCCTATGACAAAGTTCTATGGAGTTTTCTACTTAAAGTTCTAACTAAGTTTGGTTCGATCCTAAGGTGGTGAATCTCATTTTTGAATGCATATCTATTGTGAGGTACTATGTTCTAGTCAATGGTGTTCCTCATGGTGTCTTGAAGGTTGATCATGGAATAATAAAGGGAGATCCCCTTTTACCATACCTATTTATAATGGTTGTTGATGTTCTAAGCAAGAATGTTTCAAGGATGCTTACTGAAGGGTCTATTATGGGGGTTAAACCTGCCACCTCCCTTGAACTATCTACTATACAATAGTTTGTGGATGATACCATCCTTTTAAGGAAATCTTATGTGGTGGAGGAAAGGAAGTTGAAGAATTTTCTAAACAATTAAGATTCTAGTTTTGGCCAATGCATAAATTACAACAAGAGCACGATCTACTTCTTTAACAACTCACAAGCCCTTCAAGAAAGGTTGAATGTCATTTTGGGTTGTAATAGTGCTTCCCTTCCTTTTGTGTACCTTGGTCTCCATCTCACTATTAAAGAAGTGAAACCTAGCTTCTAGAACTCTGTCCTTGAAAGAATTTAAAGAAAATTGGCTAGGTGGAAAGGCACTACCCTCAGCCATGCTAGTAAGTTGTAATTCCTTCTTGTTGTTCTCCAAGGGATTCTAGTTTATTATCTGTCCATTTTAAAAATTCCTAGATATATTGTTGAGAAGTTCAAAATAATTCAAAGTAATTTTCTTGGGTTCAATATGAAGGAAAAAAATAAGTTGGCTTTGATAAATTGGGATATAGTCTATCTCCTTAAATCTGGTGGCAGGCTTGGCATAAGAAAAATTCAACATACCAATAAAGCTTTGATTGCGAAGGTTGGATGGGACCAGCTAAGGAACACAAATGAATGGTGCTTGTTTCTAAATGTGAATTATCTAAACAATTATCCACTAGTCAAGTTCCTCTCTAATGACCATCGCAATGGTTCCTTGATTTGGAACATCTATAGGATAAAGAAACTATTGCAAGCTAAGTTGAGATAGAAGATGGGAAACAACTACAAAATTAGATTCTAGGAGGATCCCAAGCTACTTGAAATTCCTCTCTCTTAATTTGAGTTCAAGAATTTGATGGTTCTTACTATGAGCTTCTTCGACATGAATGTGAGATAATACTTATGCGAGCTTTATGGCTCTATGAAATGGAAAATGCTGGAGATGTGATTTCCACTTTCCCTTGAGCTAAGACTTCAAGCTAGGACTCTATAGGAAATTCTCTCACTAACTAGAGTCCCCATCTCTTACTTGGAGGATGAATTCTATTGGATAAAGGAAATCATGGGTAATATTTTAGTTAAAACTACCTACAATTTGTTGTCAGTACAAGGAATTCATAACAGTGTATGGAAACAGGTCTAGAACAAACAACTTGCACCAATTTTTTTTTTGGTGAATGACAAGTCACAACTGAATCCTGACTTAGGACAACCTAAAGAAAAGGGGATTTCAAATCCCAAATAGATGTAGTTTATGTAAGAAAAATGAGGATTATATCCATTATTTGTTACTCCACTATTTTTTTACTACTCAAGTTTGGTAGTTAACCTTTGGAAGATTAGGTATTCATTGGATTGTGAATGGTGACCTCAAGAGTTTTGTTAAAAACTATATCAGTCCCTATCTCCATTCTCTTCCTAAGGAAATATGGTGACAGGTTCCCCCCATTCTATACTGTTGTTTATGGAAAGAAATAAATAATCAGATCTTCAAAATGTGGAAAAAATCCCAAAAGAGGTTTTTAGTATTGGCCTCAAACTTATTACTAAGAATGTTTCTTTATATGTTTGGAAACCCCTAGAAAAACTCCCCTCAGTGTGGGATATCAACATGGAAGAATCCTAGAATAAGAACATGGTGCTTAACTCCTTCAACAACTCAAAAGCTCTGGCTAGGCTTAATATAGTCTACAAACCCCTGATAATGGCTAACACAAACTTAACTTTGATGGTGCAGTGAAAGGTAACCCTAATTTAGCTAGTATAGGTGGCATTACTAGAGATCTAGATGGAAATTTGGTGGTTGAGTATGTCGATGGCATTGGGATATAGATCTCTATGACAAATAAGGCAACAGCATTGCTCAAGGGAGTTAAATTTTTTGTCAATCTTGGCATAAAAAACTTGCACATTGAAGGAGACTCCAAGAATATGATTAACGCTATTAATTACAATCACTGACAAGGGTGGAGTATCAAAGAAATATTACTAGATAAAAAATTCTTGCTCACTAAACTTGAGAGAAGGAAATTGACCCACATTTTTTGTGAAGGGAACAAGGTGGCTAACTCTTCGTCCAATCTAGGCTCTATCCAAATGTTGGAGAAGCATAGGGGCTCTCCCTATGAACATCCAAGGGATTATCCTTAGGCAACAAAAAGATACTACTATTAATGATGAGATCTAAAATTTCTATCATGGAAGGGCACACTTGGTATTACACTTTAGGTCTCATAATGATGTGGAATATGCATGATGATGTGGAGGGTTGTGGGAGGAAAATTGGGTTGTGGTTAGGGTTGTTAGTGGTGCTTGGATGGTATTTTCACAAGCTTTATGAGTCATCTTATCACAAGTACAAAGGCCATGTTTTTAACCTCATTTTTAGTAATGTGTGCAAGGCCAAAATCATGACCAAACCTACTAATAATGATATGCTAAATATAATAATTACTTTTAGTTATGCCTCATTGTACCTAATCAATTTTTTTTATGGCACTGTGACCCTAAACACCTTGGTAATGACTATTGGTACATTCAAAAATATTATTGCCTTAATTAGGAAATATTTTTAGCTAAATATTATGGTGTTGGCAATAAATGGGTTATGTACATTACCCATTTGCAATTTTAAAAAATTCCCACTTTGATTACACTAGTGAAAGTTTCCTATTTGAGTGAGAAAATGGGAGGGGATAAGGTTTGAACCAAGCTACGATCCTACAAAGAATTTAAGTAGGGCCCCCTAGTTTGGCATATTTGTGTGGAGGAATCACTCCTTTAATGGAGAACTTACAAGGGCATGATGAAAAGCTCTCTGCCAGTTTGTGAGCTCATTGAATGATAGAAGTGTTACTATTGGTGGCATCTCATTTGAAATCAATGAGGAAGTCATAGCTAAGGCCACGGGGCTATCATTCTTAGGAAAAAAGCTCAAAAAACATACTAAGGTTTAGGATTTGGAGAGTCTTTAAATCTTCTTTTAAAAAAATGAAGTGTTAGTCAAGCTGCAAGTGGGATTTTAATGGAGTAAGTTATCAAAACAATGGGACCAGGTTTGTTTAGTCTTAATGAAGTACATCACTCTTGAGGGGAGGTTTAAAGTGTTCTATTTTTATCATTTTCATTTGTTAAACCACTTGAGACATAGGATTCTCATCAATTTTCCCTTCTTCCTGCTCACATCACTCGAAAGCTCTGTTAGGGAAACTAGAAATTATAGCCAAAACCCTTGACAAATCATCCCCTTTACCTCTACACTAGGGCCTCTTTCTCCATCTTTACCACTTTCACCTAGCTTTGTGTCCATCAAAGTGCATCTTGACCATGAGGATAGAGGAACCTGAGCCCTCAGACTAGTCCCTTGCTAAACCTTCACCTACTATTTCAGTAAGCCCCAAAAGAAAGAATCCTCCCATTGCTAGTCAACCCCTCGAGGATAAAAAATATAAACCCCTGGCCAAAAATAGAAAAGGTGGTATGGTCTTGGCTCAATAAAAAAATTTTGTAGGGCTCTATGAGCTCATAAACACACCCATAAAGAAAGACAACAAAGTTTCTACCAAAACCAAGAAGGATCCAAAAAATGGTAAGGACACCACCTGCCAAGTCTAGGAAATTCCCACAAACAATGAATATGTGGACTCTATTGATAGAGACTCCCAAGGGGATATGGTGGTTGCTGGAAGTGTTGAAATGGGGACTGAGAAAACTAGTGTTTGAAGATCTAATAGATTGGAAAAGAATAAAAAGGAGGTCATTTTTGACAAAATTTCCAATAATTCAAAGTAGAGTGGTGGTTAAGACGATAGCAGGTATGACATTGTTGAAGAGATTGAGGAGTTTATGGAAGGTCCAGGCCACTTCCTCAAGTTAAATAAGATGTTTCAAGAGGATTCTACACCGGATTCCTATGAGCATCTGACTCTAGGTAAGATAACTAGAAAGGAGGAAGTTGATAAGGATGAGGAGCTCAATAACTTGAAGGATCATGTTGCTAAACTAGAAAAGAAAGTCATGAGGTTGACTCGCTTCATGATCAAGATCATCCACTAGTCTGTTGTTGCTCTATTAGGAGCACTGAAGGAGGAGGTTGACAAGAAGACTATGGAAGAGGAATCTAGTAGTAAATGGATTGGGGATGATATGCAGAAACTCCTCTTTGAGGAGTGGGAGGGTTTAGTTGAGTAATGGGTGGGGTGTGTTTCGATGTTGGGTGGGTGGTCTTTTTGTTGTTTGTCTACTATTTCTATTTCTAGACAATATGCTATTATAATTTTTATTTTTTGATCCGACTTTTTCCTTTAGGCCCCTTGTGTAAAGGGTACTGCACCTTATAAATACAACTTATTTTATCAAAAACAAGTTATGCTTGAAAACATACACTTATGTCCAAATTATAGTTACTGCAACTTTAGAAATAAATTAAAAAATATGTAACAAAAAATTATGAAAACATATGTATGCACTAGATACTAATGTTACAAATTTATATTTTAAAATTTTGAATTTTATCCTTTCTAGAAAAAAGGTTATGTTGGAAAACATAAATTTTACTTTCTTAAAAAAATGTTCACTATTAAAAACCACTTATTAAATGAGATGTTGAAAGATTTAGGATTTATTTCAAAAGTAAAAATAAAAAATATATTTAGAATCTACACACAAATCACTAGTTCACATCATCTTCAAATTCTCAACAGTTTAGTTGCTCTAGGTCTCAAAAAGTGAAGATTTAGTTAAAAATGTTGATAAAAATACCCATCTTGTCAAACAGGTGGGACTCATTATTGTGGGATTACTAGTTGCCTACAAAATACCCTTATCATTATCAATGATACCACCATTGTGTTGAATAGACTTGATACAGTTGGTCGCATGGTATTTAAGGGTTGACAAATGAAATAACTGTGTTTCTATGCCCATTTTGCAACCAAATAGCCCTAAACCTTTTTTTCTATGTCTTCTTCTTTTGCAATAAGGATTTGAAGGTGAGCAAGAAAATAATTTTCTTTTTCTTAAGAAGGAGTAAATCCATTAGCTCAAATATCCTTTTGAACATCTAAATCAACTTTTAAAGAGTCTTTTTTAGTAAATATTTAGCCAAAGGAAGATTTGTTTGATTTTTGAACATTAATCTTAACATATAGATTAATTTCTTAGCCATTTTGTACATATTTGTGAACCATTGGGGAAATTTAACGAGGAAAGGGACTCATAATACAAGAAAGGAATCCATAATCCTTAATTTTCCCTTTTATTGTTGGGGGATGGTTCATTCAAGGAAACCTAGGATCCCAAATTGGATTGACTATCAATAAAAAGGTGAGTCAATTCTCACAAAGGGAGACCTAGGAAGATTCTTTAGGCTTTGAAGGGTTCACCACCAAGTAAAGGATTGGAAAAGACAACTTGATATTCAACTCATAAAACCTAGTAATTCAAGCCAAATAATGAGTGCAAATGACAAAATTAAGCAACAACAAGTTAGGATGTATGTACCTTGGAAGTCTAGAAATGTGATAAGGATTTTGGAAATTCAAAAATGCTGTCAAAATATGCTAGAGAGGACTAAGATGCCCTTAATATCTTCTTATTCCCACTGTTGTTTCTCGAGGAAAACATGGAATCTTTGGATGTTAGAATAGAATCTAAAAAATCTCTACAAAATACCTCCAGGAGGACTAAGACACCATTACTCTCTTCTTAGTCTTGATATAAATTTCTACAATTTTGAAATTTGATCCTGAGGTTCAAGGTATGAAATTCCTTCTTCTCAAATCTCAAGTCCTGAAACTTCCAGATCTGGCCTGTAGATTACGTTCTGTGAAGATGATAACTTTGCAATGCAAATTTGCAACTTTTTAACTTTGCACTTCAAATCATCTTCAAGTCTTCAACCTAAATCTAAAAACACAAACATAGAAGAAAGGAAAAACTTGTTGATTGTTAGTAAATGGGGTTTTCATTGGTCAAACCCCTTGTTGGTAATTAAACATTGGAATGAAATGAAATATTGAAGGGAAATTATGAATGAAAAAAGTGCTATGTTTCAACTCACCAAACCCTTATTATGAAATCTGCAAACTTGTGTGAAATGGCTAGCTTCAATGTAGATCTTGAATGGAAGTAATGCTTGATAGATCTTGACTTGAATTGCTTGCTTAAATCAAAACCCTACATCACAAATGTTAGCTCAAAAACACACATGATGCGAGAATATCTTTGACATGATGCTTGAATCTTGATGATGGTTCTAAATGCTTGATAAAATACTCTTGAATGCTCTTGTGAACTCATTTATTCTATCAGGAATTCTTTCACAAAAGTATTATATTAAAATGAGTGAAAGAACCATGTATTTATACTTATCCATGCTTAATATCCCGAAATTACACCACACCAAGCCGACATATGAATTCATTAATTAAAGGGGGCTAAATCTCGCCAAGATTTGAAATTATATCCCAAAAATAACTTAATGGGGACTAAAATTCCCTAGGTGGCATCTTAGTCTCAAGGCTTGAAACTTGGGGCACAGACTCCAAAAAGGGGCCTTTTAAGGTGTCCTTAAAATTAGGGTCCCAAGACCTTTGGAGGACAAAGACGCCCTAGGTGGTGTTTTAGTCAGAGTCCAGAAATAAAGGACACAACCAAAATCAGTAAATTATCATTTATCCTTCGATGTTTGTCAAGATTAGCCATAAAAAGATATAATTTATTAGGCTTGAGGATGCAAAATAGGACCAATTAAGACATAAATAATGATAAATAAAGCAAGGCTAGCCAAAGCAAGTGTGAAAATGCAAAGATATGCATTTTTTGTACATTACATTTAGCCCCCACTTTAGTGAGAGGATGAACTTGCTTCAAACTCACACTAAAGTAGCCAACCACACAATCAAGAGGGGTTCAAATGTATGAATGCTACTAAGATAGGATGGAAATAACTAAGAGGGTGGCCAAGCCCCTAGGATCAAGATCCTATGAAAATCCAACATAGGCACAAAGGAACACACTTGTCGATGATATCTGAAGCCATAACCAGATTTCCATCATACACCATCAAAGATAGAAAAAGGAAAAAAAAGAAACAATAAAAATGCAATAGATCGAGCTTCAACTGGCCATCCAACACGTTGTGGACATGGTCTAGGTTGTTTGTCCAAAAAAGGTTTACAAGTGGAATGCACTTTCTACTGTGCAAACAAAACACATGCTCACAAGAGCTAGTGAAGTTAGTTGTCCACTAGGTGAGCTGCACAAAATACATATCAAAGTCATACCCCCATGACTATGACAAGGACAAAAATAAAATGCACGATCACAAGGGCTAGTGAAACTAGTTGTCCACTAGGTGATCCCCAAGGTACCATATCAAAGCCATGCCTCCATGACTTTAATAAGGTACAAAAATGTAACGCAACAAGAAAGAGATATATTTGAAGGGATTTTTCTTAGTTCATGTGAGGTCTCATCTTAGGGAACATTGTGCTCAATGTTTCCAAGAGAGGAAAAATGAAAGGTCTCATCTTAGGGAACATTATACTTGATGTTTCCAAGAGAGGAAAAGTGCAAGGAAATGTCACACTCTCACAGGAAATGAAACCCAATGAAACCACCAAGAAAGGAACACATCACAAGAAGAAATAAAATTGCATAATGAGACATGAGTGTCAATGTATTCCCCCATTTAAATCAGTTTATAACACCATTGTTATAAGAAATTGTGAGAGCTTACTCAAAAATCCCTATTCCAAGTCATATGTTTCCAATAAGCTACATCATGAGAAGGGAAAGGGTTTCCACTAAAATCTATAACTCAGTACATCACATGTGAGCCAACTTAAGGCATGTCATCCACATCCCAAGCTTGCTCTTATATATACATGAAAGGTGATCAACTAGCCAAAAGAGGCAATGACAGGTGACATGTAAGCACAAGGCTACCTAACCCATTGTCCCCACTTAGTGCAAGTCAAGGGTGAGCCAAAATGACTAACGAGAAACATGCTAGTGTAAAAATCAGTGTCAATTAGAGGAATTAGGTTCCTACACAAAAGAGAGAGCACTAGACTCCTTAATATGTTTAATTTTATCACTTAAAGCCTTACATTTATTAGTAGCATGACCATGAACTCTATGATATGCAAAGAATGAATTCTTGTAATCAAATTTATTTTGTGTTCTTGGAGGGAGGGATATCAAATGATCTTGGACCAGTCTTGACAAGATACTCTCTTAATCAATAGTAGAATATGTTCCTTTATTTGTGTAAGATTCCATATACACACTAAATGATAAGGATTTTGATGAAAATGAAGATAAGGGAGGTAAACCTAAATCTTTCTTGAAAGAGCATGGTATGTTGGTTTGCTTCGTGTTTTCATTGTATCTATGTGTAGGAGGGAGACTGTATCTGATACCATAAAAATATTCCAAGTCAAATGAAGGGGTTTTATGTTTCTGAGAAGGATTGGTTTCTTCATGAGAACAAAAGTCCTTTTTAAGGTTATGCATCATCCGCCCATGAGGGATGGGAGTTATAGAGCTCCCATCACCACTATGGTGTAATGTTGTAGAACTAAGTTGAGCAAATGAAACACAAGGTTATTTTGGTTTAGATTGTGAGATCTCACACTCTCGTATAAGGGGAGGTGTAAAACCACAATCATTATTAGAACTTGTATTTGAAAATGAATCGTTGGTATCTAAATCTTTGGATTTTGAGGGTGATATTTTGGATTATCTAGTGGAAGGATGCATAAAATCTAACGTCCCCCAATTATCACTAAAGATTTTGTTTTAGGTGAATGATTAACATCAACTTGTATAGGTTCAAATTTTGATTTTGAAATAAAAGTATTAGGGGAGTTGGCAGTATTGTGATCATATGATTCACAGCTTCATTCATCTGCTTCAACCGTGTATATCTTGTTGTTGTACTAAAATTTCATTTTATGGTGGAGAGTAGATGGGACTCCTTTCATAGCATGAATCCATGGCCTCCCTAGGAGAAGATTGTATGAAAGATATCCTGACACGATATGGATAGGGGTAGGCAACACTATAGGTCTGACCTCAATAGGTAAAGTGATCATTCCTAGTGGTTGCCTATTAACATTGTCAAAGGAATGAATATGATCATCATTAAGTTGAATAAGCCTCTTGTCAACGCTATTTTTTTCTAGGAGGTCAATGCTACATACATTAATTTCTGCTCCATTGTCTATGAGAGTGTGTCTAACTATTGTTTCATTAATGACCACCTTTATCATCAAGGATTCATTCTTGTTTTGAATCTCACGTGAGGGAAATTCATGTTTAGGGAATGTGATTTATGACTATGTGACTTGCGTGGGATGAAAGGAGGATGTTACATTATTCAATTTCATATAAGATCGAATCTCCCTTGCCTTATTTGCAACATTTTTTGAATTAGGGTACGTGTAGGATCATGATGGGCCAAAAAGTGGTGATATGATGGGTATTTGTAGGGTATGTGGCTGATGACTTTTTTGTTACCCAAAATTGATGAAATGAAAAGGGTTTTTAAAGGATATTCCCAGCTTTCCACCAATATAAATTATGTTTTACTTTGAATTTAATAAATAATTATTATTCATTTTCTATTTGAATTATGACTAAAGTCTTGATTGATAGGCTGATTGAAAAACATCTATTATTTTCAAACGGTATCACATTTTTTGAATCCAAAACATGCATCACATTCTATGCTTTACATACTATAGGATTAAAAAAAAAAAATTGAATTTCATGAAGTTTTGACCAAACTAAGGTGGTCAAACATACGAGTTTTATATTTTTTAAAATTTGTAATAAAAAATTCATAATTAATTATTTACTTGGAAAAAATTGCAAAAAATATGCATCACATCGGACATGAGTCCTCTACTTATTTCTAAAAAGCTTATAAAAATATTATCATTTTATTGTGGTTAGGTGGTCAGAAACACCTACTTATTTTTCCCCATTTAAGTACTATTGCATTAATTTCAAATTTTCACCAAAGAGATTTAAAAAAAAAAAACAACCTAGTAATTTAGAAACTACATTCAATTTTCTACAGATTCTATTCTTACATATTTTTGAAATAATATAGATAACTTATTCAAATTTTTATGTCAAGTTTCCTAACTCTAATTTTTCTGAATTTTTTGCCACTTAAGGGCCTATTTTTTCCATAATGATCCTGCACATACCTAATAGACACTTGTATATTGGTGATAGTTGAATGAGCTACCATATAGATATGTTAGCTGGAGTCTTTTTAAGTTCTTCAACACTAGGCACAATAAGTTGAGGCAATGGTGATGTTGTGGGAGCAATTTGTGGTCCCCTACATGTTTGAGCAAATGTGTTATATCTTGGTTTCTACAAAACAGTGTTAGATTGCATTGTAGATTTTAAGAAATCTCTTAGTTTCTTATGTGATTCACTAATGGGAGGTGACTTAGGAAGCTCACTAATTAAAGGAGATCCAATTTGTGTCATAATAACCTCAATTTTTTTTTGGCTATTTGCATGCTCTTAGTGAAGAGGAGTCTAGTGTCACTCCATCATCTTCATCTAAGGAAGCCCCTTTACATGTGTCAATGTTTAGGCTTTCTTGCACCATGATATCCTCCATAGGAGGAGAGTTTTTAGGAGAACTACAAACTAAATGTTCATGAAATTCAAAGGCTGGTTCTTCTAAACTAATTTCATCACAAGTAGGGGAATGATCAATGGTTTAATTATCTTGCTCAATAAGGGTTTCCCTAGGTAGCGGGAGACAACTAAGATTCTCATGACTTTCATCTATTGTATTTTCTATCATCAAAGTATCTTCTTCATTGCTATGAGAGATTCTAGGATAAGAACACGTATGATTGTCATGATCATTTATGACTTCATTCCTTTGTTCCCTAATGTATTCTAAAATAGGATATGTAGGAGAACAATCATAAAGAGGGTTTTTATAGACCTTAAAGGTTTGATCATCTAACACCAACATATCCTCATCATTTAAAAACTTATCTTCCACTAAATCATTCTCACAAGGATGGGGGGGAATGGAAATTAGGTAACGTAATATTTATAAATGTGTATATGATCTCATTCTCTTGTGCTATAATATCTTCCCAAAGGGGACAAGGAGAAGGACACACAAAACTTTCATGATTCTCAACGATTGCATCTTCTTTCACCAAGATACCTTCATCACTAAAAGGAGAGGTATCAGGAGAAGAACAACTATGATTATCAAGATTTTTTATGCTTTCAACTTCTATGAAATCATTCCCACAAATGGGAGAGATAAGAGGGGATGTATGTTTAAGGAAAGCATCACTATTTTCACTCTCTTGTGTTAAGAGACTCTCATAGCTAGGGAATGTATTGGATGAATGACTAACATGCTTATTGACTAAATTTTTCTTTGTAAAATTGGAAATACTAATACAAACATTTGTGAAAATTAATCTATGCAAACTCAAAATCAATAGGGACTAAGATGCCACAAGGGCATCTTGGTCCTACTGATGAAATTTTGATGTCCTAAAAAGTGGAATAGAAAGCAAACAACTCAGATATGGTTCTGAGCCAAAAACCCATAGAGGGACTAAGATGCCAATAAGGGCATTTTAGTCCCAATAGAGGATTTTTGTAGAAAAAAAGAAAAAAATCGATTGGTCAAAATGTTTCTAGGTTTCCCACTCAGGGACCTAATGTTTAGAAACAAAAAACTATGTAAATGAATGCAAGAAAAAGTAACTAATGTTATGCAGTTGAATGCAAATTTGAATGCATTTTTTTTCAATTTTTAATGCAATAACAATGTTCCTAAATGCAATTAAGATGATTGACAATGCACTTTTTTAGTTTTCAATGAGATAAAATGATGTATGAAAGCAAAAATCCAACCTATATTCACTTTCACTAATGCAAATATAAGAAACCTTAGATGAATTTTTACTAATGCAAGATGCAATGCAAGAATGAATGCAACATAGATCTAGGACCTTAGCAAACTCCAAATCAAAAAATGAATGCCAAAAATGTCAGGTTCGCCAAAATGAACCATTGGAAAAAGTGAACAAGGAAAGGGACTCACAATACAAGAAAGGAATCCCTAATCCTTAATTTTCACTTTTATTATTGGGGGATGGTTCATTCAAGGAAACCTAGGATCCCAAATTGGATTGACTATCAATACAAAAGTGATTAAATTCTCAACAAGGGAGACCTAGGAAGATTCCTTAGACTTTGAAGGGGTCACCACCAAGAAAAAGCTTGGAAAAGACAACTTGATATTCAACTCACGAAACCTAGTAATACAAGCTAAATAATACGTGCAAATGAAAAAATTAAGCAACAACAAGTTAGGATGTATGTGCTTGTGAATTATGGAAATGTGATAAGGATTCTGTAAATGAAAAAATTCTATCAAAATATGCTAGAGAGGACTAAGATGTCCTTACTATCTTCTTAGTTTTGTTGTTGTTTCTCAAAGAAAACACAAAATCTTCAGATGTCAAAATAGAATCCAAAAGAATATCTACAAAATACTTCTAGGAGGACTAAGATGCAATTACAGTCTTCTTAGTCCTTATTTGAATTTTTTCAATTTCAGAATGTGATCCTGAGATCCAAGGTCTGCACTTCCTTCTTCTTAGATCTCAGGTCCTAAAACTTCCAAATCTAACCTGTAGATGAATTTTCATGAAGATGACAACTTTGCAATGCAACTTTGCAACTTTGTAACTTTGCACTCCAAATGATCTTCAAGTCTTCAACCTAAATCTACAAACACAAACATACAAAACTTGATGATTGTTAGTAAATGGGGGTTTTCCTTGGTGAAATCCCTTGTTGGTAATTAAACCTTGGAATGAAATGAAATAATGAATGGAAATGATGAATGAAAAAAGTGCTATGTTGCAACTCACCAAACCCTTGTTATGAAATCTACAAAATTATGTGAAATGGCTAGTTTGAATGTAGATATTGAATGGAAGTAATGCTTGATAGATCTTGACCTGAATTGATCTCTTAAATCAAAACCCTACATCACAAACGTTAGCTCAAAAACACACATGAGGCAAGAATATCTTTGACATGATGCTTCAATCTTGATGATGGCTTTGAATGCTTTATGAACTATTCTTGAATGCTCTTGTGAACTCAATTATGCTATTAGGAATGTTCTCACAAAATTCTTATATTAAAATGAGTGAAAGAACCTTGTATTTATACTTATACATGCTTAATATTCTAAAATTACACCACACCAAGTCAACATATGAATTCATTAATTAAAGGAGGTTAAATCCTGCGAAGATTTGAAATTAAATCTCAAAAATAATTTAAGGGGGACAAAGATGAACTAGGTGGAATCTTAGTCCCAAGGCTTGAAACTTGGGGCACAAACTCCAAAAAGGGGCCTTTTAAGGTACCCTTAAAATCAGGGTCCCAAGACCTTTGGAGGACAAAGATGCTCTAGGTGGTGTTTTAGTCCCAGTCCAAAAATCAAGCAACCATAGCGAAAATTAGTAAATTATCATTTATCCTTTGATGTTGTAGACACTGAAAAAATCCTAATTAATACTATACATGTGATTTTGATAAATTAACACAGTTTCTTCCTAAATCACTTCAAATTCATCAATTAATTAAATTATCAACATTATTTAGTTAAATTCAACAAATTCAGCTATTAATCAAATAATTAAATTTATTGATTAATTCACCCTTCTAACTAATATTCATCATAATCAATTAAACAAAATAATTTAATTAAATCTCCTTTTAATCATCTTATTTGATTAAATCAATCAAATCAAATGTCACAGTCTCCTAATCCACTCCAATTAATTAATCTTAAATCACCTTTCTAATCATCATTAATAATTCCTCCAAATTTTAACTCCTCAGGAGTTAAATCAACCCATGGTAAAATAACTAGGTTGGACATGAAAATAATTTCTACTAATTATTTAATTCCTCTATTTTCCCTCACCAAGGTATATTCCAAAGGAATGTTCCTCTCAACAACCTCTCATTCAATTTCCCTCCAAATTTTTCCAAAGACCTTTCACATCTTCAATAACTCCTCTTACAAATGCAATTAATTTTCTTACATCCTCTTAAATATCAACCAATTTCATTCAATTCCTCTTACAACCTTTCAAATCCTCAACCAATTTCATTTACTTCTCTTACATCCTCCTCCACTCACACATTTCCCAAATGTGCTCCACCTTCCTACAATAGAATTGTGACACTTGGCACATTATCATTGGCTCCCATTTTATCCCACATTTATCAAATCCTCTGATTCTTCAACCCTTGGCTTCTATAAATAGAGGCATCCTTTTCATAATATGGATCCATAACTTTGAGCATTATCACTATAGGCATTTGAGTTCAATAGAAATCCATCACTTTCATCAATTTTAGTTTAGTTATCACCATTTAGCATCATTTCACACTTGGAATCACATTCAACATCAAGCTTATCAATTGGGATTGATAAAGGGCTTCCTTTTCCCATCAAAGGAACACCACTCCCCCTATGGGATTGTGGTTTGGTTAACTTAGTTGATTACATTCTTTCATTTGTTTTATTTTATGTTTTAACTTCATGTTTTCATCTTTGTTCTTTCAAGAATCTCATAGGGAACACTAGATTGAGCTTTCTAACATGTTTAACAAGTGTTTGTTGATCTTATGTTAGCTTGTGTAGGTTTGGTGTTCACATTTTGACACTAGAAGGAGGGCTAACCACTTTGTTTTGATGAAATTTTCCTAAAATTTCATGTTTTTGTAGCTATAGGAGAGAAACACTGCCTTTGGCTCATACAACATCGCATTTGCCTAAAACATCACGTTTGCGAATTTCAACAGTGCTGCTTTTAGAAACAATGCTTCCTTTGCTCCGTTGTGTCATGTTTGCATGCCTCAGTCATGTTGCATTTGCTTCAGTATCGCCTTTGACCCTTCTATGTTATGTTTTTTCTTTCTGGTCCATACATCGTTTCTTTTTAAATTGTGTCACATTCACTGTCTCTATTCTCTATAGAGAGTTGCATTTGCATTCACTAGAGCGTCGCATTTTTCTATAGCATCACATTTTCTATAGAGTGTCACCTTTGTAGGAAAGGGAGGAAAAGTGAGTTGGAAACTTAAAAAAAATTCTTAATGCTCATTGTAATAGCTTAGGGTTTCCAATTCTGTATTTTATTTCCTATTCTAGGACCAACTAGATTTATTTTGGGCATAAAATTTACAACTCAAGCTTTGTCAAAGTTGGTTAAAATTGAACCTTAGAAACTTATTAGCATTTGGATTTTGGGTTAAAATTGAATAAACAACTTCATACTTGGTTTTGGTGCGTTAAAAAGAAGTCATGAGTCATCATTGCTTTGAGGATTAAAATGAAATTGTGTTTTCCTTGATTTGTAATTTTTTACAAGATGTGTCATTCGAATGCGTATGCACTTCTCTCACACTTCACAATGATCTTGAGAATCAAAATATTTCTAGTGGCATAGGTTGTCTAAAATTACCCACACATTTGAATTTGGAGCTAAAATTGAACAACCATGTGAGTGTGAAGGAAAGGAATTATGTGTGTTCCCTCCTAAGTGCTTTACACAAACTAGGCAATCAAACTACAAATGTAATTTTTTGCTATTTTCTATCTTTAGAGAGCCTTCCTTATTGGGGTTTATAAGTTCATTATCCAAAATCAAATCAAATCAAATCAAATCTAAACCAAGTCCAAAATTCCAAAAGTCTAGTATTCCTCCAAATTTCTTAAGAGTTCAAACACCCATATCATTCATCATTCATCACCGTCATTTGATCCTTAAACATCCTAGATTTTCTTTTTGTGCCTAAAGTTTAGACCAATCTAAGGAGTAGAGATTCATCTCCCATATTCCTAAAATTTGATCCTTATTTTATGGTCCAAACAAGATCTCAACAAAAGAAAAACATGGAGAAAAAAAAAGAAACATCCACTTCAAGTGACTTGAGTCAAATTACATCTAAATTCAACCTCATAGGATCTAACAACCTGCCACTTAACCTCCTTCAACTACCACAAGATCTTCAAGAGGGAGGTTTCCAAGTGGAGGTTGTCACCAACAATTACCAAGGGATGTCCCAAGATGAAATCTTGGAGCAAGTCCAAAATACTGAAAACCACAATATTGTCAAAAAAATGATGAGACTCAATCCTTCACAATACATGTTAGCATTAGAAAAGGAAGGGGATAAACTTCCTTCTAATTATGATGTGAGCACTATTGTGTCCAACAACCTCTTGGGAATATTCCATTGGTATCATTCACACCTTCCTTACAAAATGTCATCCAACCCATCATACAACCAACATCTTTTCATGCTCCAAGTCAACCCATGATCACCAATTGGAGTTCATTGCTCCAAACTCTTCAAACACATCCCCTTGTAAACAACCAAAACATGGATGCAAAAACCATCTTGGGTGCCAAACACTGTCTTGCAAGACCCAAAACATTTGTATGTTCCACTTATTTTCCATGACACCAACAATTCATCCACTTTTGCCGCATCACTAACATATTCTCTTGATACACAAATCTCTCTCCCCATGATATCACAATGAAAAGTCAGTTTATTTGGACAAGGGGGAACTTTTTATGCATCATCATCACTTTTTCCAGGAAACAAACCTCCAATATTCCCATCATTTCCACTTTTGACATCAACATCCACACTAAATCAAGGTTTAGGGAAACCTCCTTTACCAATCCAAGACCAATCAAGTCAAATCAATCCAAAAATCATGAATCAAATCAACACATCGGTCATACCAAATCCTCAGAGCATGCCACTAATATTGCAACACCAAGTGGCACCAATCAAAATATCTCAACCAATCATCATTCCATCTACAACACCTCAAACTCTCTAAAACATGGTCTCGCAAGGACCTAACACATCAACCATACCATCTACCACACAACCTCTTGTCATCACTTAACAAGCACCTCCCCAACCACCTCAAAAAAATAATTCTGCCTCATCTCACACCATTTTGCTAAATCCCCCACCTCCACCACCAAATCCAAAAATGAAAAATCAATACAATATCACATTGCAAGCAACCCAACAAGCCTATCAAAAGGCACTTCAACAATTCCAAATGCAAAAAGCCACACAAGTTGCACAACAAGCACAGGCACACCAAGTGACACAACAAACAAAAAAGGCTACCCAAGGACAAGCCCAAGCTTTACTACAATAGCAACAAGTGGGACAAGTTGCGCAAGCCACACAAGCTACACAACAAGCATAAGCTCAAGCCTAAGATCAAGCTCAAGAAAAAGCTCAAAGCACAAGCCTTGTTACATCAACAAGCTTATCAACAAGCTTTACAACAATACCAATCACAATAACAAAAAGCTCAGCTACAAGCCCAACAACAAGCATTATTGGTGCAATAGTAGCAATACCAACAACAAGCGTTGTTGGCACAACAACTATAGGCATACCAACAAGTGTTACTTTCACATCAAAACTTATAGCAACCTATTACAAGCATGAAAACAATTTCCTTGAACACAAACACACAAACCATCCCACCCACACAAGCAACTATACCACCCACAAACGCATTCATCCCACCACTAGATCCACAAAGTGATTTTTTTGCACAAATTAAACTACCCTCACAACAAGTTTTGGACGTACAATTAGGAAAGACAACAAAATCACAAGGGAATTTGTGTCCCTATCCATTTGACAGAAGCATTGCAATGGTCCCATTCCCACAAGGATTTGAGATACCTAAATTTGACAAATATCATGGGACTGGCAACCCTAAAGATCACATCAGGGAATTCAATGTATACTATATGGAATTTGCATATGACAATTCTTATCTAATGCAACTCTTCTCTCAGAGTTTGGCTAGTCCAACAATGGAATGGTTCTCACGCCTCCCCCCTGGAATTAATAAGTTTCAAGAAATTGTGGACTTATTCATACAAAATTATTCATTTAACATAGGCATGGATGTAAGCTTGGAAGAAATGTCTAACCTAAAACAAGCCAAGGGATAAACATTCACATCCTTCTTACAACTATGGTGATCTAAGGCCAATAGGAGAAAATGGGCTATGCTAGAAGAACAACAAATTGGGACTATCATCTATAACCTTGAAGGGTCCTTGTCTTTTCATTTGAAAATGCAATGCATAACAACCTATGACCAATTAATTCCCAAGGTGCTCAACATCGAAAGTGACCTTATAGCACAAGGGGCACACCCACATATTAGGATAATCAACCATCAACAAGTTACAATGACAAAATTCACACATGGGAAAAGAACAAGAATGTCACTAATGATGGTGTCGTTGATGCCAAAGTTATTATTAGTGCCCCAAGGTAGAATACACAAACAAAAACATATTAACAACCACAAGCCAATACCTAGAATAACACACAAGCCAACCCATCATCACAACAACCCAACAATCAAGCAGTCAACAACCTAAATGATCAAGGGGGGCCACCCTCAAAGAATAAATATCTCCTTAAATGAAAATACACCACCATTGAACAACCTGCAGGGAATCAAGATCTTAAAATATACATGAATCCGATGCCTGGTCATAATAAAGGAAACAACAATGGTAAGGGAAAGTATAATAATGTGAACCATGTTTATGACCATGTTGTTGCATCCTTGGATGAATGGGTCATAGTTGTCAATATCAAAGGATCTAGAGCTGATTGTGGAGTCACTATGTGTGGCGATAGGATTACCATTCCAGGACCATCACAACCACCCAAGGCACTCGCCACCAATATGAAGTTAGTCCCTAATGGTTGTAATGTCCTAGATCAACTAAAAAGGACCCCCGCTCGGATTTCCATCTTGGATTTGCTAAAAATATCACCCACACATAGGGAAATTGTAGAAAAGGCACTAGCTACATCCACCATCCCAATGGATCTTGATGCAAACCAATTCCAAGCTATGATTAGACATATCACTACATTGGATCTCCTAACATTCTTTGACTAGGACTTGCCAACCCAACCATCTCATAACCTGCACTCCATATTGAAGTCTTAGTTCACAAAAATAAAGTCAAATGAGTATTGGTAGATGGAGGTGCAGGTTTGAATATTTTTACCCTCAATCTAATAAAAAATCTAGGATTCTCTGAAGATGTCATTGAGAAAGGTAAAGGTATCACTATTAAGGCTTATGATGATAAAAAAAGAGTGTCTCAAGGAACCATTCAACTCCCTATTGAAGTAGGGCAAGTAATTATGGAGACTCTTTCCAAGTCCTTGACCTTGAAATCCCTTACAATATCCTCCTAGGGCACCCATGGATCCATGGGATGCAAGCTGTCACATCCACATTCCACCAATTTTTTAAGTTCCCTTATCAGAACCAAGAAGTCATAGTCCATCATGATCCTAAACCGTTCTATTATTGCAAAAATATGGAGGAAAAGTATTATTAGATACCCAAAGTCCCAAAGAAGGATGAGGGACCCACATCTCCATATATAGACCCATCTACCCTAGCCTCCACTTCTAAGAGAAAGACACCCTCCATTCTAGACAATCCCTATATTAAGGTTATTATTCAAGATAATGGTTGTTGAGACTATAAAATTAAGAAGAGTGCCTTTGTGATAGGAGGGCTACCTCAGTCTCCTAGACCCTATGGGAAGCCACAACCAATCGACACAACATCCTGGACCATCAATGTAGAACATACCACCTTCAAAAAATGGGGAGACCTAAGCAAAAATGTGGTAGATGAGAAATATGTATCAAGCTTGCTATATCAGGATAAAAGACCTACACCATACCTTCCCTTGGATGATGATAACACAGGTCTTCAATTAATGCGTGGATAGGGCTACAAGAAAAATGAGAATCTCACAAAAAAAAAAAATGGCCTATTTGAACCCATTATTCCTGAGAAGTGCATGAAGAATCTTGGCCTTGGATGTACTCCAATGAAGATAACCATTCTTTGCAAAGGTACCCCCATTAAAATAGTCAACCTTAGTTATCGGTATCCACAAGTCTACCTCCTTCGATATAATTGATGTGTGTGATGAGGATCCTATCACTGACCTACCCATGTTATTTGAGGATTCCTCCCTTTTCATGATTACTATCATGTCTTTCAAACTGATTAGCCAAAACACTGAATTAAAGCTTGTCTACCCCCAACTGATAGACTGTGACCAATGAGGACCACTGATCTTAGACACATTCAAAAATAATGAGGATCTCTCAGAATTCATGGGACTACAGGATACTCTACCATATGGAGATCATAAAGTAGGGTTTGATATTGAGCTAGACACAAATGCATACTATGGGGAAATGATTGAATCTCTTAGTCACAATATTTAAAATCTAAGAGTAATATCTAGGTCTCTAAGTGAAAACCACACTATGACACTTTCTGAACCAAATATAGTATCACTCATCAAAATATGAATATGGCATTGGGTCTATGTTGGCTCATCAGATAAACCCCTTAAAATATCTACTTTCTAAAGAAAATATCATAGCTAAAATGGCTAAGTGGGTCATGATCCTAACAGAATATGACATTGAATATGTGGAGTGAAAAGCCATCAAAGGAAAAGTAATTACAAATCAACTCATAGAGGCACCTATATATTTAGAGAACCCATTGGTATCATAATTTCTCGATGATTCAATCTTCAATCTAAGTGCAATAGATCATTGGAAAGTAGTTTTTGATGGATCATATACACAAAATGGATTAGGAGCTACAATATTCTTCATCACACTGCAAGGAGATTGCATAACGAAATCATATAAGCTATCCTTGCCATGCACTAACAATATTGTTGAGTACAAGGAACTTGTCATAGAACTCAATGGAAAATCATGGAACTTAAGGTCTATGGGGAATCACAACTAATCATCAACTAGGTCAATAATGAATACCAAATAAAGGATGACAAGCTTACCCCATATAAGAAATTGGTGGAGAGTCTTAATGAATTCTTCATCGACATCACATTTGAGAAAATACCAAGGGAAAACAACAGAGTAGCTAACACTATGGAAATAATTAGATCACTACTAGATATCCCATGCAACATCCATAAACATGAGTTCCTAGTAGAGCAACTTCTCGTACCAACTTTCGAGGTACTAGATTCTGAGTTTGAGTGTGAAATTGTTGGTCCCAGTAATCCTTGGTACCATGACATACACATACCTAAAAATAGGAGTCCTCCCTATCAACATCACCCCAAACCTCAAAAGAATCTTTATTAAGAAGTCATCCCATTTTGTTATCTTAGGTGACACCCTATATCATAGAAGTATCGAAGGAACCATTTTGCGATGCCTTAAACCCGAGGAAGCTTTGATTGCTTTAATAGAGGTACACAATGGTATTTTGTGGTTCACATTCTAGTGGTATGAACTTAGACAAGAAACTACTGAGGACTGGGTATTACTAGTCTACAATGGAGAAGGAAGCTCATGATCATGTCCAAATTCTTTTATGATGTCAACAGCATGGGGACCACATCCATGCACTAGCTCAGGAGCTCCAACTGATTATAACACCTTGGCCCTTTTCACAATAGGGGCTTGATCTCATTGGAAAAAACACTCCCACCTCATATAATGGACATAAGTTCATTATCACTGCAATAGAGTACTTCACAAAGTGGGTAGAGGCCATCCCAAAGACCTACATCATAGGGAAGCATATTTCCAAATTCATCCTGAACTACCTCATCTTCCATTATGGTGTTCTGTAAGCCCTTAGCTAAGATAACAAGACACCTTTCAAAAAACAAGATGTTCAAGAGCTATACCAAAAATTCAATATCCAACATTGCTTCTCCACCCTATACTACCCCCAAGGTAATGGCCAAGTTGAGGCTTCTAATAAAACCATCCTAAAGATCCTCAAGAAGACAGTCAATGAAGCTAGTCACAAATGTCACCTATAGCTAAATCCTGCCTTATGGGCCTACCAAATGAGTATCCGTACACCTATAGGTGCAACCCCTTTCTCCCTAGTCTATGGATCAAAATCCATCCTCCCCATTGAGATCAAGCTCCCATCCTTAGGAATATCATTGCAGAATCTCATTACTAATGAGGAATATTGGGTGTCACAGTTGAATGAGCTAGAGCTACTAGATGAGCGACACATGGATGCTTTGAACCATCTATAGATCTATCAAAACTATCTCAAGCGAATCTATGATAAGAAGATCAAGAGTCAGTCATTTCAAGTCAGAGAGCTCATGTTAAAAGAAAATGAGAAGAATGTACCAAATCCAAAAAGCATGGGAAAATTTGAACCTAATTGGTTGGGACCCTTCATTGTCATGAAAAGTTATAAATCTAGAGCATATCAGCTATCTACACCTGAAGGCGAGCCTATCAATAGCTCCCATCTCAAAAAGTTGTATGCCTAAACTTGCAAGGTATAAGCCAAAAATAAAAAAAATAAAAAAATAAAAAAAAGCCAAAAAAATCAGAAAAAAGGATTGAAAACATTAAAGAAAAAAATCGTCCTTTAGCGAAAACCACTTTGGTGATTCTTTGGGAAAGTACCTTGGTGAAAAAATAGCAAACATGCACCTCATGTAAATAAGCACTTTATATTCATCCATCACATTCCATTGCTCCTTTTGACACCCATCTGTGTCTGCATTGTAGCTTGATCCTATGTTTATATCATGTTCCACCCTAGAACTACTTAACACATTCCTAAGTTCATTTTGTCCTACCTATCGGAATAGTCTACTACATCACACTAGGGGCATGTTCTTATACCTGCATTGGATTGGATTCATGTATATTATTGAGATCCTCCTTAAAATCCAAAAGTCCAAAAACATCAGAAAATCCAAAAAATCCGAGAATGGTCATAAAATTAGAAATTCCAAAAACATCCAAAATATGTCAAAAATCCCAAAAATAGGTCAAAAGGTCATAAAAAGTCAAAAAATAGAGTCATTGTGTTGAACTACGAGTCTCTGAGCTTGAACGTAGGAAAGTCTATCATTGATGTTCCGCAGAGACATATTAGGTCAGTCCTTAAGGAGTTTGTCATAATAAACTAACAATCAATTTGTTTGTTTCTCATCAATAAACAAGTCTATGTCAATCAAAGTATGTGGTATTTGCATGTATAATGTAGGCAAGGATAATCTTTGATCAGCCCCTGAGGCCCCTAGGATAGGTCTTTAGGTTAGGTTATTGGTCAAAATCTTAGAAAACACAAAAGCATTGGAAAATTGGAAAATCAAAACATTTGTAAAACATCTTGAAAATACCAAAAACAACCTCAAAACATTTCAAAAATACCAAAAAAATTCAAAAACCCAAAATCAGTCATCCCATTTCATGTTTATCTACAATAAACATCCACTCACATTAAATCAATTGCCATCTTCAACCTTTGGCAAAACAATCAGAAACAAGTGTAGCAAATTAAAAGTGAAAACTCAAACGTCAAGGTCTCAAATCTAGGTCAGTAGGTAAACAAGTTGGTCAACTCTTGGTATCAATATCCCATCATCCCATTAGTCTCAAAATCATCTAATAACATCATTTCCTAGGATGCATCCTTCCTACAATGGACATCAACATCAGACATCACAATAGTTTAGTCTTGGATAGAGGTATGAAGAAGATTAACTTGTTTGTTTACTTGGTCTTTTTTTTTTTTTTAATCTTATTGTGCTCATTCCAATGACCTCTCGATGATGTCTAATCAAAATTATTTAGAGAGAAAGGAATGGGGCATTAATCATTATCTTTTGTCTTTTGTGCTTGTTGGATAACCTTGGTCATGCTTACTTTGTTTGGTTTGTAGGGAGGGTGTTTTAAATTCCTTATTGACTACTACATGGGAAGGCTTTTCCTTTCTATGTTTTTGTTTGATTTTTTTGAAATGTCTGAAGTACATCCTAATAAGGTTTTGTATGCTAGGTGTGAATAGGGATACTCCTATCTAATTGTCGAGTCAAAATCCATTGCACTAGGTACAATTCCATCCTGGTTCTTCATACCTTGATGCATCGTATCTATGTTATAAAAAATAAGGAAAGTAAGCTCTTTATGTCCCCAATCTCTAATAAGCAATCATATCATCATCATCACCATATTTCTGCATCATCTCGAACTCAAGGGTTGATTCCTCTTTCTTCTATCTTTTCCGTATACTAATACTAACATGGTATCATGACATTTGGAAATAAAAAAATCTATATATGCATCCATCCTGCATCCACAAACCGTCAGCATACTACACATATCATTATAATAAAACATTATCCATCATAATATAGATTGGTTATTCTAAGCATCTCATAAAACCACATTTTGCATAGAAATCCATTGCATAACCATATAAGCACTATCATAATCACCACATTTTTGCATCCTTCATACATACATCACATATAAGAAAGATACTGAAAAGGAAGTTAAAAATATCATTACATTACATCCATCACATATCATCACATAAATATAAATTGGCATCCATCACATAAAAGTGCATCCATATAGATACATGTGCATTCATATCATATATCAATAGTATCACATCACATCATAAACATATAACATCATAACATATGGAATTGTATATTAGATACATCCATACATATCATATCCATCCATGGCATATAAAGTAAAATAACCATCACATCATATAAACTCATCAAATTCATCTCATGTATATATATCAAAAAAGTTGAATGTCATGATATAATTGAAATCAGATATATAGTATCATCATCGAATATACAAGAGTAAAATCAAAACTCAGCCAATGAATGTATATACATCATAAATCAAGTTGTAGAATCAAAAAATGTGTCCAGTGCACTATCAAAACCTTGAGCTACCCTCACTCTATCGGTCCTCGTGATGGATGCCTCGACTCTAGTGATGAGACCTTGATGGTCTCCCTAGTGTCCCTGCACAATGGGTCCTACTAGGAGAAACCTGGCTAAGATGGGATAAATCTGGCTCCCATCAATCCTATGCCATGGCCCTATAATATAATGTCTATAATATGATGCCTCGTGCATCACTCTACCATAAATCTTAGTTGGGACTGTGACCTGTCCTTTTGCCTAATGCATTGTGGCCTCTAGCTATTGTCTCCATCCCTACTCTAAGTCCAACTCGAGATCCACATCCTATCTCATATTCTTCTCTTGCACCACCTCCTATCATGCATGATCCCTCTCTTGGATTAGGGTCTGAATCTAAGCCTAGGCTTGTTATAACTGCCCTATCAAGACCTAAATCTCTACCTGCAGTGCCACTATATGTCTGTCCCTAGGATTGAGACTTGGTGGTGGTAGCCTTGGTGCCTACTGATGTGAATGTTGAGGTCATTGTACAAGTGGCCTCTAACCAATAGGTTGCACTAGTGGTGGAATCTATCCATCATGCCCCATGCCCCCATCATGTCTGTCCTATGCCTGGTGGCCTGCCTACTAAGGGACCTATCCAATCTAGGGTCCTCTGACTTGTCCTCTACCTATTGCTAGAACCATTGATAATTTCAATCGAATGGGAGAGTGGGACCGAAAGTATGCATCATAGGCCTATGTAGTGCCCACATCTGCAGGACCATCATAGTAAACCCATGGCATCATCACAAGTTGTCTAAACTCATCAATGGCCCGTTGGGGAGGGATCCTCTAGACCCATGTTGTCTCTCTATTCCTCCACACAAATATAGCTCTTTTTCCATCAAGGTCATCCTATATCTCTCCAAACTGGAAAACAACCCTATCCGGGAGGTACCACTCTATCATGTGATGCTCTTTTCCCTTCAGGTATCTAGATTGTTGATAGTAGAAAAGCTAGGCATCATCATCATACCACCTATAAAAGTGGAGCCATGGTCTCCATTGAAACACTGTCATCTCATCGATAACCCACCTCCAGTGTGGGAAGCCTATAATGCCTGTATAATGGATGGTGGTCATCCCCCCATACCTATAAGCTATAGAATCATCATGGTCTATCTGAACATCTGCAATCATGGGCCTCAAAATAGTTATATTCTCATATGCCCACACATGAAGAAGTTTCACTCCCACTCCAATGCTATGGGACCCACAATACATGACTTGGTGCATGTCATGATACAACGATACTAGGACAACTCAGCCCCGGGGACAATCATCTCCTCCATCATATGAGACCAAAGGATCCCCCATCCAACATTGTAGCCTTGCACTCTCCTATTTGGAATGAGGACTCCCAAGATTAATGCACTGAAAAACAAGGTCAAATTACGGGAAATCCCCTCATATCGGCAAAGGTTGATTTGACCACTATCCACCTCATACAAGTCAATGCCAAAAAGTTGAAATATGGCATCACCTCTAACCTCTACATCATATATAATGCGCTCACCATGTATGGGCATCTACAAGATCCACCATACATCCTCTAGGGTAACAATGGCCTCACTAGTTGGTAAATGGAATGAGGAGGTCTCACTCCACCATTTCTCCATTAATGCAGTCATCATCGCAAGGTGCATCCTCACCTCAGGCATCTGATCTACGTGGCCAAATCTGATCAAGCCAAGAAAGAACAATGCATCATCTGTCAAGTGCCTCACTCGATGCAAAATTTGGCTCCTGTGCTCCTTCAAGTGGAGCACTAGCAAGACCTCCTACATCCAAAACACCCACGACGCAAAAATTCATCAACTTGGCATGCGTTTGAAAATTAAAATCCCCAAAAAAGAAAAGGTGAGTTGACTTTTGCAAAGGCGATGCTCTGTCATTTTGCAAAATTGATGCTAAAATCAAAAGCGGTGTTGTATGTCAAAGGAAAGTTAGCATTTCAAGGTGACGTCAAAATCTTCTAGGGCTGCGCAATGAGATCCTGCAAAAGCAAGTCAGAATTTTTCCCACAACTCTGAGACCCTATAGCATCGCACAACACTATGTTGCAAATGTGGGTCAACATGCATAAAGGTGACACCGACTGTAAGAAATGTAGTGCCCTAGGGGATCACTTTTGATCAACCTAATTAGACCCTAGTAAATGCAACAAATCATGAAAAATGAGAAAAGTTTTGAAAGGCATAATGGGGGTCCTACATCCTGAGGGTGTTGGAACTTGTGAACCCGATCCATCCGATATCTAGGGAGCACACAAGCTTCCATTCAATCAACATCTTAGAGCAAAAAATAAAGATTTCTAAAGGCTAGGAGTGCAAATGATTTGAAAATGACACTCCTAACACTATTTATGCAAATTTTAAAGGTTTTTTTGGGTTTTTTTAGTGTTTTTGAGCCCATTTAATCCATTTTTTACCAAATGAAGCCTGTTTTGACCTGTTTTTGTCACTGTAAGCTTAATTTTACATCTCGTGGGCTATTTTCTACTCCTGAATCATTGTTGAACCTTATTCGCGAGCTCAACCTAATTTTGCAATTTTCAACCGATCTCTCAAGGGGGCAATGTAGCAACATAATTTCTTCTATTGGAAAATAGTGGGGCACCTGAAAAATTACAATTTTTTTGAATTTTGATAATGGAACTGATATTGTTTGAACTGACACAACAGGTACCTTGCTTCAAAGAGGGGAAAAATGTAGACACCGAAAATGTCCTAATTAATACTATACATCTAATTTTGATAAATTAACACTGTTTCTTCCTAAATTACTTCAAATTCATCAATTAATTAAATAATTAGTATTATTTAGTTAAATTCAGCAAATTCTACTATTAATCAAATAATTAAATTTATTGATTAATTCACCCTTCTTCTAACTAATATTCATCATATTTAATTAAATCAAATCATTTAATTAAATTCCATTTTAATGCTCTTATTTGATTAAATCAATCAAATGAAATGTCACAATCTCCTAATCCACTCCAATTAATTAATCCTAAATCACCTTTCTAATCATCATTAATAATTCCTCTAGCTTTTAACTCCTCAAGAGTTAAACCAACCCATGGTCAACTAACCAGGTTGCACATGAAACTAATTTCTACTAATTATTTAATTCCTCTATTTTCCCTCACCAAGGCATATTCCAAGGGAATATTCCTCTCAACAACCTCTCATTCAATTTCCCTCCAAAAGTTTTCAAAAACCTTTCACATATTCAATAATGCCTCTTACAAATTCAATTAATTCTCTTACATCCTCTCAAATCTCAACCAAATTCATTCAATTCCTCTTACAACCTTTCAAATCCTCAACCAATTTCATTTACTTCTCTTCCATCCTCCTCCATTCACACATTTCCCAAAATGTGCTCCACCTTCCTCCAATAGAATTGCGACACTTGGCACATTTTCATTGGCTCCTATTTGATCCCACATTTATCAAATCCTCTCATTCTTCAACCCTTGGCTTCTATAAATAGAGGCATCCTTTTCATAATATGGATCCACAACTTTGAGCATTATCACTATAGGCATTTGAGTTTAATAGAAATCCATCTCTTTCATCAATTTTAGTTAAGTTATCACCATTTAGCATCATTTCACACTTGGAATCACATTCAACATCAAGCTTATCAATTGGGATTGAGAAAGGGCTTCCTTTTCACATCAAAGGAGCACCACTTCCCCTATGGGATTGAGGTTTGGTTAACTTAGTTGATTACATGATTTAATTTGTTTCATTTTATGTTTTAACTTCATGTTTTCACCTTTTTTCTTCCAAGAATCCCATAGGGAACACTAGATTAAGCTTTCTAACACATTTAACAAGTGTTTGTTGATCTTATGTTAGTTTGTGCAGGTTTGATGTTCACAGATGTTTGTCGGGATTAACCATAAAAAGATACAATTTAGTAGGCTTGTGGATGCAAAATGGGACCAATTAAGACATAAATAAGGATAAATAAATAAAGGTGGGACCAAACAAGTTTGAAAATGCCAAGGTATGCATTTTCCTACACTACAAGTTGAACCATTAATTTTCACATTCCACCATTCCCTATTCTTGTTTTTCAGATCTAGATGTCTTAACCACATTTATAAAAATCTAAATGAGAAACTATTTCTTCTTCCAAGAATATCAATGTCAAGAACAATGGGAAAATGATCAGACCATAGTCTTATCAAGAGAGAAAAAGAATAAGAAATAAGCAAGTCTACAAAAATACGTGCCCAATCCAACATCACCTAAATAAGGTCATTTCCCACATGCTGGTTGGACCAGGTAAAATTAGAACCTTGATGATAAACATCCAACATTTAGCATTAGCATGAATGAAATCCATAAGGTCGTATCTATTTTCAAGAGGCACTTATGTTCATCCTTTTTTTCATATTCCTTTAAAGACATATTGGAATCACCCATAACAAGCCATAAAACATCCTGATGATCATGTTTGAAATTACTCGATTTCAACCGGAGTTTCTTTTTACCATTATTATTATTGGGAGCATAAATGTTAGATAAGATCCAAGATTTATCATCTCTCAAATGCTAAAAATGGGTTGTGATGTGATTAGAATCATCATATATAAATCTTCTCTTGTTAATATCCTTGGATTCCATAGAGTAAAAATATCCCCTAAAGCCCCATAAACACTAATACAATGAATACCACACTATTTGAAGAAAATATTTTTAAAATTTTCAATATTTTTAGCTTGAATATTAGTCTCTTGAATGATAAAAATGTTAGGTTCATGATCTCAAATCAAATTAGGTAGGAGATCATGTTTATGAGGGTTATTTAACCCTTTGATATTCCATAAAATTATCTTCATTAGTTCTTTTAAGGTGTGCCTTTAGAGTACATCTCAGACAAGCTCCTTTAAGTTCCTTCAACAACTTCAAATTTACTCTTCTTATCCCTATTTTGTTGTAGAGAAGGCCTACCTTTTCCTCTATGAAACAACCCAAGTTCAATGCAGGATCATGGGGGTCCAAACTAGGCCTCTAAGTGGTGATGAAAATTCAGAAAATCAAAGTTATGCAACTTGACATAAAAATTTGAATAGGTTATTAACATAATTTCAAAAATATGTAAGAACAAAAGTTGTAGCAAATTGAATGTAGTTTCTAGCCTACTAGCCCATTTTTGGAAAAAAATTAAATTTGTTTTGAGAAAATTTGAAATTTCAATGCAGTGGTATTAAATTTTTAGGAAAAATGTAAGTTGACGTATGTGCGACCACCCTAAGTACAAGATTTTTTTTTTTTTTTCTAAATCTTTCAATATAAGTACACATGCCTAGATGTGCCAATTTTTTTTTCCATGTAAATAATTAGTTATAATTTTTTTATTATAAATTTTTAGAATTTTTAAAATGTTCGTGCTTGACCACCATAACTTGGTCAAAAATTTATGAAATTCATTTTTCTTTTTTTATCCTATTGTATGTGAAGTATAAAATGTAGTGCATCTTGTAGGTTCCAAAAATGTTAAGTAGTTTGAAAGTTATAGAAGTTTTTCAATCAACCTATCAATCAAGACTTCAGACATAATGTAGGTAGAAAATCAATAATAATTATTTATTAAATTCAAAATAAGGAAAAACTTATATTGGTGGAAAGCTAATAATTTTTTCTATAAGCCCTTTTTGTTTGATGAAATTCGGATAAAAAAAGTCATCACCCACAAGGGAAAACTTTGAAAAACTAAGAAATTTTCAAAACACGTTTTTTGGGTTGAATTTCTAGTTTAGGAAATCTTGAACCAAATCCCGAGCCTATTGATTATGTCAGAAAAAATGGATATCCATTCAGAATGGATAACCGTTTTGAAATGGATATTTGTTATTAAATGGATATCTGTTACTTGTATTATTTATAATACATAATATTATATAATATGTATTATATGTAATATAATATATATTATATATTATATTATATTATACATTATTATATTATTATATTATTATATTATATGTTATATATTATATTTTATATATTACTATATTATATATTATATTGTATGCTATATAGTACATATATTTTTTATAATATATTATACACTACATAGTATATATTATATATTTATTGATGTGCATCCAATTCACAAGAGAGAGAGGGAGAGAGGGAGTAAGAGGGACTTGAGAGAGAGGGAGAGAGGGAGAGAGAAAGAGACTTAAGAGGAGAGAGTCCAAGAGAGAGAGAGAGAAAGAGAGAAAGACCTAAGAGGGAGAGTGGGAGGTAGAGAGGGAGAGAGAGAAAGAATTGAGAGGGAGAGAGAGAGTTGAGAGAGAGAGAGAGAGTTGAGAGGGAGAGAGAGAGAGAGAGATGATAAGGAGGGAGAGAGAGAGGCTTTAGAGGGAGAGAGGGAGACTTGAGATGGAGAGATGGTGTGAGAGAGGAAGCTCTAAGAGACTTGAGAGAGAGAGAGAGAGGAGGGAACTGAGAGTGAGAGGGAGAGATAGATAGAGAGTTGAGACAGAGGGGGGAGAGATAGAGAGAGGGAGAGACAAAGAGAGAGGGGGAGAGAGTCAGAGAGGGAGAGAGGGAGAGACCTGAGAGAGAGAGAGAGAGATATGAGAGGAAGAGTTTTTTCCCATGTTAGGACCCTCTAGACTAAGAAGTGATACAACCATAAAACAAAACCATTACAACTCAATTCAACATTCATGCCATTAAAACCTTCAAGCTTAATAACATGTAATTAGATCATTCATGTAAAAGGTATAAAATCATCATGAATAAGAATCATTATCTTTCAATCATGATACATAAACAAGAACATTATGTACACCATAGGGGTTTGATGCAACCTCCAAACAAAATCCTTATAAGACAATAAGATATATGTTCATCAGATTGTTCTTGTGAAATCTATACAATAATTATGCTCAACAAATAAGACATTAGTTAACCATGATGCATGAATAAACACAATATATGCACACTATATATGAACAAACACTAAATTAATAGATTTTTTAATATTTATTACTGAATATTTGTCTCACCATTATACTATTATATTCATAAATTCAACACTAAAAATATCCATTCAACCAATTTTTTTATAAAATATCCATCCAAGGTTAATTTTTTTATAAAAATAAGATCATTTTCTTAGCAAAGTTTTGTAGCTCTCTATTGCATCTCTTCATTTCTTTGTGTTTTCCTCTTTAGAATGGGACTACCTATTTTCCTCTAGCCATCGTTGATGCTCATCTAAGTCCACTTCCATGGACCTAACCACATCAACAACATTTTGCATTTTTGATGCAAAACACCTCAATAATGGGTGAACACATTCTTCATTTTGAATAATGTGAACTTGATCATGAATGGTTCTAACATTCACATTGACTTGTTCTTGAAATCAAGCACCATTGGATGTAGGTGGTGGAGGTGGAAGGTTACGAGGTGGAGTGGGTGGAGATGGAGGATGTGGATCCATGATTTAGATATAAGTGAACCTGCATTAAATTTGTAATTTCAAAGTGTAAGATAGATGTTTGAAAATCCCTTTAAACCATTCAATAAAAAATGACTTAATTGAATACAAATGAAAAAATGTGTAAATATCATTTATGTCTAAGGCATGTAAATGAAAAGAAAATAATTGTTAAAGTGATCTGAAATCTCATTTAAAAATACATTAAATTTTTACCTTGCTGCAATGTGGAAGTGTTAAACTCCAAATTGATTCAAAAAAGGTGGAAGTGTTAAGCTCCGAATTGATTCAACAAAAGGCAGAAGTGTTAAGCTCCAAATTGCTAATACTTAGTGAATCTGTATACATAGTTAGTAATGGTTAAACAAAACATGTCCCTATAGCCATAGGGAAATGGGAAGAGTTAATGGGTAATAATCAATGGGTTGTGTAGGAGGCTATCATATAATATGATAGCCTCCTATACAAGCCATCGTTTATTACCCATTAACTTCGCCCATTTCCCTATGGCTACAGGGACAAGTTTTATTTGGCCAATACTAACAATGGATCTAGATTCACTAATTATTGGAAATTTAGAGCACTTCCAACAAGGATCCTTTCTATTTTGAGAGCTGAGGAGAGTCAAAATAATTAAAAAAAAAAAAAATTGTTTAGCAAAGAAATACTAACTTAAGAATAAGAAACAAAGCAAGAATTTAAGAAACATGAGAATAAGTGATAAAGAAGAAGGAAAAATAGACAAGAATGTAAAACAATTTAAAAAATGCAAAAGGGGGTAATGAAGGTTCTATTTTATGTTTGTTTAGTATGTTAGGTTCAATTTTATGTTTTTTTTCTAGTAATGAAGGTTTTTTTTGTTTTATATTTTTTTTTGTTTTCCACTAACTAGGGTTTCAATTTTTTTTGTAAGTTTAGATAGAAATGAAAAAATTCAATAAAACTACAAAGAATGCAAAAAAACATAAATGAATCACTAATTCGTAAAAAAAATAGAAAAAATGCAAAAAACATATACCTAGAACTCGCTGCTCATGATGGAGGTTGTTGCTAGACTGGTAGCATCGTGAAAATGAGGCAGGGTTTGGTTTATAAAGTCCTCAAAAAAATAGATATATGTTTATTATATAATAAATTTATTTTATATAAATATACAATAGTATATTTCACATATACTATATATTATATATTATATACTATGTATTAAATATATTATATATTAATTATATATATATATATATTAATTATATATATACTATATATCTAGTCGATAGGCTATTTTTTTGAAATTTTTTCCAGGATTTTCGTCATCCTAGCCATGAATATAATTTCTTAGTGTCGGGAAGCTCTTGACCGATGGTGAGTTTCCCAGGGTTGTTTATGACAATGTGGAGTTTGCAAATTATGTGGGTTGGCGATGGTGGAGTTGGTTGCCCCGATACATTTAAGTAGAATGGTAAGTGTTTGCTCGTGTGAGGGTTAATGCATCCTAGTGTTCTTGTACAATGGGGCAGGAGGAAGTAAATATGATAATATTCAATATAGTGTGGGAAAGTATAGTTTGAAATGTGTGAGAAAAATATATTGATTAATTTGCATTGTCGAAAGAGCTATTGTGGTTTTGGTTTGATAGTAGAGGCTTCCTAATGTGTTAGAAAATATATTGATTAAGTTACATTGTCAAAAGAAGTATTGTGGTACTGGTTTGATAGCAGAGGCTCCGTCCTATAGCAAATTGGAGGGTTTTACATTATGTTGTTGGTTTGATAGTAGAGGCTCCATTTTATAGCAGATTGGAGGGTTTTAATACTGTTGTGCTCTAGAATCTCTAAGTCATTTTACATGGGTATTTTGCATAAATGATTAATTTTCAGTTGTTTTTGCATGCATTCAAAGATATTTTCTATCTTTTTCAAGGTTTCTATTGAAATTCTACATGATTCGTTAGGGTTAGTAATTTATTTTGGAGACTTCAAAGATATTATGGCTTTCTATGGATGGAGAAATTGCAGTTAAACTTGTTTCTTTCATCAAAAAATATGTTTAGGGTTAGTAATTTTTTTTCCCTTTGTTTATTGTTTGTAGTTATGTCTATGCATATTTGGTGTTATACCCATTAACATAAGAGAAATTGTAGATTAACAAAAAAGGGAAATTGGAAAAGAGCTATTAGAAAAACACTTAACAATTACAAAAAAATGGCAGATGTTCAAAACCCCACATTAAATAGAACTATAAAATATAGAGAATAGAAGAGGAAAACCATGATAGTCAATAGTTTGTTATGGGGAACTGAAAAAGAATATCATGAAGAAAAGTTTGTTATGGGGAAATTCAAACAGTTGAGAAAAAAGAAATATCATGAAACATATTGATACAAGACACACAACATGTTCCATCCAGACAAAATAACCATGACAATTAACAGTTTGTTGTAAGGAGATTCAAATAGACGAGGAAAAAAGAATATAATGAAACATATTGGTACAAGACAAGTAGTCTATGTAACAGTTGTAAGAGGTGTTAGAATAACACTTAAGAATCACACGTAACTAACAGATGAATTAAAAACCCACTTTAAGTAGAATGCAGAGGGTTAGTGTGAAAGCATAAATATATTCAAGATAAAATTAGTTTAGTGGATGTTGAGTGTTATTCTAATAGCCCTTTTACAATTTCTCTATTTTCCTATAATATTTAGTTCGAATTAATGCAACTCAAATTTTCAACTAAGTTTGTGGTGTTATATCCATTTTGCAGAGGTTATTGCTACCCATTGGATTTATGAACTATTACATAGATTTCTTGTGTTGTATCAATATGTTTTATGATATTATTTTTTCCAGTTTCGTAAGGAAACTATTCATTATCGTAGTTTCCCTCTTTTATTCTCCATATTTTAGTAAAAACAATTACATAATGAATAGTTTGCTTTCTTGAACCATTCTGCTTCCACATGTCAAGCCAACCAACTCTACCACCGTAAACCCATGTAATTAGCAAGCTCCACTACTTTCATAGGTAGCCCTAGGTAGTTTGTAGTAGGGAGCTTCAAGCAGATGAGAAAAAAAAATACCATGAAGCATATTGATACAAGATTTAAGCTATGTTCATTGGTAATAAATATTGAAGACAAATAGAGAAATTGTATAAGAGGTGTTAGAATAACACTTATTTGGTACTAACTATTATTGACAAAAAGGGAAATTGTGTTGAATTCTCCAAAACATAGACAGATATATATACACACACACACACATATATATATATATATGTATTGAATTTCATGTTTCATATTTAAAAATATACATATAGGCATAAATATATATCCATATATACAAACCAAGACCATTGTGGCTCATTTGACCATGCAACAACAATTTATATATACACATGTATATCTAAATAGATGTGTATACTATCTTTATTTGTATTTATGTATATTTTGATTTAAAAAGTGTTAAAAATAGCATATGTAAGTATTATTTAGCTTATGATAAAATCACTGCAATACAACCATAACATTCAATGATATAGCATTGAGATGTTGTTAATAAGACAACATTGAATGGTGCAGTATGTGTAACATGTTCATAACAAAGCTATAAGATTGTTTACACTTTGGCAGTGCAATGTGCCTATCAAAACTAGATACATTGAAAACACCTAAAAGAGTGTACAAAACTATAGTTCAAGCCAACAACAATATAATTTTTTGAGGCTAAAAACATTGAATATTGCATTTACTTGCTCCCACCATCTTCATTTCCATTTTCCAACACCATGAGAAACCATTTACCATTCTTCTTTTGTGTTCGAAGGTGGCCAAGATTGCCTTGTTGCATATATATTTTAATAAGCTACAATGTTTAAAACATGTTACTGACTTGCAGAACTTTTTCCCTCTGCTTATTGTTCATTCTTGCCACTGTGTACCTTTGACATTATGCCAATTTTTATGGAGGTCCTTGCTTGGCATGTCAATGGATACATAGTCAAGAATAAATATAGTATACACATCTATTTAGATATAGTAGTGTATATATAAATATATATATACATGTGTACATATGGATATATATATTTGGTTATATGTGTGTTTTTTAAATGTGTGAACAAAGGGAAATTTAGTGCATATATGTACTTAATCATTTTTATTCTTATTGTTGTGTATCCTATTGTTTGGATAAGAAAGGATGAAGGGACCAACTAGCAACATATACAAATATCTATATATAGGTATCTGTAGAAATATAGTAAAAACTGCATGCATACATATATAAGCAACCTCAAAGATAAATAGATAGATATAGGGATATATACATTTGCATTTATCATTTGTATTCTTCTTGTTGTATCTCCTATTGTTTGGACAATATTAAAAGTGCATTTTTATTCTTGTTGTTGTATCTCATGTTGTTTGGATAGTATTAAAAGTGGAATGGCTATACCCATTTTCATTTAATCAAATTAGTAAAATGATTGATAGACTATCGATATGTCTAAGTTGTCTACCAGTTGCCATTGGACGTTGCAATACATTAATCTTTTATTTTTATTGTGAAATAGAATTCCAATCTTTGTGGATGGGTCTCTAGAGCCCCCCCAGATTGATTTGTTGACATCCCCCAAAGGTTTCGTTGCAGAGTCTGACTCTAAGGGTGTGAACTGCTAGCCTTCAGATTTTGATTCAATAAGTTTATATTTCCTTTTCCTTATGCCGGTTGCAAATTTTTTGTTATTGTTTCCTTCCTCTTTTGTATGCAACCTGAAAATTTCCTTTTAGTTTCTTTAATTTTATGATTCTCAAATACAAAATCACCCACAACATACCCTTTCATGTTTATGTTTCCAATTTTCTTGGCTTTTAGGTGTATACACACATGGTTGACCCTGGTAAAGCATATTGATGTGGAAGTAGATACACATTGATATTTTCCAACACATAAAAAGCATCCCTTTGCAGCCTTTGTTTTCCTTACACCTTTTATCCATTTTGTGTGATCAAGTACATACTTGTCAATTGAAGTTGTCTTTGTACGCTATAAAGAAACAACCAACTTTGACTTCATAGCGTTCTAGAACATTGCAATTAGATGTTGTTAATAAGAAAGCATTTAACAACGTAGTATGTGGAACATGTCCATAGCAAAGCTATACAATTATCTATATTGTTCTAGTACAATCTATTTATCATAACTGAAAACATTGAAAAATAGCAAAAACAATGTACAAAATTATTTCAAACAGTTAGTTGTCATGTCTAGACATCTTTGGCATTATGTTGATCAGACCCAAAAATACTCAAAAACAACCCAACAGAATTGAACTATAGTATTCAACGATATAGCATTTAGATTTTAATAACAAAGCATTTTATAGTGTAGTATGTGCAACATGTTCATAGAAAAGTTCAGAAATTATTTGGGCTATGTCAATACAATGTGTCTATTGAAAATCGATACATTGAAAAACACCCAAAACAGTGCACAAAACTATGGTGAGAGCTTTGAAGCACATGATCATAATTTAAGGAAGCCATTCAATAGTATCCTTCCTATTATGCTATCAATTACAATGAAACAATGAATGTATTAGACTATGTATGCAACAGTTAGATCCTGTGTTTTTGTGTGTGTGTGTGTGTATGTATATAAATATATGTATATATGTATATATATATATATACATATATATATATATATATATATACATATATATATATGTATATATATATACATATATATATGTATATATATATGTATATATGTATATTTATATGTATATGTATATGTATATGTATATGTATATGTATATATATATGTATATATATATATGCATATGTATATATATATATATATAAATAACACTTAAGAATCACATGTATATGGAAAATAAATGGAAACCTGCATTAAATAGAACTCATAAAGCTAATGGGTAGCAATGATCTTTGCAAAATTGGTATAACGCCATATAATTAATTGAAAATTTGAGCTACATTACCTGGCACTAAATGAAGAACAATTTGTTATGGGGAACTTCAAATAGATGAGAAACCACAAAGAGCATATAACATGTTCTACTCACACAAATTGCATAACTAAACATGTGTTCACAATTGCTACACTAATTTTATCTTCAATACCTTTATGTTTTCATTTTAACCCTTTGCATATATATATATATATACAATTGCTCCTATGTTAATGTAGATTTAAAAAATATACATATGTTATTCCTCTTGTGATCATCCATAGACATACATTTATATACACATGGATACACATATATTTTGTTATATGTTTATGTCTAATTATTACTTTCAATATATCTATGGTTATACATGTATATTCATATATGCTAATTTGGTTGATCTTGTATGTATATTCCTATGCCATCACAATACATTGAAATTCAATAGTCTAGTCAATTGTTGAATTAATAAAGACTAAAAAATAGCAACAAAACCATCTGTACTATAGCTAGCATAAAGAGAAAATTTGTGCAAAGCATTGTACAAAGTACTTGCAACAAAGGATAACTACAACAAGGACACCTACATGTTTTCTTGCTGCCAATCTTCCCTTGCAGCCCCCATTGCCAATGGTAAATGCCACTCCTTTTGACTCAAATTGTCTTCCTCACCTAGGCTGCCAAAGTGTGCATGGTAATTTTGAAAGAAACATACCAATATCAACATCACAAGATATGTTCAATATACAATCTCAAATCAATCCCCCCACTGTACCATCACACCAACAAAAACTCAAAGAAATTTTCAATGATTGCTACCTTTCTTTGGTGAAATGGTTCTAACACCACATAGATGCATTATCAAACGTTGTTGTCTATCAGATATGCAAAGAAAGAAATTGGGATGCACACTAGTGTAACAAGATCAATAACCATATGTGGTAGATGTTATTTTGAAAAAGGCTCCCACTGTTTCAGCTTTACAAATGGCATGGACCTAGGCCCACAACCATTCTTGCTAAAGAAGTTGACACAGGTTGAAGAAATGCTTATTGCTAGGGTGGCTCTAGTTTTACAAGTGTCCCATGCTAGAGGATGGAAATTTAAATACAATGGTCACACAATAATCTTTCGTTAGGATATCTTGAGCATTGCAAAACTTTTTTCATGCCAATTACAAGACCTTGAGGTCATGATCGTGCGGTGAACCACAATTGAAGGTGAAAACTATGACTGCTATGTTAATAAATGTCATGTCATGGATGCATCAAAATATAAAATTCAATATGAAAAATACTACAATGATGTTGAAATTGATGTTGAGGTTCTTAATATGATACCTAATATTGTTGTTGATGTCTCCAATTTCTCGCATACAATAGAGCAAGTTTCTGATGAAGAGTTGATGCCATCAACCAACTCAATAAATGCTGCTAAGGATGAAAATGGCTCTTCAAATTTTTCATCATTTATCCATTTCTTTCCAAATGCTACACAAGATCTCCAAGCAATCAAATATGTATTACAAATTGAAAAAAAGGAGCAAAATATCTTGTGTTGGCCTGAAATTAGCTCTTCTCTTGTTAATGAATGCAACACTAAAGGTTTATTTGCAATGGATTTTCCAACATTGTTCCCCACTAGAGAAACACTTCCCCTCCAACAACGGAATATTTAAATTCAGTTGTATTAATATTCCCTCCACTTGATGAGATATTTTGACCACATATTTGGCAAACATGTCAAGTTTAGGTATTTCCTCTACAACTTGATAATGAGACATCACACTCAACAAACTTTTTATATCTTCTTCAAAGTAGATTTGGAAGACAAAATCTTTAAGTCCTTGTTTTCTTTGCATGAAAAACTTCAAGTTGATCCTGATGACCAAATGGCAGAGTAGTTGATGTGTTTTGGTGCATCGTTGCATGTGAATTGCTCATTCTGGAACTCTTGTTGGGCCCAACTATCTGCAATGATTGAACAACTTGGGATACCTACCCTTTTTTTCACTCTAAGCTGTGTAGACACAAAATGGCCTGATCTACAAAATATTTTCTCTCATGTGGCTCATTTGGAAATATAGCCTTCAACAAAGACCTTGATGGTTAGTGTTATTCAAAATCCACATATAACATCTTTATATCTACATCATAGATTCTCAATTTTCTGTGAAGAGGTGATTGAAAAGCTTTTGCATGCAAAAGATTATTGGTATTGATATGAATTGCAACATCGTGGCTCTGCACATGTGCATGATTTTTTATGGCTTCCAGAAGCCCCAAACATGGAAACTCTTTATTGGTCCAATCACCATGATGTTACCATGGCAAGGAACTTTTTTCATAGATATGTTTTAGCTTGGAATCCACATTTCCCTGCATAAAGATTACTTAAAATGTATCGGTGCTCTAAAGAAAATCCGTGCTTACTTTCCACGAGTCAGATTCTTTCCATTGATCCAATCATACATTATGAAGAGTTGCTAAATACAACTCAAAGGAACACAAAATTCTCTAAATATACTTGTTTAAGGAAAAAAGGAGAGCAATTACAATGCCAGTATAAAGCACCTTGGCAGTAACAACTTACCTCTACATTGACATTTGATGCTAAGTCTAACAAATCCTACAAGCCAACAAGAAATGATGATTACCTAAATATTCATAACCCACTGATGCTTGCAATTTGGCATGCCAATGTTGATAGCTGGCTAGTTGTTTCTAATTGTATTAAATTATATCTCTAAATATGCAGCTAAATCTGAGAAGAAATAAAAAAATTACCTGATATGTTGAAAAGACTTACAAATACAAATATAGTTGAGAATAGAGCACTGCTTGCATATTAAAAATTCATGATAAACATTATTATGAAGCTTGACATCTCTGCATAGGAGATGCACCATATGTTACAAAAATTTCCCCTTGTCACTTCAAGTTGACAATATGTTCGCTTGAATGTTGGAAAAAAGGCATGGTTCTATATAAATAAAAATGATGTTGATGAAGGCTTTCCAACAAATTATATTCATTGCTATATGCAAAGGCCTCTACAGCTGGCTATTGTATCCCTAATTGACTCAGTTTTCTTATATACACATTCAAACTAGCACAAAAAGGGAAAATGGAATTTGAGACACCAGCCTGCAATTGTTCTTGTGTACCCCTTGTTCAAGACTGTTCCCCTTGAAGATACAAAAATATTTGAGATATTTTGTTGGACCGAACTTATGTTGTAAAAACCTTTCTGAAACATACACAAAAATATAGGTCTTTCCAAACAAGACATAATAGAAAATTGGATTTTTTTTAAAACAACTGGTTATCATCCTTAGCATGTTAATAGAATTCCAGTTGCATCCATAATTGGAGAACACTATGCTAGCGATAGTGCTGATTTGAACCATGAACCTTCTATGGATGAATATGAATGGGATGTTTTCTCTTTGCTTGGTGCTACTACTAACTTTAGTATAAATCAGCTCCAACTATTGGGTAGGCAAGAACTTGATATGAACCATTCATGGAATACAAATCATGTTACTGAACAGCTTCATAATATTGCTTTGTAGTTCATCCCATTGGCCAAGACAGGGTGTGAGCAAGCTATTGGTTATTTTTTAAGAACCAAAATGATCTCCAGAAATACCTATGGACTTTTTCCATTTCCAATAATCAATACTCCAAAGGGATTGGCCAACGAATGAGTGGAAGTTGCAAAACTTCTACTCCTACACTTTAGGCTCTGTGAAACTAGGGGGGATGATCCCACAATGTATAATCAAGAATTCATACAATTATAATCAAATACATTGTCAATAATAGATACTTCTCATAAAATTACTCAACAAAATATTACATGAAATAAGTTGACAACTCATTTATCAATGTCCTATACTTGGAGCATGAGAAGGTAGAACTTCAAGACAAAACAACTACAGTGGTATGCATTTGAGAATTTGTAAATTAAATGTGATTAGCTGATGAATCAACACAAAAATTGAACCATAAGTACTTTGTATGAACTAGTGCATTTATCCCAAGTAGCGGAGTCAATAACAACCTATATAACTAGATAACAACTCAACAATAGCAACATACAATCACACAAAATACTACATTACAACATTCTCCTATTACATTCATGATCATTACTACTTACAAATATCCTAGCACCTAATTTTATGAGTTAATGATTTCATCCAAGAATTTACATTAATTCATTGAATTAGTAAGCAAGAATGAAATCAAACATCCATTGAGAAACAATAGAGACAAACAAAAGGAATCCTAGATTGCTTTTGTTTATAACTCATAAAGCAAGTACAAGGAGATACAATAGCCATGAAATTGGTATTACTTCATATTATATTTTCTATATTGTTATCAAAATTGCATACATAACAATGGACTCTAACTTAAGACAAAAAATATAAAACATACTTAGTATTTCCCTTACAATTCATAGTGTTAATTGCAAAAAACCGAACCCCCACTTTTTGGCCTTGAATTCCTTCTTATAGAAACAAAGTAAAACAAGCCTTAGGCCAGAAAGTACACATGTCAAAACCCTATCAAACTTCCATAACTAAGATTCTCCCATTCAATTACAATGCATTTCCAAGAGGTGGGAGTCATGTGGGAAAATAAAGTAGTCTTCATTCATTGTTGGAGATCTGGTCCAATTTTCAAAATGGATACAACCAAACAGTTGCCTCAAAATTTGTGCCCATGCACATAAAGTGAAAGAAAGAAAGCATGAAAGAAACAAAAAAGGAAAATTCAAGAGATATTTCCATGTCTGTAGCCTTGTCATCAATTCAACTTGGAGAATATGCACTATATTTTCCATACTTTTTCAAAAGCCTAATTTGTATTAAATCTAGGCTATGTAGTACACTCCCATCTATCCGTTATTTATCATGACTATAGATTTCAAAATTTCAAAATACTAACCCACCACCTTTTATGTTAGACATCCCACTCCTTCTGAGTACTTGCCTTTCCATGCTAGGAATTCATCTTTAGTGGGCCAATTGAAATCCATGACTTCATTAACACTCTTTCTATAAGGTGCATACTTGGTGACAATTAGGTTAGCTTCCTTGTCATACTCCAGTAGGATAGTCTTAGCATGAACTAACATATCCATATTTCTCTTCAATGTGTCCATATCAAATTTTTGACAAATTGACATAGACTGATATGAAATAACCTAATTCATTTTTATTTTTCCTCTCATGTAGAGTCTTAATGCTATTATCATCTCTTAAAATGGATGGAACAAGGCCATGATTTGATTCATGGAAGGATTTTACCAGCTCCTTTATTTTATTCTCCAATGGTTCAATATTTCCCTTGTATCCTTCAATCTTCCCTACAAGAACTGCAATAGGTTTAAACTTTTCAGGTGGATTGGAATCCTGCTTAACTCCAATTCCCATCAATATCAAATCTTGCTTCATAGGGATCCAAATTTCTATGAGTGGAATGGCTCTTTCTCTATCAACGTCAAAATTCCTAATAGCATCCACCATAGATGAATAACTGTAGTGAATAATATTCCACTTGTTATTCACTCTTCTATTCAAGTGTTCTAGTACTGTTGTGACAATCTTCATATTACTCTTGAAAGTCTCCTCATCATGATTATCAAATTTGTCTTTGTACTCATTAAGCTACCTAAGAAACTCATCCCTATTGATATCCCCTTCAACATGTGGCACTTTAGATGTATTAGGTTCTATTATTGAAATGGGCACACTCCCCATGTTATATGGTACAATGGCTGAGGAAGAACTTACTTCAGTAGTAAACTTTGGAGGTACAACTTCTTGTGAAATAGTGGGGGAATCAACATCATTCTGCTTAGGCTTTCCAAGCTACAATCTTTGCAACATATCCTCCATTAATGCTACCTTTTTCTGTAGCTGCATACTATCCTGCTCAAGGTGTCCATACTTAACTAACAAGTTATTTCATTATGTCCTAAGCTTATCCTTTTCTTTGGTCACATACTCTATAGTGACCCTTGTAAATTGTGCAACATGAACTAACATATTTGCAGCTTCTAAGGACAATGTTTCTAACACTTTTTATTATTATTAGGCCTCCCTTGTAGTTAGGTCTGTGCTCACCAATGTCGGGCTTTTTTTTTCTTGGAGCTAAAGACCATATAGCCAAGGCTTCTCAATCTTCACTATAAGTAGAACCCTTTAATGCAAGTGCAGCTTCTTCTTCATATCATAGAGAGGATTTTCAGTTTTATTTATTGTGTCAAAAGCTATGGTAGAAGCAAGATCCCATTCTAGTAGTAACAAAATTCCACTAGCCCTTACCATTTCTCAACCCTCCTTTGTAGTCATTTTTTGGAATCTAGTTTTCATTTCTTTTAACACTTTTTTCTAGATGATAACTTTTAGCAATTTTGGGTGAAGGCTTCATTCTATGGCTAGACCTTTTACATATTCATCTCTTTTAGCCCTATATAAAAATTCCATAAAATATTGAGCATTTATAACTGATTCATCATCTAAGAACTTTGCACATGCTTCAACCCCCATATCATCTCTTCCGTTAAGTCCAGTGAGATCAACTTTACTCAATCTTGTTTCCAATTGATGTGTTATCCTTGTTACAAGTGCAGTGGGAACTCCTTCTTGCATTTCCCATTCTGACACCCAAATATCATCATCTGAACCTTCATCATCATAGTCCACTAGACCTGTGGCATCAACCTTTTGTCTTTTCAATGGTGACTCCCTTGATGGTAATTCACTAAGTGTTGGGGAATTAATGTTCAAAATTTCAAAATCTTCGAGCCTTGGTGGAGATGGCAATGATACCTATGGAATAGGAGTAGAAGGCCTATATTCCTCTTGCTGAGAGGGAGCAAGAGCTTCATCAGCTTTCTTTGCCTTAATTTTTCTCCTTACAAAGAATTTTATTCTTGGTTCCTCAAGGGCTTGTGATGTAGATTCTTCTCCTACAGTAGGGATTTTTCCTCCACTTGGTCCTTCTATAATTGGAGCTTTCCATTTATCTTTACCTATTACCCCTTTAGTCTCAAGGTGGCCCACTATTGAATCAAAATTCCTTGCTACATGCTCCACCTTTTGTATTATATCTTTAGCCTCTGGGAAAAAATTGAAATTAGGTTCTTCTTGCTTCATTTTTCTTTGTATTTTATTGAATGCAATCCATCTTGCTAGCCTTTTTTCCTGCTCCAAAGTGTTTGACACATTTCTTATTACATCTTTTGGATACTAAAAAAATGTGGAAAATTGTGTAGCTCTTATTTCTTTCTTTCAACCAAGTCATAAAACCTTTAGGGTCATATTTGACCCTCTCAACTAACCTCCACATGTGGTAGGTTTTGAGTATATCAAGGATGTTATTACAACCTCCCTTGGTCATTAGAAAATCAGAAAAACAAGTGTACAAAGGAAAGAAAGTTCCTTTTCCTTGATTTAATAAGTGTTCATTTTCTACACTTCCTAGTTGCCACATAACCTCAAGGAAACCAATTCTTTTTGGCACAAACTTTGGCAGCAAGTGAGGTGCTACCATGGAACCATATACTCTTAAGATAATATAATCAGGATTAGAAATAACATCACCCCAATTATAATCAACTCCTAGCTCAGGCCTTCTCTCCTTGGGTCTTAAGAAATCACATAGAGCTATGGGAATTCTGGGTAAATGCACAATCAAGACCCTCTTGAGTTTAGAAGAAAACAAATTCTAGAATGTCACATAGTCATATGTCCTATCATCTTTGTCCAAGATTGTGGTCCAACATTGCATGGGCAAGTCCAAATCACCTGCCTTTCTTTCCAAGACAATATTGTATCCAAAGTAAACTACACCCTTGTACAGAAACATGTGCATCAACAATGAATACCAACTAAATCTCACTCTTGATTCACCCTTCTTCAACCTTGTTAGTCCTTCATGCATTCCTTTTGAGAGAAACCCCACATAATCATATACTACACAATAATGGGGGTGCTTGATATGGGCAGCCATATACATCCATTTCATTAGTATTCTAGAGATAGGATCATAACCAATTATTTAGCAAATAGAATAGAAAGTCCTTTTGAAGTAGGGAGAAAAATAGTTAACTTGGAAAGGCTCTTTGTCATGTTGTCCTATTACAATCTTCTGACCTCCAATTTTTGCTAAGAACTTCGGTAGGAGATGGACTCTAAATGAAATCTTGGTTTTGTCATACTCTTGCTAAAGACTATCTTCATTTATCTTATGCATTTCATCATTCCATCTAGTTAGCTTGAAAACAAAACCCAATTCCTCCTTAGTGATTCTGACCATTTCTTTCCCATCATATGTTCTTATAGTCCTTGTGACTGGGTCATAATTAGCAGCAATTGCCTTAAGCAAGTCAACATCAATATAAACATTTGGCACAATAAACTTTCCTAGGTCATAGTTCCAAGGTTTTCCTACTAGGATACCCATATTTTTATTCCTGAAAAAGCTATAAAATAGTTCCCATCCATTATAAGGTAATTTGGCATCTCTGATAGAATATCGCTTGTCAAAAAAATCCCCTACTACTTGTAGACATATGTAAATCAATTGGCCTTTAGGTTTGTCACTAGTTGAGGGTGGTAATTGATCCATGAGGTCTTTATTTAAAGGTCATTTGGGAGAAGAAGCTTCCCCTTTAGATAAAGACACTTTTATTTTAGGATCCATAACACAAGAGGTACTATAATGCAAGGTTTCTAGTTTATCTAAATAAGGCCTACAACTTTTGTGAGGGTTACATGAATTATACAAATGTAGAACTAACAAATTCTTCTTTATGAATGTCAAACCTTAAAATGTTGAACCATGAAAACCCTAACAAACTCAAGCTTCAAAAAACCACAACTTATCAATATTGTTGGACAAATGACAACAATTCACTTATTGATTCTCTTCATAGGCTGACAACCCTAGTTCCAATGTTAGAAAATGTTGAGAGATCACAACATGAGCTCCTTGAGTGTGTTGAGTATATTTTTCAATGTTGAATAATGCCTTTAAGATAAATATTTAATAATTATAAAACTCCTTAATTCAGTACATCAATTTCCTTTTAGTTATTAAGGCCCACTCATGTGAACCAAAAATACTCGCTTGCCTTCAGCTCAGTTTTGAATGCCAACCATTGATCCTTTTGGAGTGTTAGTTGATCGATGATCCAGATTTGATTAGTTTATTATGAAAGATCTGACTGTACACAATTGCAATGCTTACCAAATGATAGGAGACCTCATGGAACCACTTGTTAGTAGTATGTTGGCTCCACCATCTCTTTGTTGCTATAGTCCTAATCTAGGTGTCCTTTTCCCCTCATCTCCGTGAGTCATAAATCATGTGCATCTTTCATCAACGAGGAGATGAGGAGAGGCTAAGATTAGATCTCTCGGCTTATTCATGCACACTTCTTAGTTACCTGCAACTTTATCCTTCATACAACATCTATGACTCAGATTAAAAGATCTTTAAGCATGTGCAATATATCTGTATTAGTAATGCACACTTTATTTCCCATGCCCTATGTGGAGTTATTTTATTAAAAAATTTCTCATAGACAATGCTTCCACATTCTTTGGATTACTCCACTTGGAAGATGCCTGCTCCCCCATTAAGAACCTGGCAGGAAAGATGGGACCCACATGGGATAGCAAGGAGTGGTCAAGATTAATCCATGTCACCTGCTATCGACCATTGATTCCTTTGAAAAATCAACAATGTAGACCATTAAAACCATTGGGCCCATCATTAGTGGAGACACGTGGCAACTACCTGCTAGCACGTGTGATTATTTTAATAAGAAAGAAGAACAAACGGGTGCATGGGAATGGTCCAAATGTAGCCACCTCATTTATCTCCCACTATTGATTTTCTTCAACAACAAGCTACACACCTTATCAAAGACATTGGGCCTGCCAATATTTTAAGACACATGGCCCTCGCCCATGAGCCTGTATGAATAAAATAATGAGAAAAAAATAGAACAAGCATTCGGGGAATGGTCCATATTGTCTATATCAATTGAACAATAGTCAAGGGTCCTTATATCTACACATGCCAAAAAACCATTAACCCTTAAAAGGGACCTGACTAGGCTGACGAAACCATACCCATGCCAAAGACTTAAGGCTTTTTGGTAGGAAATATTTAGCTCGACTTAGGAAAAATTAAAATAATGGCCCAACATATATTAACTAGTAAAAAAAGACCAGAGGGGCCGGTCACTTAATGCATTTCGATTGCACAAGTCGTAACTTAAAGGACTAGGAATTGCCACAAGGGGTCAACAGAGAAATAAAACCTTAGCAAGGACACAAATCAAAAGGATTTTTCAAATAAAACCTAAGTAAAATAAAACCCTTATTTAGTGATAGGAGACAAAACCTAGAGTCCTTAGGGCTAAGCAATACTTTTGGAGATGGAACATGAAATATTTTAGGAGTTCCATTAGTGGCTCTAACTAAGGACATATGTCTCTTGCAGGCATGGTGAGAATCCTAAAATCTGTAGTTAAAGTAGACTAGTCAAAATACAAGGAACCAAAGAACTAGGAAACTACCCAGACTAGGCAGTAAGACCAAACTAGACACAACTAGAGTAAACACACCTATACAAAATGTAAAAAATCTACAGTGTACATGGAATTATAACATATGTATGTTTTAAGAACTACCCATGTACTAGCAGTTCAGAAAGTTCACCTATCAAGCTCTAGAGGAAATAAAAATCTTCACCATGAGTACTGGCTATCAAGTAAGGGTCGATCCATAAGTAAACTAAAACCCTTATTCAGTGATAGGAGACAAAACCTAGAGTCCTTAGGGCTAAGCAATAATTTTGGAGATGGAACATTAAAAAATTTAGGAGTTCCATCGGTGGCTCCGATTGAGGGCATATGTCTCTTCCAGGCATGGTGAGAATCCTATAATCTTTAGTTGAAGTAGACTAGTCAAAATACAAGGAACCAAAGAACTAGGGAACTACCTAGACTAGGTAGTAAGACCAAACAAGACACAAACAAAGTAAACACACCTATACGAAATGTACATGATCTACAGTGTACATGGAATTATAACATACTTAGGAGAAGTATGGTTTTAAGAACTTCCCATGTACTAGCAGTTCAAAAAGTTCACCTGTCAAGCTCTGGAGAAAATAAGAATCTTCACCATGAGTACTGGCTATCAGGTAAGGGTTGATCCATAATGCTTGAAATTTCCCATGTTTTCCCTTGTCTTGAGCCCTTGCATTCTAGGCTAACACTATACTATTTACCGCAAACTTTTTGGGATAAGCTCTCTTTGTTGCAAGTATGAGCTTGTTTGGTGGTGTTGTCATTAATGTTGCCATTGATGTCAACATTGTTTAGTATGCTGTAGATTGTACATGTATGGCTGAGATGTTGTTGAGATGTTGTGAGTACATGGAGCTACCTTTATGGTGTTGCAGATATGTTGGTGTGATGAGTTTCCAAGTGCTTTTGAGAAAATTAATAAAGAAGAGAAGTTAGAGTGTTGAGTGTGTTTTGTATGTCCTTTGGTATGTGCTCCACATTTCTCATGTGTTGATCCTATGCCTATGTGGATCTGAAGGCATGTTGATGATGATATGATGATGATATAGTCTGAGTTTTAGTTTCTGGTGAGATGGTACGTGAAAGTTGTGTCCACTAGTATATGTGTTCAACTAGCAAAGTCAATGTTCTGTGGACTGGGAGAAATATGTTTGCTTCGTAGTTCTCCACTACTTTGTTTCAGATCATTTGAATCTAGGAGATATCTTGTGAAGGTCTTTCCTATGCTCTAGCAAAGATGTTCGGAGTTTGGTGGTCCGAAAATCATGTTTTAGCATTTCTGTGTGTGTCTACATAGCTTGAATTGACTAGTAAAGGAGTTTAGTGTTTGAAGTCTATTATTTTTGTTGCAGATGTATATATAAGATTCTGAGATGTATTCTTGTGCATAATGAAGCATGTTGGGTCATTCGTGTATCATCTTCTTGTTGGGAAGTATGTGAATAAATTTTTATCTATGTTTTCATTAGGTTTGGCCGACCTAGTGTTTACACTTCACTCATAGAATAAAATTCAATTAAGGAAGTGTGTAAATGGTTCAAGAAAATAGTTTTATTGGTCCACTCTTATTCCTTTCCACCATGGGAATTTAGAGTTTCCGACCTAATTTGAATTTATGAAACGATGTATTGTGTCTGACCTTCGTAAATGTTTCTAAGGTTGAGAATGGTATAAAGGAAAGGCGAGTTGTGAAGAATTGTATGGTAGAGTGATGCAAAGTGACAAAAGTGTGCCACAAATCATAAGAGTAGAAGTGTGTGGAGTGAGTTGTGATAGCAGATTTTTAGTGTGATGAAGGCAGTGAATTGAAGGTTTCTGTAATCCTATGAATGTGCTTTAATTATTGTGGTGGATCTTTTGTTCTCTTTTGTATTTGTAGGCAGTGAGCCTCCCTGTTGGACAGTGAATCCTTTGTAGGCAGTGAACCTTTGTATTTGGAGAGTGAGTCCTCTTTTGGGCAATGAGCCCTTGGCAGTGAGCCTTTGTATTCAATTTATAATCTTTATATTGTGAGTTAACCCTTGCCATGTTTATTCCCTTATTGGGTTTTCCACATAAAAATTTGGTGCTCATTGTGTTGATTTACTTTCTATTATATGTGTTTCATACTTATATTTAATAATAGAATATTGTGTTTGAAGATTTGACAAGTGATAAAATTTTAATTTTGAATTTGGGTGACAACTGATTCACCCCCCCTCTCAATTGTCTTGCACCTATTTAACAATTGGTATCAGAGCTTGTGGTTCCTTTTCGTAGAGATTAATCACTGAAGGAAGATTCGATGGCGCACAAGTTGTCGATCCATATGTTTGATGGAACTGACTACAAATATTGGAAGGGATAGATGAGAGGATATATTATCTCTCTTGGTTTCAAGACCTGGAAGGCTATTGAGAATAAGTATACACTTCCATCTAGTGGTGTTAATATTGCAAACGAGATATCTGCATATGAAGAAAATGAGAGGGAAAAGTATGCTATTTGCATTGATTTATCTAAAAATGAGTGAATTAAGGTTAATTATTTGGATAATACATATGATGTCTGGAAGAAGCTAGAAGATATGTATGAAGGGAATGAAAAAGATAAATTGACAAAGAGACTAGTGACAAAGTGTAGATTTGTGAACTTGAAAATGGAAGATGGTCAAGAATTTACAAATTTCTTTCACAGGGTTGAACAGACTGCAAATGAGGTTAGAAATCAAGGAGGAAAGCTAGTAGATGAAGACATAATAGAGAAGATCTTGATCACCCTATCAGACTACTACAGTGACAAGATCTTGGTGATTGAAGAAATATATGACCCTAAGAAGTACACCTTGGAACACTTGTTTAACACCATGCAAGAATTTGAATTGAGAAAGTTTCATAAAGATGACAAGATAGAAGTATAAGAAAGGTACTAGAAAGTATAAAGGTATGTTTCCCTTTAAATGCTTTAGTTATGGTAATATTGGTCATTATACTTCAAGATGTATGAATAGAGCTGCACATAAAAAGAACAAGGATTATAAGGATAAGGATAGGAAGGATAAGAAGTATAAGAAGCTATATTATGTTAAGAAAGAGGTAGGTAATTTTGATGATGAATCTGAAAATGAGGTTAATGATAGTGAATGCTTATTCTTAGCTTTGGAAAATAAATTTGTATCTACTAACCCTAGAAAGTGTGTAAGCAAAAGGGTTCCAAAAGTTAAGAAGAATAGGATGGAAGGTACTTTGGTTACCACATTTCATGCAAGATAGGATGAAGACTACTGGGTAATTGACAGTGGATGTTCAAATCACATGACCAGAGATAAGAGTAAGTTCACTAAACTTGAAAAATATGATGGTGGTTTAGTTATGTTTGGTGATGATTCAGGAGCTAAGATCTGTCGTAAAGGTTCAATCAATTTTGATGGAGTGCATAGCACTGATGATGTATATTATGTGAAGAGCTTGAGGCATAATCTTTTAAGTGTTGGTTAGATGTGTAGCAATGGATTTAAGCTTATGTTTCAGAACAATACTTGTGAAATTAGAAATGGATCAAGAAATGGAGATATGATTGTTGTTGGAAGAACTCATGGAAACATCTATCAGTTGAAAGGAGTATATGGTCATTGTCTTGTATCTTAGATCAGTGAAATTTTGTTATGGCATTGAAGAATGGGACATGTGAACTTTGATAACTTGGTCAAGATCAGTAAAAAGGAAATAGTTCGAGTACTACATAGAATCACAAGACCTACTAATGCTATATGCAAAAGTTGTCAATTGGGGAGGTAGACAAGATGTAGCTTTAAAGGAAAATAATATTCTACTACCAACATGTTAGAGTTGGTACATATTGATCTCTGTGGTCTGACTAAAACTGGAATCTTGAATGGTGATAGATATTTCATGTTGCTTATTGATTATTACACTTGGATGACATGCGTTTCTTTTCTCAAAGAAAAGAATTAGACCCTAGATAGGTTTAAGGTATTCAAAGCAAGAGTGGAGAATGAAGTAAATATGAAAATCAAATGTTTGAGATCAGATAGAGGTGGTGAATTCACTTCTGGTGAATTTAATGAATTATGTGAGATATATGGCATAAAAAGATAGTATTTTTCCCTGAGAACCCCTTAGTAGAATGGAGTAGTTGAAAAGAAAATAGGATAGTATAGGAAGTTGATAGAACTATGATGAAAGAATCTAATGTACTAGATGTATATTGGAAAGAAGCAATACATACTGTTGTTTATCTTCTTAATAGAGTTTAGATCAGACACAACAACATGAAGACACCTTTTGATTTATGGACTAGTAAGACTCCTACTGTGAAATATTTTACGGTATTTGGAAGCAAATGCTATATTAAAAGAGATGATGAAAATCTTGGAAATTTTGATGCTAGATGTGATGAAGGAATATTTCTTGGTTACTCTACCACTAGCAAGGCATACAAATGCTTTAACAAAAGATTAAAGAAGATTATTGAGAGTGCTAATGTGAAAGTTGATGAAGACATACACATACCTATTGAGATAAGTGAAGTTGAACCTGATGATCCTATCTACAGACATATACCTGAAGAAAATAAAGAGAAGGAAGAAGAAGAACAAGTGGAAGAAGATGAAGAGAATGAACTAGAACCTATTACCAGGACTCCTAAATATGTACAAAAGAATCATCTGGAAGATTAGATAATTGGAGAAAAGAGCGAAGGTGTAAAGACAAGAAGCAAAGTTTTAGTTGAGGTAAATTTTTGTTTACTCCCTAAAATATAACTAAAATATGTAAAGGAAGTATGTGAGGATGAAAGATGGATGAGAGCTATGAAAGAGGAATTGCAGAAAATAAAGAAGAATCAAACATGGGAACTAGTCCCTAAACCTGTGAACAAGAATCTGATTGGTTTGAAATGGGCATTTAGAAACAAACTGAATGAAAATGGAGTAGTAAGGAATAAGGAGAGATTGGTATGCAAAGGATATTCACAAGTTGAATGCATGGATTTTGAGGAAACATTTGCCCCTGTGGCCAGAATGGAAGTTATCATAATGTTTTTGGAATTCTCTACCCACAAGGAATTTAAGGTATATCAGATGGATGTTAAGTCATATTTTCTGAATGGTGAGTTGGAGGAAAAAGTGTACATGGAGCAACTTGAAGGGTTTCAGTTGTCTGACAAATTGAATATGGTTTGTAAATTGAAGAAATTGTTGTATGGATTAAAGCAAGCTCCCAAAGCTTGGTATACAAGACTGGAAAGATATCTGACAAAGCAAGGATTCAACAAAGGTTCTGCTAACATAAACCTCTACTTCAAAGTGCAAGGTAATAAGATGTTGACTGTAGTTATTTATGTTGATGATATCATTTTTGGTGGAAATGATGGTATGTGTAAAAAGTTTGCTGAAGAAATGCAGAAAGAATTTGAGAAGTCTATGATTGGTGAATTGAATTTCTTCCTTGGTCTACAAGTAAATCAAACTGATAAGGGGGTATTCATTTCACAATCTAAGTATGTAAAAGAGTTGTTGAAATTTTTTGGGATGGCAGATTCCAAACCGGTTTGTACTCCTATGGTAACCAAATGTAAGCTGAGCAAGGATGATGAATTGCTAAGATTGATCAGAGCAAATACAAGTCCATGATTAGCGGATTGTTGTATCTCACTACTATCAAACTAGATATTATGCATGTAGTGTGTTTAACTGCCAGATTCCAAGAAGATCCTAAAGAGGAACATGTTGTAGATGTAAAGAGGATATTTAGATACCTGAAAGGTACATCAGATTATGGACTATGGTACCCTAAGAGTAATGATTTCACCTTGAATTCTTATAAAGATGTTTATTGGGATGGATGTGTAGATGACCGAAAGAGTACCAGTGGTGGTACTTTCTTTCTTGGTGGGAGATTGGTTTCATGGTTGAGTAAGAAGCAAGACTCAGTTTCTTTATCTACTGTAGAGGAAAAATATATTGTTGCTGCATCCTGTTGTACACAAGTCCTATGGATGAAGCAAACTTTGAAAGAAATTGGTGTGGTATGTGATGAACCTATTTCTCTTATTTGTGATAATACAAGTGTAATAAACATTTCAAAGAATATGGTTATGCATTAAAGAATGAAGCACATATCTATCAAGTATCATTTTCGAGAGAGAAAGTGTTGGAGAATGAGGCCAGATTGGAATATGTAACTACAAACGAATAGATTGTAGACATATTTACTAAGGATCTTTCAAAGGATACTTGCAAGCATCTTAGGGAAAGGTTGGGGATCATTGTCCCTCCTAGCTAGGTGCACATGAAGGTGCATCAGTCTAGTGAATTCACAGATTCTTCATTTACTTGGACCGATTGATGGGTCTACTCCATAGGGGGGGTAGAAAATATTTTCATTGTTGTAGTATGAGTGTACTCCTAATGGGGATTAATCAAAGCAGTTGTTCTTTTCCATTGATTTCAAAGGGGAAGAAAAGGTTATGTGTTTCCATCAATGACAAAGGGGGAGATTGTTGTAAGTATCTACAAGTTTGGTGGTGTTGTCATTAATGTTGTCATTTATGTCAACACTTTTAGTATGTTGCATATTGTACATGTATGGCTGAGATGTTGTTGAGATGTTGTGAGTACATGGAGCGACCTTTATGGTGTTTCAAATATGTTGTGTGATGAGTTTACAAGTGCTTTTGAGAAAATTAATTAAGAAGAGAAGTTAGAGTGTTGAGTGTGTTCAGTATGTGCTCTAGTACATGCTCCATATTTCTCCTATGTTGATCCTATGCATGTGCGGATCTGATGCAGGATCATCCAGTGGTGTAAGGGCAATCTTGCATCACCCAAAAATAGTTAAATTTCAAGTTTCTCAGTTTTTAGATGTTTTTACATTTTTGGATACCCTTTTCATCATAATGAAATTCCCAATTTATGGTTTTTATTTTCTATTCCTGGGTTGAAAGATATTGCAGTTTTAGTTTCCCAGATTTGCACCTAAAAATCTTCTCGAGTTAGATTTGAGGCACTTAGAGTTCCCAGAATGGCCCCAAAACTTGCCAAAATCAGCATAGCTAATTTTGAGCGCGTTATTGACTTCAAGACCTTTCCAACGGTTCAAATGGTTCACGAATCGGAGTCCCAGATCAAAAGTTATGGCCCGGGAAGTTGGCGCACTTTCTAGAAGATACAATTGCAAATGTTCTTTTGAAATTTGAACTTCAAGTTGTAATTTTTCAGCGCCAAACCGCCTAAACTCAAATTTGAATGTTTTTTTGGCTCCAAACTAAAGAGGAGCTCTATTTATGGGCGGGTTTCTAATTTTTGGGTAGCTTTTTGGGGACAAGCTCGCATATTGCGAAAGGGTTATTCTGTAGCGTTCTGTAACTTGCATGTGTTGTAGAACTTGGGGATTTGAGATCCTCTGCATGTAAGAAGCTCCATTTTCTGAACAATAAAATTATTCTCTTGTTTGTGGGTTATTTTCTAAGTCTTGGGCTGCGCCCTCATTAGGATCTGAAGGTGTGTTGATGATGATATGATGATGATGATGATATAATCTGAGTTTTAGTTTTTGGTGAGATGGTACGTGAAAGTTGTGTCCACCGGTATATGTGTTCAACTGGTAGAGTTAGTGTTCTATGGATTGAGAAATATGTTTGCTCTGTAGTTCTCCACTACTTTGTTTTAGATCGTGTGGATCTGGGAGATGTCTTGTGAAGGTCTTTCCTATGCTTTAGTGAAGAGGTTTGGAGTCTGGTGATCTGGAAATCATGTTTTAGCATTTCTGTGTGTGTCTACACAGCCCAAATTAACTGGTGAAAGGAGTTCATTGTTTTAATTCTATTATTTTTGTTGTGGATGTATCTAGAAGATTCTGAGATGTATTCTCATGCATAATGAAGTGTGTTGGGTCATTTGTGTGTCATCTTCTTATCGGGAAGCATGTGCATCAATGTTTATCTATGTTTTCATTAGGTTTTGTTGACCTAGTGTTTACACTTCACTCGTAGACTAAAATTCAATTAAGGAAGTGTGTAGATGGTTCAAGAAAATAATTTTATTGGTCCACTCTTTTCCTTTCCACCATGAGAATTTAGAGTTGCTAACCTACTTTTGAATTTATGAAACAATGTATTGTGGCCGACCTTCGTAAATGTTTCTAAGGTTGAGAACGGTATAAAAGAAAGGCGAGTTGTGAAGAATTATATGACAGAGTGATGCAAAGTGACAAAAGTGTGCCACAAATCATAAGAGCAGCAGTGTGTGTGAGTGAGTTGTGATAGCATATTTTCAATGTGCTGAAGGAAGTGAATTGAAGGTTTCTATAATCTTGTGAATATGATTTAATTGGTGTGGTGGATATTTTTTTCTCTTTTGTATATATAGGCAGTGAGCCTCCCTATTGGACAGTGAGTCCTTTGTAGGTAGTGAGCCTTTGTATTTGGATAGTGAGTCCTCTTTTGGGTAGTAAGCCTTTGTATTCAGTTTATAATCTTTATATTGTGAGTTAACTCTCACTGTGGTTTTCACTTATTAGGTTTTCCACAAAAAAATATGGTGTTGATTGTGTTGATTTACTTTCTTTCATTTGTGTTTCATGCTTATATTTAATAATATAATAGTGTGGTTGAAGATTTGATAAGTGATAAATTTTTAAGTTTGAATTTGTGTGACAACTGATTCACCCCCCCTCTCAATTGTCTAGTTCCTATTCAACACTCTTATCATGTAGATGCTTAACCTACAACTGCATCTTCATACTCCTAGCATGAGCTTCTCTTCTGGTCTCATCGAATTGCACCAGATTATTAATTTTGTGCTACATATAATCACATACATCTTTGTCATATTCTTGAACAAATGTATACATTTTGAGCAAGTTATTATGTGGTAGTATAGCATCTAGACCATATACCAAGCCAAATGGTGAATAACCAATAGCTTTTTCCATAGTCACTCTATTTTCCCAAAGTGCTAATTTCAGCTTTGAGTCCCAAGCCTTTTTATTCTTCTCCATCAGCCTTTTGATGATCTTCATCAAGTTCTTGTTACTAGACTCAACTTGACCATTTCTTTGTGGATGGTAAGGTGAAGAAGAAGGAACTTGTATGCCATGTTTATCAAAAAAAGTGTTTGAATTCCTTAGATCTAAAACACAACATTATTTGAGATGATCTTTTGCAGGACTCCAAACCTAATAAGAATGTTATTTAAGAGGAAATCTAACACCACCTTGCTTGTTGCTTTCTTTGTGGGTATTGTTTCTACCCATTTAATGAAATAATCAGTGGCAACAAGGATCCATGATTTCCCTCCACTAGAATTTTTTGGTACCTCTCTGATGAAATCAATTCCCCATTGTTGGAAAGTGGCTTGAATAGTCATAGGCCTAAGTGGTAGATTTCCTAAAAACTTCAACTTTCCTAAAAATATTTGATAAGCATCACAAGTTTTAACAAACATGTGAGCATCCTTAAAAATAGTAGGCCACCAGAATCTTTCTCTCAAGATCTTGTGGGCAGTGGTCTTTTCCATGTAATGACCACCACACACTCCATTATGTATTTCCTGCAAGAGTTCTAGTTCCTACTTTCCATCTACACATTTGAGCAATATACCATCTAGGTTTCTCCACCATAGCTCATTTTCAATAATCACATACTTGATGGCATGCAATTTCAATGTCCACTTGTCATTGTCAGCCATATCAACAGGACACTACAAAGTTTGTAAATATTGGAAAATTCTTCTATACCATCCTAACATTATTGGATCCTATGATCCATCTACACCTTCTACTTGTAGTCTCCTGCTGAGTGAAAATAATTTTCACAACAACACTTGGTACAAAAGCTATGACAATAGCTCCCTATACCTATAGGTAAGTCCTGAAGTTCTTTACAACCTTAACTAGAGCATACACTTGCTTCTCAGTCATATCATATTTCAGCTCTACAACTTGTAAAGATTTTCTAAAGAATGCAATGGGCTGTTCAAATACCTCTTGATTTTTTTGTAACTTAACATCAACAATTGTATGAAAAGAAGCAAAAGAAAAAATGTGCATTGGCTTGGAAAAATCAGGAGATTTTAATACTAAAAACTCCTTAATAGCTTGTTTAATTTTGTTGAATGTCTAGCTAGGCTCCTCACTCCAAAGCACCTTTTCTCCCTTTTTTAGTATCTTGGAAATAGTTCTTGTGATTTCTGCAAAGTTAGTCACAAACCTTCTCAGAAAATTTATTTTTCCAAAAAATGATTGAATTCCCTTGACATTTTTTGGCTAAGGGATTTTATCTATGGATGCTACTCTTTCAGGATCTATTATTACTCCATCCTTCGACACAATGTGCCCTAGCAACTTTCCCTCAGTTACCCCAAAAGCACATTTCTTTGGATTCAAAGATATCCCATACTCTAGTGATTTTAAAAATACCTTTTCTAAATGCATACAATGATCTTCTTTTCTGGAGTAAGTGATTAGGTCATCTTGATATACAACCATAAATAAATCAATAAAACTAGAAAAAGCTACATCCATAGCTCTTTGAAAGGTGGCATTTGCATTTGTTAAGCAAAACAGAATTCTGACAGTAGTTCACAACCAGTCACCTTTTGTAACATGGCTTCCATGTTTGGCAATAGGTAATTATCCTTTAATGAGGATATATTCAGGTTCCTGAAATCAACACACAATCTTATGTCACCATTCTTTTTTCTTATTGGTACCAGATTGGATACCCATGAAGAGTGTCTAATGGGTTTTATAATACCAACATCTCTCAAATTCACCAACTCCTCTTGCATCTTGGGAGCTATAGTAGGATTGATGGGTCTTTGCTTTTTCCTAAAAGGTTTAGCATCCTCTTTGAAAGGAATTTCATGCTGAAACAATTCCTCTCTATAAGCTTTCAAGTCATCATATGACCAAGCAAAGACATGTCTGTATTTTCTAAGCAAGGAAATTAACATTTCCTTCACCTTTGGCTTCATCTTCTTTCCTACATAAACTTTCTTAGGGGAATTTTTCATCCCCAAATTTACTTCCTCTAGGTCTTCTAGGTGAGTAGCAGTTGTCTTGGTCTTGCTTTTATCTTGACTATCAAAAACCCTTTCAAGTGCTACAAGGCCCTTGGGATTTTTTTTTTTTTAACTGGATGAATTCTTTTCCAAATACCACATCCTTTCCATCAATATTTTGAACAAATTCACCAAAGTCAATCTCCTGACCTCCATATGCATCAACACAGTTCAAAATTTTGAAAATATCATCATCATCATTGAAGATCTTCCAGTTGTGCACATTGTCAAGAATCGAAGGCCTTGTTTGTATCTCAACCTTAGTGATTCCTATGAAAGTTATATCATCGGGTCTTAATTCAATGTTAGCATGTAAGTCAGCTACTCTATTTTGTACTCTTTCCATCTAGTCAATTCCAAAAGTGTTAAATTTCTCAATGGAATCTCAGACATCATTTCTGCATTGCTTTAGTCTATTATTCTTACAGGCATACTTAGATCTTACTTGGGATATCACAAGCTCAGAATCACCAATCACCATTAACTTTCTTATTCTATGCTTCTCAACTAGTCTCAACCCCAATAATAAAGCTTCATACTCTGCCACAATATTTGTACAGACAAAGGACAATGTGAAAGAGAATTTATAAGTACTACCACTAGGTAATACTAATAATATCCCTACACTAGACCCTTCTTTGGAATTTACACCATTAAAGTACATTTTCCAAAGTCGATCCTTATTAGATAATCTTACTTCATTTTCTATTAGTGCAGGGAACCTATCAATTTCTCTTGGTACTTTTCCATTTTGAAATTACTGAGGTCAGTTTCTACAAAAAGAATTGTATCATCCTCAGGAACATGTTCCAACATATGTGGGACTCTTGGTTCTCTCATTACTTGAAAATACTTACCATTAATGGAAAATGTGGCATAAGAAATGTCACATTGCATACTTCCTCCCATATATGCACTCCATTTCCGAGATAGCAACATTCCATAATTAGGTAGGATATCCACTACCACCACACTCATCTTAAACTCTTTGTCTGGGTGGGCTGCTAATCTATATGGAAGCTCATTTATCACTCCAATAATAGGGAATTCTCTTGAATCCATATCATAGCACTTACCATGAGTGCTATCAAATTTTAGTTCTAATGCTTCCATAATGTTAGCTATCATGATGCTATTTGATGCTCTAGAGTCAATAATATAATTTTTTATAAAATTTTCTCCAACAATTAAAGTGAGAAAAAATAGATCTATCTTATTAGGGAAAGTAGTTACTGAATTCCCTGAGAAGATATGGGGAATCCTAGTGATAACTCCTTCAACTTCCTTGTCTTTCTTACCTTTTTCACTTAGTTTGGGTGGAGTGGGCACCACTAAAGCATTAGAGGCTATAGTAGCACCATTGATAAGTGCTACTACCTTATGCTTATGTTCCTCTATTCTCATCATTTCAAGGAATGGCACAAATACTTTTACTTGGCTAAGTAATCGAAACATATCAACATAAGTATACTTTGGTAATTCAATTGGGATCATACCTTGTTCATTGTTGCTCTCCTTCTATTGATTTTTGGGTACTTCAATCCTCTAGTTGGCATCTTTCCTTGAAACTTTAGGGTTGTGCTTCTGTGTTTTTATCTTCGCAGTAGGAGATTTGGATTCTTGAGTAGCTTTTGGATTCTCTACTCTCTTACCCAAATTTTATCTCCCCCACCTTCTTTAGCTTTGACAACTTATGTTTTTCCATCATGCTTGTGCTCTTTGTTCTTGACATTCTTCTCTTTGATGAAAAGGCCAACAAGACTACCTTGTTCACCATCGATTGTTCTATTCCTCAAATGATAAAAACTTCTAGCTTGGGGAGCCATGACTGTAGTATATTTCACAATCTCCTTATCTGAGGGTTTTCTTAGTGACACACCATCTTCAATTGCTTCCAAATTGTAAACCTCAACAACACTCTTAGTATCCTCATCAAAAAGAACTTGCTAATGATATGTACCAACAATTTTCCCTTGATTATCTACATCCACTTCATAAGAGTCCTCATCCAAAGAGCATTCACTGTTTGCAACATCATAATCACCCATAACCATAAGTACACCAACATCCTCCTCCCTTTGCTGATCACATTCTTTATTCATATCTTCATCTATTTCAACCATCTGTGCCACTGCACATTGATGATGAGAATGTGGCATTTGACAAACCAAGTACCAAGGGGTGTCTTCAACATAATTTCCTAAATTCTTTTACAAAGGGTTTGGAGGAACCTTGTTTTGAATATTTCTTAGATTATTAGGAATAGACTTCCCATTATACCAATTGGTATTATATGGGTGGTCTTGCAACCTAGGAGGTCTTTCATTCCTTTGATGATTTTTTGGCTGAGCCTTTTCTTGCTTTACAATTTTGTCACTTATAGTCTTCATAAAATTATCAATCTTATCCTCAAAAGTGTTGCCCTTAGCTCCTGAACTCTTATCTTCCTTTTTTGAACTTTTGATGAATTTTGGATCATCTCTTCTACCAACTTTACTAGTTGCTCTACTAATATTTTCAATATGTTCCACCATCTTGAATGCTTCCCTCAATGACTAAGGATTCTTATCTAGCAAACGGTAACTCATTTTTGCATCAAAAGAATTGCAGTAGTTTACCAAACATACATGATCATTCAATTGTAAATGAGGAGGCAACATTTTCCTAGCCTTCTAGAACCTTGTATTGAAATAAATAATAGATTTGTTAGAACCTTTATCAATACTATTAAATTGATTCAAAATAAAGCTTGAATCAGTCTTGTCACCATATTTCTCTCTAAATATCCTTTTGAATTCCTCCCAAGAGACAATGCTCTTGGAAGGAAAACTTCTATACCACTCTCGAGCATCTTCAATGAGAGACTACATAGTCAACTTCATCATGACATCTTTTGCTTCTACCTAAAAATCATATATAACATTAGAAAAGGCTTTGAGATGGTCTTCACCACTTAAGAAATTATTACCAGAGAATCAAACTAGAGCAAGTCTAAAATCTTTAGGGAATGGGTTTGGGTAGCTAGGTATTCTGGTGAAACACAATTGCTGGTATCTATCTACTTGGAGTGGCCTCCTAGTATGTTGATCACTATGAACAACTATTTTCTCATCATCTCTTTTGTTGTTAGAGTGGCTACTATTTTTACCCTTTCCACTTTCACCATCACCACCTTCTTTCTTGTTTCCTTCATCATCCTCAAAATAAGAATTATTATTCTTGTTTTTTCCTCCACCACCACCACGTTGATCTACACCACCACCTCCACTAGGAGTGTGTTCATCAGACTTCTTCTTATGTGACTCATTATTAGTATGTTCAGAGCTTGAAGAATCTAGAGTGGGCATGGACACTTTTAGAAAAGAAATCTTCCTAGCCATCTCTGTATTAGAAGTTATCATCTCATCTTTTTTCAAATCTTCTTGCAACTTTTCATTCTCCAACTGTAATCTCAATATCTTAGGATTTGGAGATGTAGTAGATGGAGTTGGAATTATTTTGGCCTTGTGTGTGGGGATTTCAACAGATGAGGTATTGGTATTGGTATTGAAGGTATTTTTCTTAGGATGATCAATGGGTTTCTTCCCATGATCTACAAATGATGTCTTCTTAGTAGTAGTAAGAGGATTTGAGGCTCTAGTAGTTGAGACAAATTTAGTGTAGGTATCAGTAGCTCAGGTTCCCATTGAAATTGTTACTTTAGGAATATCATTGACCATTTTAGAAGCAAATTTAAAAATGTTTTCCTCAAAAGTCTTACACCTAGCAGCATCTTCTCTCATTTTCTCCAATTTTTGTTTTCTAGCATCTGTCTCAAGATGCTTAGCTCTAATCCTATCTTCCCTTTCTTTCAACTCCCTCATTATATTCTCTCCTTCTTCTTGAAGTCTCAGTTCTTCCTCTTCTATAGCTTTCATGTCTTTATCTATATCTTTCTCATTTTCTAGAACATCACTAGGCTCACTTGGGGAAGGAATATACTAGGGCTAGTCAAAGGATCCTCCTCAAGAGAAAGATGCACTTGTACATCAAGAGATTCAACTCTTGGCTTAAATTTTTTTCCATTAATAATGGAGCCAAATCTAAGGGTTGAATGCTTTGAGAACTTATTCTTACCCCAAAACTCCCACTTATCCTCCTCTCTTGAAATATTAATCTCATTATCAAACACTTGTTCAATAGGAAAACATCCTTGGTCTATGTTAGACCCTTCAACTTCATGTGCATCAACAGGAGAGTAAACAAACTTACTCGATTTAGAGCTCTTCTTTACCCAAGCCGGCTGCTTCTCTTTAGCAGGTTCAAATTCTACCTTCTACTTAGGATGCTTCTTTGCATAACTTATGGTCTTCTTCATGATGTTAGATGTGTCAAAATACTTCTTCTTACATTATTTTTTGGAACTTTTCTTTGCACTAGTAATAGAGAGTTCAAAGTCACCACCCAAAATGTTGGGAAATAGAAAGTGATTTTACTTTGATTTTGTACTTGTAACTTTAGAAAATATTTTAAACATAACCCGACACAAGGTGAAAAAATGAAACAAGAAATGATGCATAAGACTGAGTACGCTGTGACTAATACAACATAATTTAAACCAATTATTTTTTATATGGAAAAGAATATCATAACAAACACTTGACTCCAACTGTACTAGATTTGAACTAGAGACTTTGGATTTAGCTATTCCCTAGCAAAGTCACCAATCTGTTGGTTATTTTTTAAGAACCAAACTAATATCTAGAAATACCTATGGACTTTAACAATCAATACTCCAAAGGGATTGGTAAACAAACAAGTGGAAGTTGCAAAATTTCTACTCCTACACTTTAGGCTTTGTGAAACCAGGGAGGGTGATCCAACAATGTATACTTAGGAATTCATACAATTATAATCAAATACATTGTCAATAATAGATACTTCTCATAAAATTACTCAACAACATAGCACAACAAATAATTTGGAAACTCATTTATCAATGTCCTATACTTGGAGCATGAGAAGGAAAAACTTCAACACAAAACAACTACAGTGGTATCCATTTGAGAATTTGTAAATTAAAAGTCATTAGCTGATGAATCAACATGGAAACTGAGCCATAAGTACTCTATATGAACCAATTCCTTTATCCCAAGTAGTGAAGTCAATATCAACCTATATAACCAGATAACAACTCAACAATAACAACATATAGTCATAAGAAATACTGCATTACAACATTCCCCTATTACATTCATCATCATTACTACTTACAAATATCCTAGCACCTAATTTTATGAGTTAACAATTTTGTCCAAGCATTTACATTAATTCATTGAATCAATAAGAAAGGATGGAATCAAACATCCATTGAGAAATAATAGAGACAAACAAAAGAAATCCTATATTGTTTTTTGTTCATAACTCATAAAATGAGTACAAGGAGAGACAATAGCCATGAAATTGGTATTACTTTGTATTGTATTTTCTATACTATTATCAAAATTACATCAATAACAATGAACTCTAACTTAAGAAGAAAACTCTAAAACATACTTAGTATTTCCCTTACAATTCATAATGTTAATTGCAAAACAACGAACCCCACTTTTTGGCCCTGAATTCCTTCTAATAGAAATGAAGAAGAAAAACAAGCCTCAGGCCAGAAAGTACACATGTCAAAACCCTATTGGACAGCCATAACTAAGATTCTCCCATTCAGTTACAATGCATTCCCAAGAGGTGGGAGTCATGTGGGAAAATAAAAGTAGTCTTCATTCATTTTTGGATATTTGGTCCAATTTTCAAAATGGGTACAACCAAACAGTTGCCTTAAAATTCGTGCCCATGCACACAAAGTGAAAGATGGAAAGCATGAAAGAAATAGAAAAGGAAAAGTCAATAGATATTTCCACATCTACAGCCTCGTCATCAATTCAACTTGGAGAAGATGCATTATATTTTGCATACTTTATAAAAAGTCCTAATTTGTACTAAATCTAGGATATGCAGTGCATTCTCATCTATCTGTTATTTATCATGACTACAAATTTCAGAATTTCAAAATTTCAAAATACTAACTTTCCACCTTTTATGTTAGACATCCCACTCCTTCCAGGTACCTTCCTTTCCATGCTAGGAATTCATCTTCAATGGGTCAATCAAATCCATGACTTCATCAACACTCTTTCTATAAGGCACATACTTGGTGACAATCTAGTTAGCTTCCCTATCAAACTCTAGTAGGACAGTGTCAACATGAACTAACATATCCATATTTCTCTTCAATGTCTCCATATCAAATTTTTGACAAGTTGACATAGCCTAATCTGAAATAACCTGATTCGTTTCATTTTTCCACTCATGTAGAGTCTTAATGCTATTATCATCTCTTAAAATGGATGGAACAAGGCCATGATTTCATTCATGGAAGGATTTTACCAGCTCCTTTATTTTATTCTCCAATGGTTTAATATTTCCCCTATATCCTTCAATCTTCCATACAAGAACTACAGTAGGTTTAAAATTTTTAGGTGGATTTGGATCCTACTTAACTCCAATTTCCATCGATATCAAATCCTACTTCATAGGGATCCAAATTTCCATGAGTGGAATGGATATTTCTTTGTTGATGCCAAAATTCCTGATAGTATCCACCATAGATGAATGACTATAGTGAATAGTATTCAACTTGTTATTCATTCTTCTGATCAAGTGTTCTAGCACTGTTGTGACAATCTTTATATTACTCTTGAAATTCTCCTCATCATGATTATCACATTTCTCTTTGTACTCATTAAGCTGCCTAAGCAACTCATCCCTATTGATATCCCCTTTAGCCTATGGCCCTTTAGATGCATCGAGTTCTATTATTGAAATGGACACACTCCCCATGCTATATAGTATAATGGCCCAGGAAGAACTTACTTCAGCAGTAAAATCTGGATGTAAAACTTCTTGTGAAATAGAGAGGGAATCAACATCATTCTACTTAGGCTTTCTAGGCTGCAATCTTTGCAACATATCCTTCAATAGTGCCACCTTTGTTTGCAACTGCATATTATCTCACTCAAGGTCTCCATACTTAAATAAAAATCTATTACATTTTGTCCTGAGCTTATCCTTTTCTTTAGTCACAGACTCTACAGTGGCCCTTGTGAATTATGCAACATGAATTGACATATTTGCAGCTTCTAAGGCTAATGTTTCTAACACTCTTTTTATTATTAGGCCTCCCATGTATTTAGGTGCATGCTCAACAATATTAGGCTTTTTTGTGCTTGGAGCTAAAGACCATATAGCCAAGGCTTCCCAATCTTCACTATAAGCAGACCCCTATAATGCAAGTGCAACTTCTTCTTTTGTATCATAGAGAGGCCTATCTCTTTTTTTTATTGTGTCAAAGGCTATGGTAGAAGCAAGATCCCATTTTGCTATTAATAAAATGCTACTAGCCATTACCAATTCTCGACCCTCCTTCGCATTCATTTTCTGGAATCTAGTTTTCATTTCTTTTAACATTTTTTTGTGGATGATAGCTTCAAAAAATTCTAGTCGAAGTATTTTTTCTATGGCCAAACCTTTTACATATTCATCTCTTTTAGCCCTATATGCAAATTCCATAAAAGCTTGAGTATTTATAAATGATTCATCATCTAAGAACTTTGCACATGCTTCAACCCGCATATAATCTCTTCCCTTGAGTCTAGTGGGAACAACTTTAGTTAATGTTGTTTCTAATTGATGTGTTTTCCTTGTTACAGGTGTAGTGGGAACTCCTTGAATTTCCTATTTTGACACCCAAATATCATCATCTAAGCCTTCATAATCATATTCCATTAGACCTGTGGCTTCAACCTTTTGTATTTTCAATGGTGGCTCCCTTGATGGTTATTCACTAGGTGTTGGGGAATTAATGTTCACAATTTAAGGCTCTTCCAACCTTGGTAGAAATGGTGGTGATACTTGTGGCACAAGAGAAGGAGGCTTGTATTCCTCTTGTTGAGAGGGAGTAGGAGCTTCATCAACATTATTTGCCTTACTTTTTCTCCTTACAAAGAATTTTATTCTTGGTTCCTCAAGGGCTTGTGATGTAGATTCTTCTCCTATAGTAGGGATTTCCCCTCCACTTGGCCCTTCTAAAATTGGAGCTTTCCCTTTATCTTTACCTATTACCCCTTTAGTTTCAAGGTGGCCCACTATTGAATCAAAATTCCTTGCTACATTCTCCACCTTTTGTATTATATCTTCAACTTCTGGGAGAACTTTGAAATCAGGTTCTTCTTGCTTTATTTTTCTTTGTATTTTATAGAATGCAATCCATCTTACTAGCCTTTTTTACTACTACAAAGTGTTTGACACATTTATTATTACATCTTCTAGATATTGGAAAATTTAGAATATTTTTTAGCTCTTATTTCTTTCTTTCAACTAAGCCATAAAACCTTCAGGGTCATATCTAACCCTCTCAACTAACCTCTGCATGCGGTAGGTTTTGAGTATATCAAGGATGTTATTCCAACCTCTCTTGGTTATTAGAAAATCATAAAAATAAGTGTACAAAGGAAAGAAAGTTCCTTTTCCTTGATTCAATAAGTATTCATTTTCTACACTTCCTAGTTGTTGCATAACCTCAAAGAAACCAATTCTTTTTGGCACAAACTTTGGAAGCAAGTGAGGTGCTACCATAGAACCATATACTCTTAAGATAGTATAATCAGGATATGAAATAACATCACCCCAATTATGATCAACTCCTAGCTCAAGCCTTCTCTCTTGGGGTCTTAAGAAATCATACAGAGCTATGGGAATTTTGGGTAAACACACAGTTAAGACCCTCTTTAGTTCAGAAGAAAACAAATTTTGGAATGTCACATAGTCATATGTCCTATCATCTTTGTCCAAGACTGTGGTCCAACATTGTACAGGAAAGTCTAAATCACCCACCTTTCTTTGCAAGACAATATTGTGTCCAAAGTAAACTACACCCTTGTATAGAAACATGTGCATCAATAATAAATACCAACTGAATCTAACTCTTGATTCACCCTTCTTAAACCTTGTTAGTCCTTTATGCATTTTTTTTGAAAGAAACCCCACATAATCATATACTGCACAATACTGGGGGTGCTAGATATGGGAATCCATATACATCCATGCCATTAGTATTCTAGAGACAAGATCATAACCAATTATTTGGAAAATCGAATAGAAAGTCCTTTTGAAGTAGGGAGAAAAATAGTTAACTAGGAAAGGTTCTTTGTCATGTGGTCAAGTATTACAATCTTTCGACTTGCAATTTCTGCTAAGAATCTCAGTAGGACATGGAATCTAAATGAAATCTAGGTTTTTTCATACTCTTGCTTAAGAGTTCCTTCATTTATCTTATGCATTTCATCACTCCATCTAGTGATATTGAAAATGAAACCTAATTTCTCCTTAGTGATTTTGACCATTTCTTTCCCATCATGTGTTCTTATAGTCCTAGTGACTAGGTCATAATTAGTAGTGATTTCCTTAAGCAAGTCAACATCCATATAAAAATTTGGCACAATCAACTTTCCTAGGTCACAGTTCCAAGGGTTTCCTACTAGGATACCCATATTTCTATTCCTGAAAAAACTATAAAATAGTTCCAATCTAGTATAAGGTAATTTGGCATCTCTGATAGAACATCTCTTGTCAAACAAACCCTCTGGTACTCACAAACCTTTGGGAATTAATTGGCCTTTAGGTTTGTCACTAGTTTTGGGTGGTAATTGATCCATGAGGTCTTTTGGGAGCAAAGCTTTCCCTTTAGACGGAGACACTTTTGTTTTAGGATCCATAACACAAGAGGTTTTATAATGCAAGGTTTCTAGTTTATTTGAACAAGGCCTATGGATTTTGTGAGGGTTTAACATGAATAATACAAATTCAAAATTAACAAATTCTTCTTTATGAATGTCAAACCTTAAAATCTTGAACCAAGAAAACCCTAACAGACTCAACCTTCGGAAAACCAAAACTTATCAATATTGCTAGAGAGAGGGCAACAATTCACTTATTGGTGCTCTTCGTAGGTTGATAACCATGGTTCTGACCTTAGAAAATTTTGAGAGACCACAACATGATCTCCTTGAGTGTGTTGAGTATATTTTTCAATGCTAAAATATGCCTTTAAGACAAATATTTAATAATTATGAAGCTCCTTACTTTGGTAGATCAATTTCCTTTCAGTTATTAAGGCTTGCTCATGCGAACTAGAATGGCTCACTTGCCCTTAGCTAAGTTTTGAATGCCAACTGTTGATCCTTTTGGAGTGTTAGTTGGTTGATGATCCAGATTTGATTAGTTAATTATGAAAGATCTAGCTAGACATAGCCACAATGCTTACCAAATGACAGGAGACCACATGGAACCACTTGTTAGTAGTACGTGGGCTCCAACATCTCTTTGTTGCTATAGCCTTGATCCACATGTCCTTTTCCACTCACCCTTGTGAGTCATAACTTGTGTGCAACTTTCATCATCAAGGAGATGGGGAGAGGTTCATATTAGATCTCTTGGCTTCTTCATGCACACTTCTTAGTTACCCATAGCTTTATCCTTCATACAACATCTATGGATTAGATTACAAGATCTTTAAACACATGTAATATATATGTATTAGTAATGCACACTTTATTTCCCATGTCCCGTGTGGAGTTATTTTATTAAAAAAATTCTCATACACCAACGCTTCCACATTCTTTGGGTTACTCCACTTGGAAGATGCCCACTCCCCCATTGAGAACCTTTTAAGAAAGATGGGACCCACACAGGATAGCAGGGAGTGGTCAATATTAATCCATGTCACCTACTATCGACTGTTGATTCCTTTGAAAACTCAGCAATGCCAACCATTAAAACCATTGGACCCATCATTGGAGGAGACACATGGAAGCCACCTGATAGCCCATGTGATTATTCTAATAAGCAAGAAGAACAAACAAGTGCATGGGGAATGGTCTAGATTCAGCCACCTCATTTATCTCCCACCTTTCATTTTCTTCAACAACAAACTACACCTCTTATCAAAGACATTGAGTGTTCCAATCTTTTAAGATACATGGCCCTCGCCCGTGAACCCGTATAAATAAAATAATGAGAAACAAAATAGAAAAATCATGCGGGAAATGATCCATATTGTCTGCATCAATCAAACGACAATCAAGGGTCCTTATATCTGCACATGCCAAAAAATTGTTAACCCTCAAAAGGGACCTAACTAGGTTGAAAAGACCATACCCATGCCAAAGACTGAAGCCTTTTCAGTAGGAAATATTTAGCCCAACTTAGGAAAAATTAAAATAATGGCCCAACATATATTAACTGGTAAAAAAAAACCAGAAGGCCAATCACTTAATAGATTTTGATGGCGTAAGTCATAACTTAAAGGACTGGGAATCACCACAAGGGGTCAACATAGAAATAAAACCTTGGTGATGACACAAATAAAAAGGGTTTTTCAAATAAAATATAGGTAAACTAAAACCCTTATTCAATGACAGGAGACAAAACCCAGAGTCCTTAGGGCTAAGTAAGAATTTTGGAGATGGAACATGAAATTTTTTAGGAGTTCCATCATAAGGTATGATACAATCCTTTCCTGTAAATACATTAGCCCATTAGCTTTCACAAAAACAACAACTAGCTCTTCAAATCATCTAATCCCATCACATGCAGCCTTCCCCCAAAGGCCCTCTTCGCATGATCATTCAAGGAACAACTGGCACTGATAAATCCTTTTTGATAAATTATATAAGACAACAAATAAATGCCTCTACTACTAGATGCAATAGCCTGTTGCTCATATTGGCCCCTATAAGTGTTGTTGCCTACAACATATGTGCCTCCACAATCCATATAGCCCTCTGTATTCCCATGAAGGATATGAATCCTTTGCAAGGTCAACCATTGACATTATTCCAAGAACAATTTAAATGTATTCAATACATTTTGATAGATGAAATGAGTTTTCTAGGCCTGAAGTTTCTACTAAAAATAGATAGCTAGTTGTGCCAAGCATTCCTCAATAACCAGAGGAAACCATTTGGTGGTGTTTCTATCATCCTTGTCGGTGATCTTTCCCAACTATTTCTAGTCATGGATACTCCTATTTATGCTTCACGCTCATCAGCTATAGCCTTGTGGCATACTTTCATAGTCTCAATAACATTGGACACAATTTTCCACCAACAAGGAGATAGTCCTACCTAACAAAAGTTTTGGGAAATCCTTCTCCATATAAGAAATGGTGAAGCTCTCCATGATGATTGGGAAGAGCTTATGAAACAAACAAATAAAATTCTCTTGCCCATAGAAAGAGAACAATTTGATGTTGCAACACATTTTTTTGCCACAAATTACTTAGTCGCATTCCATAATAAAAAATGATCAAACAATTAAACCTTCCCATAGCCATTAGCATTGCTCAAGTAGCATAGAAAAAGACTTCTAATTATGGAGATGATGACCAACTTCTCCCAGAACTACTACTTTGTGTTGGTGAACAAGTGATACTAACAACAAATTTGTGGATTCAAGATGGCCTGGTCAATGGATCCCTTGGTCTTGTTATAGCTATTGTGTACAATGCACGTTGCAAACCTCCAGATCCACCTAACTATGTTGTTTTCTACTTCCAAAATTACATTGGCCCACCATGGGACCCACAAAACCCAAGAGACATCCCCATCCTAGCTATAACCCAAGGTAGTCAAACACAAATTCCACTCACCATGGCATAGGCAATCACAATACATAAACCAAAAGGCTTAACATTAGATAGAGAAACACTAAACATAGGCAACAAAGAAAGGCAGGGTTTAACTTTTACATCTATCTCATGTTAAATCAATTGAAAGACTCTACATTGATCCAACATTCTCATTTGAGAGATACTCTAGACTAATCAACAACAAATACACTACTCAACGTCATAGCGAAGAGGCACAGTTGGAACAGCTCCAACCCCCACCAAATGCTTTCACCCCCACCTTGTGCTTCGGATTATGAGAAAAGCTTTTGAAAGATGTATTCTCACATTGGCTCCACACCGTATACTATCCTCTTTTGAAGGATTTTGAGTTTAATTTTTTAGAAACATACCAAGTAATAACCTATGCAAGATGGGTAAAATGCCAAAGATGCACAAGGATACCAAGGAACAATAAGCAGAGGAAAAAACTTGTACAAGTCAATAGCATGTTTTGATCATTCCAATCTATTAAAATATATATTCAACTATTCCAGAAAAAATTTCAAGAATATTGTGTTGTGTTTGATTGATTAGTTTTAAATTATGCACCTATGCTATGTTTTCCATTTTTTGTGCCTATATACTCTAAGTTTTACTGCCACATTAAATTGCCCCTATTTATTCAATGGTTTCCATCCTCTTTAGCCTTGCACATAAAAGATAATTTTCTTCCTGTTTACTATCTTTTGTACCTTTAGTAATACAATTTCTATTAAATTCACTATGCAAATATGCACCCATAAATATTAATCTATCCACTTCTCCTTTCAACATTTCAGTGTTTCATACCTTTTGTATATGGCATTCAAAAGAATACACTCTTTTGTATATTCCAAATATCCATGTTTTTTCAAGTTTCTATAAATTCCATGATGTCAATTTTTATCAGGATACCTACAATTCTCTTTCAACGGATTTTAACATGCAATACTCTAAACATAAAATTGTGGCTATTACAAATTGATATATATGCACATACAAACAACATTAAGTATCAAAGATGCACAAAGATACCAACCAACAATAAGTAGAGGCCAAAATTTCTATAAGTCAGTAACATGTTCTGAACATTCTAGTATATTAAACTATATATGCACATACTCTAGAAACATTTAAAAAAAAATGTGTTGCATTTGACTAATAAGTTAAAAATTTAGCAACTATGTTCTATTTTCCATTTTTTGTGCCTATATACTTTGAGTTTTGTCATTTGTCCTTCATGCTTTGCTTGCACATATTGTTATGTGTTCTTGCTAGATTTTCAATTAGTCCTTCATTCCACGATGTATTCAAAATGTTCCATTTCATCTCTTTCTATTTACAACACATAATGCTAACCTCTTTTATTGTATATCTATATTATTTCCTTTATAATGTTGCATAGATAAAATAGACATCTAAGAAAATTAGTGTATTGTAAATTGTCTATTTCAAATTCTTTAATGGTCCAACAACTCGATCCAATGTTGCTCACCCTCGTTAAATACCATCAATAGAACATGTAAGTACACAACATTTCCATTCTCAGTAAATAGATTTGGTGAAGAAATTGTAAATATTATTGATTATTTTTAGTTTTAGAATGTGTACCATACACATCTAACTAGAGACATATATTTTGATATATTCAAATAAAATGTATCTTTGCAGTAATATCATGTTGGGCTCAATGCAAGCATAGATGGACAAGGAGATATGAAATTCTCATGTGAGGGTTGATGCATCCTACCATTATTGTACAATGGCATGTGAGGAAGTAAATGAAATATTCATTGTTGTAGTATGAGGATGCATATTTTTTTGGTTGCATTATGAAATGAGGCACCATGGTGTGGCTTTTATACCAAACTATTGAAAAATCCTACCATCCACCTCTATTAGATACTTGATTCAAGGGTTTTACAACTGTTTTCCTCTGTAATCTACAGTGTTTGGCACCTTATTATTGTTGTAAGTTGTTTTGCAATGACATTTTGTATTCCATACACATCTAACCAAAGACATGTATTTTGATATATTCAAATAAAATGTTGCTTTGCAGTAATATCATGTCGGGCTCAATGGAAGCATATATGGACAAGGAGATATGAAACCCATCTATGGGACAATTGGTCCTTGAAATATGATCATAGTTGTAAGCATAAACAAGGTTTGTTTTATAAATTTATATTTTACTGAGTTATACAATCAACCCTTTTCTTCCTGCATGGCTAGATAGGCTCCATATATTTTTTGCTACATATATACATGCATGCATGCACAAATTCTTACATGCATTTGAATACAATAAACATAGTCTACTATACACATTACATTTGGCCATGTTCCTATAGTTATCTCTTTAGCGTATGGAAAAAATTATCTATAAGTGTTGAGAAATTCTATTCATGGCTAGGCTAATGAAAATCCCAATGGAAATTTCAAACAAATACCTAATAGGTAAATTCCAATTGTTACATAGATTTCTTGTGTTGTATCAATATGTTTCATGATATTCTCTATTTCTCATCTATTTGAAGTTGTCTGTACGAACCTATTCATTGTCATAGTTTACCTCTTGTATTCTTCATCAAACATAACATTGACCTATACCTTTTGATTGGTCCCTATTTTTTTCACCTGTGTATGTTTTTTGGCCTCTGGTTATTGTTCCTTGTTATCTCTTTTCATCTTTGCTGCTATACACATTTAGTACAATGAAATATCTATAAAACAAACTATTCATAGCTATAGTTTACACCTGCTATTCTCAATATGTTAAAGTTTTGTTTAAAATACGTTTTAGATTATTTGTCATTTGATAAATTGTAAAAGAGATGTTAGAAAAGAACTTAAGCATGAAAATTAAATGATAGACGATTGAAAAACCACATTAAATAGAACTTTAAGAGAGGTAGAAAAACATACATAGACCAAAAAAATTGAAAGTAGGAAAAAGGTTTCCATTCATCTTGTAACGCCCCGCCAAGGAAACCAATAAAACAAAGTATTATGTAACGAATTATCCGAATAATTTTTTTTTTAAAACATTTGTATATATACAAATGTCTAATGGATTCCAATGCGACGTTACTTATACATTATTATTAAGAACTTCACATCATAATATTTAAGTTATAAAACACAAGTACATAACATATACAAGAATGATCCACTTCCACAAACTTATACAGTTCAAGTCATTTACTTGTTTAGATTACATCCAGCAAGATTCCCATAAATCTCAATACATCTAATGATGTTACAATGAGTACACCCTCAATCATGAGGTAATTATACAAAGAGGGTAATCATCTCCTCACATCAGATATCCACATCCGAATGCGTTATGCGTCCAGTGCCACGATCATCGAAGTATCAAGAACCAGCTACAAGTATAATGTCATCAGTAAGAGTATCCAATGAAAATGTAGCACGGTTTCCACCCGACCACGTGGAACCCGAAGGTCTACTCCCTCCGTGATAGGAGATAGTGACAAGTCCAGAAGTCAATCAAACATAGAACAATGAACATACATTACATTACAAGGCTGACTACACATAACGACATGACTACATCAAACCAAAGTATATACATCATATGCTTTCAGAGATGACTACAATATAACAGTAAACTTCACACAAGGGTCTTCAGTCATGCATCAGGACAGAGTGTCATCACATAGTTGTTCTAAGTTACCCTGGTGAATCTTCCTAGACTACCGGGCCTCATCCAGAGTTACCCTGGTAGTCTCTACTGATTCCCGGCCCTTAGATAAACACATGTGGAATCGAATTACCTTTCAAGGGGACAAGGTAAACGACTAAGCCATTCCAGGCCTTCTCAACCTACCCTTAATCTAAATGAGCATTAAGGCACTAGGTGAGGCATTTATTTATCTGAACTTATTTAATGAATTCCCAGGTACATTTATTAATATTCTCACTTAATTAATAACTTCTGATAGGTTACCCTGGCCACCACTTTGGGTTCCGACCCCTAATGAAAGCCACTCTTCCTAGAGACATGACGCCACAACCAAATACTAGGGACTGCCAACATGCGTATAAAATAATACCATAACAAAACACATCTCATTCATAGACCAATCGTGGAACAATTCGAAACACCACAAGGTGACAAATTAAATTTTGCAAGGCAAGTCCCCAAAATAGAATAACAAGATTTAATCATAATCCAGATATATTACAAGCTTGCTTTGATAGCCTCAGGAAAACTTAAACTCCGTACTACAAAAGTACATTAATAAATTACAGCCATAACAATATTGCCCATACAATACCAACAAGAATTCACTTAAATCAACAATCATTCATATAAAAATACCATATCGTTTACTCAACCACTAATATATACTTTCAATAATTAAATTCATAACCCTTAAAATACTTTGTTACTCAATCCTCTCCCTATGCTACCAAGATAACCCTAAACATTTTGCCCATCAAATGGAACTAAGTGAAGATAATATATTGCATTTAATTTACCATAATCAAGATATAGTTCAAATCGAGTATTTTGAAATGAAAATAAAAACACACACAATCACATTCACCCATATATATTCATATGCTCTACGGGAGTAAACTACAAATTTCAATGTAGTAGAGAGTAACACAGCAAATTCACATAATGACAATATTGATGATATTTGTTATAAAAATAAACGCATGAATACGATAGCTATATGTTTACAAATAAAATTTACGTTTCCTATTCCAAGAAAAATAGGGAACTCATTAATACCAAAGTACATTCGTAAAATGGAAACAAATACTTATCTACCATCAAGCATAATGATCATCTTTTTTTTTAAATGACTTTTATATATAAAATAAATTAATCAATTCTTACAAGCGTTCCAAGTATATATTTATTCTTCTATAAGAGCTTTCTTGAAAATGAATCAAACAAATGAATAGTTAAATATTGATAAACATTAATTCCTAATTTACAAGCCATCATCATTTAAATAAAAGAATTGAGAGATATTTCTTCAATCTAAAGATAATATGGTTGCAATTAATTTATTTACATTTATACATGTTATTTATCATATAACACCAATAGATCTAGGTGCTATAAATTATAATATTTTATACATAATATAAATAATTGTCTTTTGATAATAAGATATCCCATGATCTTTCCTCTGTAACAATAAATCTCGTATAACTACTTATTTATATTAATTTATTTTAACATAAATACTTATTTCTATTGTCTTACACTTCCTTTATAAATAACCTCTTAAAGATCAATTTAATAACTCCCATTATAAATTCAAAATTAACTCTAATTGTATTTCAATAAGATATAAATAGGTCTAATCATACACTATTACACATGCACTTAAAGAATATGTGCCATGCGATAAGAAATCAGTTAACTGAGAATTATAAATCACAAATAAAGAGAAGGTGGTGACAATGTTATAAAGGTGCCCAACCTAAGATTAAGTTCAACGTCCATTCTTCTCAAGATATTAAGTGACGCTGAGAAAAGAGTCTCATTGATTTTAAAAGTATTTGCTTCCTAATATAGATTGGCAATATACCCAGCTCCCTGTCGAAGTAAAGGTTGATTATGGATAAGGTAGTAGTAAAGCATTTGGAGATAGCTCCAAAATACACACTGAAGTTGCAAAATTTATTTATCGCCTAAGATGAAGACGTTTAAGTGTAACTAGACTCAAAGCCGAATGAAATGGAGAAGAATGAGACATTTCCAATGCAACACAATGATCTAAAATTCAGGAAATAACTTACAGTCTACTGTTCATAGGATAATCGTTGGATAGTGACGGCATGCAAGACGACATGGGAGTCAGACTATCTCTAGTTAAAAAAGTTTGCGGTTAAAGAAAAATATGAGAAGTTATTTTCCACAGCTTGATAGATTGTGTTTGAAATGAAATTATAATGCAAATACATGGCAGTAATTCCAAATACCAATATTCCCTTCCGAAGAAGATGGAGTAGGAAGGAAACATGATAAACACTAGTATACTTATCCAAACACATAGCTTTGCATAATAACAGAACAAAGAAACATTGAGTATATTGGTTGCAGGGTGATATAACAGAGGACAATTAACCCCATTAGGAGAACTCCAGACAAACTATATTTATTGTAAAATATTGATTCCATAAAGCTCTTAGAAAGAAAACACTTTAGCACTATAAGCTTGTGTCAAAGCCCATGCACACAAACGCACAATTTTAAGATTTAGGCAACGCATCCTTACACCTTCGTTATATACTATTTCCGTAGTTCTTTTATAGATCTCTAAGCATTAATATTCAATGAACTAGACTGCTAGAATAAGAAACCGCCATACTGAGAAATGGCTGCTCACCAAATCCATATGAAAATTTCTAACCATGATAACTAAGACTTTGTATACACTTACTAAGGTAGTCTATAACAAACTAAAAAGGGTATCTCTAACTACACTAAAAGAATTGAAAGACAGATGTTTCAATACCCGCTATATATTTAAAATTCCAGGGCATTTGCTGAGAGATGGTGCACCGGAATTTAAATCAGAATATTCTCAATTTAAGAATCCAGAACACCTAAGGGCATAGAATGAGAATATGATGAGTCGTAGAGTTTCAAAGATTTCAAGAAATAGTATTATCAACAATCAACCCCAAATTAATGTGGACGCACCAAAGAAGATGATACAGATAGAAAAGGGGTATAAATAATGAAAGCAATATTCACAGATTGTCCAGTTAATGATAAGCAACGCTAACAGCATTTCTTTTAAATTTGGGAATTGTATAATAAAAGGGTTCTCGGTTGATATAATAATTCCATCATGGTGGTAAAATGAATCAATTAGAATATTCTCTAGATCCCACATGTTATTTACTAAACCTTCTACCGCTGAATTAGAAACAAGTTTCAGTCATAGAATCATACAGTTATAGAATTTCTATTTTTATTTTATTTTAATATTCTAACAGTCTTCTAACTCGTTTCTTAATTGTTTGTGCAGGTTAAACAGGGTAATTCTGTTCAAAACAATAAAATACAATATCATGTTCTCGAAATTTATACAAGAGTTTAAAATTCAAGAAGAAAACTTGTTTAAGCAATAAGCTTAGCTAAAGCAAACCCTGATGCTCCTGTCAATTCTGCCCAAAATCACCAAATCCTTGACAATGGAATCCAATTCAATTTTGTTTAAATTATCTCTACAATCAGAAACCGTTGAGCCACCTCCTTCCAAAACTACTAACTGAAAACTTTTAAAAGAAGAATTGGCGTGCCAAAGATCTCCTCAAAGTTGCTGCCGTGCAAATTCTTCCTACCATTTCCCGTGAATGAATTTTTTTTCCTCTAAAGGCTAATTAATGCAAATTTATTATCTCAAGTTACAACTTGACTATTCGTAATAATCCATTCCTAAATTTTCTCATGCAGTTATAAACTTTAAATATCAAGATATTTTCCCTCAAGACTAGTTTTCGGATATTTTAACTTTTGAAATCAACTCTTTTTAAAATTCTTGCTTTTCATATAAAACATATTTGCACAAGTAATTAATTAATTACTTTTAAATAAATTCTTTTCAAAAAAATTCACATTCTCTTTTAATTTAATGACTTGCTTAATTTAAATTAATAAATTAAACAATAAACATAACATAAACGTTTATTCTAATATTTATTCAAATTTACATTTAATCAGATATATTAACAATTTAGCCATTTAACTAAGTAAAATAGTAATTAATTTCCAAATAAAATAACACTGACTAAATTGACACGACAAAACCAAAACAACAAATGACAACGGGCAACAATAGGGTACTCATTCAACGAAGAATGATGGTTAAACAAGGACCAAACACTATCTCTGAATCAACATGAATTAATTGGATTAGGGTACGCTCAGACCTGACAAGCAGGTGGAGCCGATACCCAGTACCTATATCTGCATAAAACATCGCATGTTAAACATATTATCACATATTGGAAAACACACCGTGAAGAAGAATCACGACGCAACAAGATACTCACAAGTGAGTAGTGTTGCACCATCTTCTTCACCAGGACCGACAAGCATCATTAAATCATAAACATCTATCACATCATGATAATCACATTAAAACTCAGAAACTACATATCCACTACGCACATGCATCCATCATAATATCTTCACACAAACTTAACCAGATAATCTTGTTATTCAATAAATCATCCACAGGGTTCAACAACTAGTATAACATCAATGTCGTAAGTAGAGGCAATATAATATTGTATCCAAAACAACTACATGACTAACAAACAAATACAAATAAACTGATTCACATAGTAGTAACTGGAAGGGTACTACTACAAGTTCTCATTTGAACATGTATAGGGTTACGAGTGAACTTGAAAACCATGGATATAATCTAAGTCAAAGATTCCGGTTCAGCACGCTCTTCAATAACATGTAGAATTTTTTGGTGATCATCACTATCTAGTCTCCATTTTCTTCGGCCACGTGCATGTGGAACTGCATGGAGATGTAGACTGGCAGCAATTATTAAGTGACTATATTGATATACCTTGTTATCGGGTTGATAGTCAACAAAATGAATCCCATGTTGAACAAATTTGACTTGCTTTAGATATGTCCCTTGTACTACAACAGAACCTGCATGGTAAACATGAACCTAAGGTAAGACATATGAGCGTGTGTGCAATATTTTCGTGCACAAGGTTTGTACAATATATATTTAATGTTTACAATGTAATGTGCACATGTGGTCTAATGTATATAAAATTTTAAATTCAAACTCACCTATGGAAATAACATTCCATCACTTGTTTTCAGGTTACGTTGGCTTGTTCCTGTCTTCTATGCTGCTTAATAAATAATAGCTAACACCTTTGATGTTTCGAATACGCTACATTTTACAAAAGCATCTCCTATACACCAAATTTACACAAAAAAATCTAAAAAAATTAGAAATGTCTCTAAAGATCATTAACTAGATATATATAATAATTAAATTATTGAAAACTTACATGTGTACCTTTTCTAACCAATCCTGAAATATGGTCATAATCAATTGAAATCAAAGGAATTTCTTCAAATCTTTCTTCCTCATCTTCATCATGTGTTTCTGAAACAACTAGTGGCATTGTATCCCATTTACCAACATATCCAAGTTCTTGATTGTTGCATGCATAATCAGAGTTTCCCTCAATGCACTCAGTGCAAAAACAAGAGTAATCCCTTGTGTCTAATATCCATCCATGGTGACTATTTGAACTCCTAACACAATGCAAAGATCTTGTTTTTTCTACCCTCTTGCATCCATGCATCGATCTTCTATCCACACCTAGATACATATGTACAACAAAAAACTTATGTGAACAAATATGTATATATATTTTAAATTTAAATAAATTCAAAATTTTGATTTAATGTAATTTATACATGCGATATCTCTAAAACACTCTATGTGGAATGTGTTGATTTGTTCTTGAAGATGTGTCGACCACATTTGATGCAAAGTGTTTCTTGCACCATTCAACAACATCATGTGCATTGTCTAGATGATCTTTTGGATAACTCATTTGATGCTTTCTTAAAGATCGTTTGATGCAAGCTCCTACTCCATCATGCTCACCCTTTCCATGCCCACTCTCAAAAAAACTCCAAACATGTGGTATTTTGTAGATTTTATGATATCTACAAAGTGCATAGAATGGCCATGAAGATTTGAATTGTGCCGCACATCCATTTGACCATACAAAATGATTTTCAAATTTGACACCCCTACTTAAATTCTCAAAAAATATTGTAAAGCAATGTTGGATAAAAAGTGTGTCATGCTCTTTATCATCACTAATATAAAAGTGATATTCTTTTTTAATGACTCATTCTTTATTTGTACTCTCAACACCAACCAATTTTGATTGTGCATGTCGATAACACACATGAACCATAATAGTGATCTGCTTTGAAAAGTAATACTCTGATTGAATCTCCTTTTGATGTACAAAGGAGTAATTTTCTGCAAAGTCAACCTCTTTGATGACTGTTCCATGTGCAAGGAGAGAAGTAATCTCTCAATGTTTTGGAATTGTTGTTGCATGCCCACTTAGCAAAATGAATGATGTATGTATATGGTCATATCAATTTTGAAAGAAATCTTCCATAAATTTTCAGTGAGATCTCTCTTACCATAGATCAACCTTGTGATTCTTTCCCAAAATTTGTTTGCAGCACATACTTGTACCTATGTGTTAAAATATGTGAATAACTAAAAAACCACACTTGATCAATGAAACATTACATCAAAGAAGTCAATATGCTTGATCTATGAAATTGAAAAAATAATAAACTCTCTAAAAATAGTACTTACCTCTTGCAATTTATTGTCTTTGTTGAGTCAGGTATCCTCAATTCTTGAAGGAAATTTGTAGAATTTCCACATGTCTCACAAATTCCTTCTATGCAATTTATTTGAGGTCCATTTTCATGATCACATAATATATAATTTATGAACAAACTTTCCTGTTTAGGAGGTTCATTTTGAAACCCACATCTTTCTTCTCTCATCTTTCGAAACACCTGGTAGTAGAGATCAAATTGATATGATAATGACAACAAGTTTCAAAAGAAACGTTTATCTTCCTACCTCAATATGGCTTTTTAACCTTTGGCTGTTGTTTTAATCTTTATATGAGGATATGCGTGCAAAAGTTCATATACATCTCAAATTGTGTTATGTCTAGCCAATGTTTGATATGATTTTCATAAATACTAGGTCGATCACACGTATCTCATAACATCTCTAGTATTTGATGATGGATGAGATGCGATCATGCCAAAAACCTAAGACCAAGTTCCTAACAACATCTTCAATCCTCTCAGAATGGGGAGCTCTACACATAATTGCCCAATTTCCTTCTAAACTCTCATCCCAAAACTTTCTCTTTTTCTCATATTTTATCAATGTGGTTCTCACATAACCAATTTAGGTTGAAGAATCGCGACATTTTCTTTTTCTTGCTATATCTTGGTGTACAATAGATGTCAACATCACCCTTCTTGTAGTGGCCTTATCCATAGTTCGAGATCCTTTCCCAATGGAATCTAAACCCTTTTTAACATTTTGAACAATATCCTTTGTAATCCCATGTGTTTCTTCTTATTTGATGATGAATGGACACCCAACAATTGTAATGACTCTTTGAGCTCATCACGAAGAAGTAAATGTGATAACAATTGGGTTTTTTCAAGTGTATCAAGATGATTGAAATAATGATTGATCATTCCATTTACAGATTTAGTCATTGACCTCTTTCTCTTATTATAAGGCTGGTTGGCATAATATTTCAGTTTCTCCATATCCATTTCAAGTAAATGATCTAAATTTCTATGAGAAATTTGTTTCCTCACCTTCTCAGCTAGTTTTATATGCTCATCCATACCAGTAGGAGGAAGTGATCCCAACCCCTCTCCAACATGCATTGTTTGAACTTGTGCCTCCTCCCTATCTTCAAGGACCATGCATTCTTGAGCGGATTCATTTGATCAATGTCTAGATTTGGCTCGACTTGAGAATGAAAACTTCCTACTTGTTGAGCGCTTCCTACACATGTGTCACAAAATATTTTGCAAACAAAGAAGTGAGAGAGATGATGTTAAATATATACCGTGAATTTTATGTATGCAAGCAAACAAATTGATAAAACATGATGAGCTATAAGTGAGAGAAGTTTGTGCTATTTTTATATGCTCATCCATACCAATAGAAGGAAGTGATCTTAACCCCTCTCCAACAAGCATTGCTTGAACTTGGGTCTCCTCCCTAACTTCAAGGTCCATGTGTTCTTCAACGGATTTGTTTGATCCAATATCTAGATTTGGCTCAACTCCAACTTGAGGAATCCCTAGAGCATAAAACATAAAAATAATTTGAGAACATTGAAGTGATGAAAATAAAATATGAAAGACACAAAACACTGTAAATATTGAAACAAAAAGAATTGGCTTAAGGAATTGGAATCAAGGATCATATAAACATTGCAACTTGCATGACCAAGATGACTTGAGGATATTTAAAAGCATTTATAGTCATTCAAGTGCAATGATGGTTAGAAACCTTCAAAGTAAAAGTACTAAACACACACTTGAGAGTGAGAGAGAGAAGAAACAAGCATGTACCTTGTTTCTTTCTATGATAATTTTCCAAGTTTTGATCATGCCTCTTTTGTTCTTCTTCTTTTGACAATTTTTCATTGAGATGCCATTTTTCTTTTTCTTTGTTGTCCCATTTTCTTCTTCAACTTAAAGATGACTCTAAACAAGTCCTCTACCAACTTAGTTAAATTGTCCTCCAAAATTTTCCTTGATTGATAAAAATGAAAAGTTGTCAAGCTCCAATATTTGCCTCCTTGATAAATGTGCAAAAACTTCTCCAAAATCTATGTCCAAGTGAATCAAAATTATTCAGTGTACATGGAATAATTGAATCCTAGTTTAAATGAATCAAGTAGTAAACAAACAAGTTATTTCATTGTGGAGTTTGTTTGTTATTTAATTCATAGGTATGCCTGTATATCTAGTAATTTTAGAATTTTGGTAAAGTGTCAAAATGTATAAATATTAGAGGTATAATTTGAATTGAATTTTCTTAATTATATTTGAATTGAATTTCAAGTTAGTTGTGAAAATGTATAATAGAGGTATAATTTGAATTAAATTTTTCTTAATTAAATATTTGAATTAGTTTCAAGTTACTTGTGAAAACATATAATAGCTTTCGATATAATTTGAATTGAATTTTCTTAAAATTATATTTGAATTGAATTCAAGTTACTTGTCAAAAGATTATATCTTGTTCTCAACTCAATGGTTCATGTTGCTTAAGTCATTTTAAAAAATATTTATTGTGATCAACATGAATGAACTTAGTATAAAATGGCATTTATTTCCTAAAATTCTACTAGAATCAAATGTATATTGAATATAAAGATGTAAGTTGTAAGAGATCATAAAATAAGGAAACATGTATGTATATTGAATATTTAAAGCAAATGCATACATATATTACGTGTAAACATGTTTAAACCATAAGAAAACACATGTACATATATGTAAAAGGGATTCAATACATATAAACATAACACATATTATAAGAAAAGAGGAAAATGTATGTATATATCATATAAGAAAATATATGTACATATATCATAAAAGCAAAATGTAAATTTAAGATCATCAAATGTCGAATACTAAAGATCAAAAAATAAGCAAATGTATGTATATCATATAATCAAGTGTAAGTTAGAGATCATCAAATATCAAATACTAAATTTTAAAGATCATCATATAATCAAATACACATCATGTGGTAAAGATCATATATCTAGAATGCATGGCCTAATATGAATGCCTACTCCTAGACGAATGGCCATCTGAATGAGAACAGTCCTGCTTTGATGGATGTGTTGAGCCCTGCAAATAAAATTGTGTACAAGATGTGTTAAATACATATAATTTTTATTAAATAAAATTTATGAAAGTTATTTTTAAATGAACTTGTATTTTTTAATATCAATCTAGATCTATGCATACATAAATATTACATGTACATTTACACATGTGATTATATAAAAAGTAAAACTCACATGTCCACTGGTAGCAGATTCATCCACAAAGTCACGTCAATCATGCACATGATCTGAACCAAGGCTAGGAGTGATATGAGGGTATCCACTGTAACAATATATATACACATAAATATCAACATACATGAATATCTAGTTAAAAAGAAATTTAAAATAATGAGAAAAAAAGAAATTGAAACATGCACATGCACACATACATGCACATCATTTTGATATCGGATGACCTAAGTCCTCTAAAACATTCACCTCCACCATATCCACCAAGCGATCAAACGAATCAACCTGCATCCATCTGATCCTGTCCATGTCATGCTAGAAATGATGAATGTAGAGGACTATGATGACATGGCATGGTGATGATGAGCAGAACCAATCAAAATATCAGTAAAACCCATAGTCTGTGCAGCTACCGTATGAACTGTAGGTGGATTTTGATGCGCACTAGTGCTCGGCTGAGAGTGATGGGATCCTGGAACTGAATGACCTCTATGTCTCAAATGATCTCTAACATGCTCTATACCGATCCCATTGTCTGATGCAATGTGGGCATATGCCTCCAACAGGTCCTCAACCAAACAATGTAGAGTCATGCGTGACATATCTCCTGTAAGTGCATCAAGCTGTGTAGGAGTAGGGATGCTGGCCACTGTAAAAGGATCCATGGTGGTCCACTGTGCTGAAAATGGTGTGGATTAGGAATGTCTAGATATCAAATACTGACCTACATGATCATCAGATATCCTAGTGGTGGCAGCCGCAATGTCACCTACAGTGTCAATTGCTTCCTTTTGGGAAGCAACAACAACCTCATATGTTATGGGGGCTAGAGCTAGGGTGAGAGCAAGAGACCTGTCACCAACCAATACCTAAACATTGGGGGTGAGATCTATCTGCTTTCGGCGATAAGGTGGGCCTATCAACAATCCTACCATGCCCACGACCAACATATGGTGGAATTTCTAGGTAGTTAACTTTGAGGCCCAAATGGACCTTAGCATACAACTGCTAAACAAAATACAATGGAATCTGGTCATTGTTTGGGTATAGACCATGTGCTGCAAGAAATTGTGGGTAGATCAATGAGGCCATAGCATGATCAACACATCTAGTGACCTAGTATCCCCTAACCTTATGCACATTTTGATAAAATGGAAAACAAGTGGTTTTATCATTTCTTTGGTGACTTACTATCTTGTATTTTTTTAAGGGGAATGTCACCATGTACTTCTTCCCACATGTGGGAAAGAATAGCAACTACTCTATCTAGGGAATATGCAGTAGTCCTCTCAAGTTCATCTTTTAGTTTTTCTAGACTATACAATATTAACATGCATGGTTCACTATATATCCTCGGGTTTGCACCCTGTGCTAATGAATCTCTCATTTTTTTTTATCTCATTACTAGTATTTGCAAACAAAGAATCTGGCACAGGTGGAACATGATCTACATTTTCCATGTTATATATATATATATATACAATACACCTAAAAAAACAATGAGACTTTTGTAAATAATATATCTAGATAAAAAGAATACAAATCTAAAATAGAACTTGTAATAATTCATCTACTCATCAATAATATTTTCATACTGCAGTAACTTGATTTAAAAGAATTGGATGACAACTATAATCTATAACATCGCATCAGCAAATGGTTCAAATTTTAAATGAAATGATGAAAGAAAGAATATGAATAAAAAGATTAGTATAAAATTATTTGAAAATAATTGGGGATAAAATATTTAATCTAATAGTTGTTAACATAAATGAACTTCAATTATATAGCCAAGAACATCAAAAAATTACAGATTGGAAAGCAAAATAAATATGTCATATTACTTTAATCAAATATAATAAAGTTTGACTTCATTGCATACTTGTTATAAATATCTCACATGAACCAATGAAACTCAACGTGTCTCCAAATTACATAAGAAGAGAGAACCTAAATGTGAAAAAGAAAAAGAAATTCAAAAATCCATCTTTTTGTAATGAGTTTGTTAAAATTTAAAAACATTCAAGAACCCCAAAATGGTTTGAAATTGATGAGCATAATAGAAATTCCGAAGGCAAGAGGTCATCACAAACCATTCGGTTGTGGGCTTCAAAAATTTTCAATGAATGGTTTTCCAATAAGATGTATTAACCAAAATATTCCAAATTTTTATACAATTACTAAAGATGTACAAAATGAGACCTTTACTAAATAAATTTCAAAATGCATCATTAAATGTATATTAACATCATCCACACTCTAATTAAGAACATTAAAAACAACACCAACACAAAGAGATAAAATTAAAAAGTTCCAACTAATGATGTTATAATAATCCTCCCCAAGTTGATCCTCTCATCCCAATCATCATACTTAATGTTTTGGTACTTGAATCATGTTTATTATATTATGTGCTCCTCAACACTATGTAAATTAGAACTCTTAATAAACATGTTTTTTAAGAGGAAGCATTTTCTCTTTCTATTACCATAACGATTATTCTTGTTTTTGTAACTTGGTATTTCTACTTGTAGATTTTCAACTTTTTATTATGTAAATCATTCTTTGATACCCAAGTAGTTTGAAGACCCTTTTAAGATGAAGAAAATATAGATTTATCATTTGTAATCCTCATCCTTCCTTGCTACATGAGTAATTTTTTTTATGAAAACCATGTTTAGGAATGAAAATATCCAATCCCTTATGCTTCTGAACTAAAGTTTGCAATGCTTATGGTTCTTTTGGCCTTATAGATTCTTGAATCATTTTATAATATAAAACCTACATATAACCTACTTTGGCTCTAATAATTGTAAACCCTTTAGGAATTCTAAATTGTTGCATCTTGTCTTGATTTTCCCACCATTGTTATTCCTTTTGAAATTTTTACAAATTAGGCAAAGAATCCTTGCACTTATATAGAGGATCCTTAGGTATGTTCTTAAAATTATTGAAGGTTAGATGACTTAATCTAAAATAAAGGCATATACGGATCTCTTGCAATTGTAACCTCTTTACTAGTGTGAACATATTTGATACCTTGATGGCATGACATAGATGATGTTGCTTGATATTGCTTTATCCATGGATACCCAAGTAAAATATGAGATATGTATCTAAAGAAGAAATAATATGACATAGAATAAGAACTTCCCTCATCTTTTAGACCAAAAAATTAAGGTAAAATAATGTATCCTATAGTTTCAATCAACATATCATTAGTCAATTTTAAATAAACCCTCAAATATGCATATGCTTGTTTATAAAATGATGATAAAACAAAAATTATTCAATGCATACATTTTATTGGTGAGTAAGATCAATAAACACACCCTTACATGGTTCATGATCCACACAAAACCAAAGGACCATTATAATTATTTGGTAATATCTCACAATGTGAAAAAGGTGTCAAAAAAATTAGCATACCTAAATCATAAATTGACTTGTCATAAAGTGGGTGGGTAGCTTAGTGGTGGAGATTTTCATCCTAACTAGTTCATGGAAATTTCAACATGGTATTAGAGCCAAGCTAGGTGCATTTGACACCTATGTTGTGGCTCAAGGGAGTGTGTTGGAGAAATGATACACACCTAAGCCATAAAAGGACTCATCATAATGTGAGCCATTAGCTCAATAGTAGAGCATCCTAACACCAAATGGGAGGTCCTAAGTTTGAATATTGGTTAGTCCATAGAAATTTCTATAAAATTCAATCACTAGTACATAAGAAGAAGAATAAGTACCCTTATAATTTTTATTAATACCAACAAATCATTCCTCACATGTAGGTGAATCAATGATTTCAAGCTCATCAACATGTATATGTACCTCAATCTCATGACCCTCATATAAAACCATTTTATTAGATTTATTTAGTGTAAAATATTTAAATTTTCATTGGGAGGAACAATTGAAGGATTGACCCCAATATTAACCCCCTCAACCTAATTTTTTTTTTATCAATCAAATCCTTAATCAATTATTCCTTAATCCCATAAAATGTTGAGTATAATTACAATTAACTCTACAATTTAATAACAAAATTCTTTCTCATTATATCTTTTGGGAATAACCTTAGATTTATCTAATGGCCTAATAGGAGGAAGTGTAATCATGTTTGCACTAAGTAAATTTTGAAGCACATTTTACAAAGGAAAAAGTTGGAGGCTTTAGAGTCATAATATTAGAAACATTTATAATGTATATAGTTTGTACAATGGTCATTTCCATTATTTTTTACTATCCTTTTGGAAATAATTTTTCTTTTCAAATTTACAAGGGTAGGATGATGTAGATGAAGCATTAGAAGATCCATAATTAAGTGTGGTAGCCTCTAACAACTTTAGTTCTTAACATTCATCTCACTTGCACATGCAAATGTTAAGAATGTATATACTTTGTAGATCCTTGTTTATAGTCAAAAAATCTAAAATAATAAACTTCAATCCAACATTCCCAATATTTGCATTGACCAATTTCAATATTAAAAAATAGACCCAAATGGAAGATAATACAATCATTTAATAGCATAATATTTTAAATTTCATGGGAAGAACTTAGCCAATAACCTATCATCATACACAAAATCCAAATATGTAGCACTAAATAACCTTGAATGTGTCATGGGATCTCCTTTAACATTGTGCATCTCAAATCTAGGATCCAAAAATCCAACAAAAAATGGATATGTAAAATTTTCAATAGAAATTGAATTGTGTTTGATTTTTATATGTATGTCTTTTTTTGTTTCCATTAGGTAAGGAATCAACATTACTTTTCATCTCAACATGACTTTAAACATTAATGTCAAGGGTAGATAGAGGCACACTAGGATTAAGGACATGAATGAAAGTGGCAAGATGAGAAATGGAAGGTGGTGTATAAATTTTTCATGACATAATAAATGAGTGTGGAGTGACAAAGACTTGCGTAGGAATATCACAAGTGAGGGGAACATGGGAAGTGTAAACAAAACTAATGAGAACTAATGTGGAGACAAGAGAACTATGTGCATCATAATAAGTAAGCATGAGATGAGATCTAGGAAAAAGGAGAGGATAAATTTGGGGAGATTTGGTGGAAGGAGAAATAAATTGCATTATAAGATAGATAGGAGTAAAACAATAAGGAGGAATACATGAAGAAGAAGCTTGGGATGGAGGGAAAATGGCACATCACTCAAAGGGATTGTTGAGCTTATCCTTTTACCTATTTAACTTTAAGTACTTTCTTTCCACAGCTTATTAATCAACATAGTATATGAAGGAGATCAATCATTGTACTAGGATTAATATTACTAGCCAAATTTGCAAGATCCAAAGAAAGGTTGTGTGCATCAAAGCTATATCTTGATTACCATTTTCTCAACAAGGGCCTCATGGTCAAATGATTCTTCTCCATTATGATAAATTTAGTATCATGCATATTCCCAATCATGCCAATTTTAGCTTGATTCACAACCATGGTGAGATTGAACTATGACTTCTTACTAGGAAAAGAGGATGATTTTCGTATTACAAGTTTGACCCTAAATTTGTAGTTTTAAAATTATTTTGTGACATATGTGTTTAGTTTATTTGATGTGTTATTAGTTGGATGATAGTTAAGGTTTCCACTACGAAATGGTAGATGATGGGGAGGTGATGTTGGAGCATTTGACACTTGAAATAATGTTGTAGATGTATTGAAAAGGTGTAGATGCATTGAAATTATAGACCTCTCATCCCCTAACAGATAGTTGATAGTTTTGATATTCATTTTTCTCATGAAAGGTGTTTAACAAGACAAAAATATATGCAAAACGGGGAAGCAAAATACTATATTGAAAATGCTTTAAAAACTTTCAAACAAGTGCAATTTGAATTCAAAAATTTTTAAAAAATTTGCATTTAGGGTTTCGAAATTAAACAAATAGATGCATTTTGAACTCTAAAAAAATTGAATTTTAAATACCTAGTGCTCAATAGTGCTCGATATGCAAATTGGAATGATGAAATTTGAAGAGACGAATGGAAATTTGCTTTTGTCGGAGAGAGAAACCTTGTTTTGTTGCCGTCACGGACTCTATTCGCCGCGCACACTAGGACAGTGACTGGTAAAAGAAGAAAGTAAAAGTGATAGTGAAAATGAAACAATTTTTTGTTTTTGTCATATTAAAGGGGTTCGATCGAACCCCTGTTCGGCCGAACCCATTTGAATATGTTTTTTTTATTCGGGCTTTCATTGGTTTGGCCGAACCATGGGTTTGGCCGAACCCATTCAATATGGGGAATGGAAAAAATCTGAAATTTCCTTCCTCTTAGAAAGTGTAAACCACTATTCTAAGGTAACCCTCTCCAAAGTTAAAAATGTAGTTATTGTGTGAATTAAGTGTAACGCCCCGTCATGCGAACCCCAAAGGAACTAATAACAACAGAACAATTTTTTTTTTTTTAAAGAATATAATAGACATACTTAAGTATTCCAATATAACAATGTATTAAGTTACATGACTAATTCCATTGGGGTACACGGGGTGACATTACTATACTAACCCATAACAACGATAACAAGATAACAATAATTAAACAATTACATAAATCTATTCATTCCCATTTCATCATTTAAAATATCTATTAAACAATAACCATATTTATAACATATGTACATATGACAACGAAAGATACTATAAGGATATGAAGCATTTATATTACCACATAAATAACACAACTTAACACAACTATTACAAATGATCGTTCCTGAACAAATACATGGCCTGAATAAACATTACATCCAAATGATAGTAAAATACAACTGTTTGAACATACATCTCGATAACCACATATACAATTTACAACAAGGTCATCCCAACATGTGTGGGGACAATACATCCATAAACACATTACATCTGAAGTATATACATCTATCTGGTACAAAGAATTACTAGATCATCAACATCTTCCAAAACCCTGCAATAAAAGATACATCTGCAACAGAAAAGGGAACCCAACAGGGTGCGAAGCACATTCCACCCAACCACCCCCGTGCTGGGAGTAGACAAGGAAGGATCCTCGACCAAGCACGCCAAACGACAACAAAGACTAACTCCAAAGAGAAAACTCAACATCAAAGACCACTTAGAAACTCAACAATGACAAAGCCAAAGGGCACAACAACAAATCACTTCTGAACATAACAATAAAACACCTTTCCAAATTACAACTAGTCACACTCACAACATCAATGAAACTCAAGGCATAATAACAAAGACTTCTTCCAACAATAACCAAAGAAAATCAATAAATCACTTAACCACTACAGACACAATATCACTCAACAACTAAAATCACAACATCACTTATTATGACAATCACAACATCACTTAACACGACAATCACAACATCACTTAACACGAGGTTACAATGCTTCCAGAGAACAAAGATCATGAACATCGCACAATAACTGATTAAATGTTGACATAGGAAGAGTGTCATGCATAAATTGCCATGAGTTACCCTGGCTCAACCTTCCTAGGCTACCGGACCCCCATCCTGGGTTACCATGGCTTGCCTCTACCAGCCGCCGGACCCTCACGCAAAACTATGCGTCCCATCTCATCTCGAGCCTTATCATTCACTTGCTTCACGAGAGAGACATTCTTTATCTTTATTAGTGTGAAAGATCCCCATTAATTATTTTAGATTATCACTTAGTTAAACTCTAGGTGAGTTACCTTGGCGCCCCTTTGTGTGTTGGACCCCCACAAAGAGCCACTCTCCTATCGACAACACACAAGGTACAATACCACAATAAGTAACTAGACAACATAACCTCTCCAATCCAAGGAGGAAACAAAACAAGGAAACTCACTCCAAACACTGGAGGAAACCAAATATGAAAACACACTCCTTCCAAAGGAGGTAAAAATCTCATTACCCACTCCTATTTCCCAAGAGGCACAAATCCCCATTTGTGGAAACCGGGTACAACATAATAGTACAACTCTACACCATTCCCAAGGCGATTCACAAATTGAACCTCTACACAAAACATTCCACTCTAGAGAACTTCTCTGGAAGACTTACATAGACCCTTAACCCCATTTGCCCGACACGGAGAATAAAAGAAACATGATAGCAAAGCATTCCATCTCTGGAAGTCCTTAACAATAACTTAAACTCTTACGAAAGGTAAGGTAAACCTAGGGTTTTCCCATACGACACAATTAAATAAAGAAGAGAGTACCACAACAAACTTGACAAATAACCTCAAGAAAACAATTACTTAAGAACCATTCCGTAAAGAAATATTTCCAAACTCAACAATTTCGACAAACAAATAAATCAACAATTCGAGATTATTCAATTCAAAACAAAACACACTGTTAAATTCAAATTCGCACAATTACATTATAACATCATACCTTTAAATTTTTTAACCATTCGATTTAATTATAATCTCATAACTTATTTCCAATTTCCTCAATTAAACTATATCACTATATCTGGTAAAAATTATCATACTAAATTTTTGTTCAAAACATTTCAAAATTATTTATATAAATATATTAAGAATGAAACATTTTTATAAAACCAATCATTTTATCAAAACATATTATAAAAATTTAACAATTAATTTATATATATATTAAATAATATATATAATATATATATATAATATATATAATATATATATATAATATATATATATAATATATATATTAAATAATATATAATAAATATATATTAAACAATATATAATATATATATTATAAAATGAATATGAATTAAATAAAAATCGAATTATAAAAATTATTTTATAAACCAAAATCCGAATTAAAATACTAGTAAAAACAAACATAAAAATAAAAATTAAATAACTAAATTAAATTTCTTTTCTCTGTACCAGTGCCTGGGAGGCCGCAGCCCCATAGGCGGTGGTACTGCGTACCACCTTGTGGTGGCCGCAGCCCCCACGCACTGTGGTACTACGTACGTACCACAGTCTGTGGTGGCCGCAGCCCCCACAGCCTGTGGTGGCCGCAGCCAACCACGGTGGGGCCGTGGGTGGTACGGCCTCGGCCGACCCCCACCCCCACAAAAAAATTAATAAAAACTTTTCCTTTCTTATTTTAAAATTAGATTTATATTTTTAACATTATTTTCACAATAATCTTCATACGGAAAAACTCGAAATCAACTCGAAGTACACGCCATTAAAATATTTAAATGCACAGTTTTATATATTCAATTTAATTTTCTTGAAATTCAAACTAAATAAAAATTTATTTATATATATAAATAAATAAATAAAAAGGAATTCAAACAATCCATATGAATAAATTGTTTTTCCTAACAAATTCAATATAGATTTGGGAAAATAAAATCAAACAATAATAAATTAATTTTTCACAAACAAATTTTGTTGAATAAATTTTGAAGGGTTTTACTATAGTTTTCTACAGAGGATTCGAGAATATAAATACACTACATTTTCAAATCACAACCTCATTTAATTACTTTTCGAAAACATAGCAACTAAATTTGTTTACAGATCAACCAAGTATTAATAATTTAAAAGGAGAAAACCTGAAGTCCTTTGTCTGAAGAAGAATCCCTTCTGTAGCCTCCTCTCGATCTCCTCCTGCTGCTCTCTTTTCTCGATCCCCTGCCTTCAACGTTCTTCTAAACAATCTTTTCTTTCCAATACCACAATAATTTTACCCAAAAAAAACCTCAAAACTCCAAACTATCTTATTTTTCTTTTCTAGATCCAAAACCCACAGAGCAAAACCTGTGTGTGTGAATAAATTCCCTCATAAAAATAATAAATCAAAGATAAAGATTCAATAAAGCTCTTCCGCTTTCTTTTTCAAAAAGCCTCTTTTCTTATTGGTCCTTTTCTCAGCTTTTAAAGCATGCTTATCACAAATTTTAATTAAAAATATTTATTTAATTAGGATATTATCTTCATGATTTTCTAATTTAATATTAATAAAAATATAATATCCAATTATTCTCAACAATATTAATTTAATTTCCTGCCCTTTAATTAATTAAATATTTTTTAATTTACAATCTATTTAAATTTAACATTTTTCTAACTCTCAATTAAATCAAATAACAATGCAACATTAATTAATTATTTTATGAAATACGATTAATTAATTAAACACTAACCAAGAATTAAATAAATACTCAACAGTCAAACTACATAAAGACAAAGACAAAACTTCAGTCATAACACAATGACTCACAACAGATGACAGACTTGGGACGGGGACACTTCCTAGCCTACTCCCTTTTTCAACATTTTACCCATTGGGTTAATTTATTGCTCTTACAATCTGCTTAGCCGAGGTGGAATCGAGACTTATTCCACTGCTGATCTGCATCAGAATGGCGATCAAGTAGCACATGTATATATATAATCAACATCCTATCATGAGAAGGAATTGCAGTGTAGCAGGGCACTCGTGAATGAGTGATGCTACGCTGTCCTCTCACCTAATCTATTCTAATAATTATAATATCAATAATGAGCTAACATTTCTAACCAAATTGATCATAAGATAATATGATACTTAACTACCACATCATAGTGATTATTAAACCATTGCATTATAAAATAATACTAAATTCAAATAACATGATCACCATAGAATCATCACATCGACATAAAAAACATTAATGACAAATCATTTAAATAAACAAATAATCCAATCAACACACAGAGTATCATAAATCATACTAATAATGTCACAAGAAGCAAACAACTAAACTACACATCCGCACACACCAGATCGATGAATCAATTGTCATCACAACACAATATCACACTAACATATATAAAAGTATCAAATAGTAGCAAATAGTATCATAAATATGGGGGTATTATTCTGTGATCCGGTCTCCAATTTTTGACTAAGGACCTATCACCCTCCATTGGGATTAACTTAATGATTTCCTTATTAATATTTCTATCGATGGAACCTCTATCAATGGCTTCCTTGTAAACCAAGTATAGGTCATCACATATCCATTCCAGGAATTTCTTATAAAACTCTTTTGGGAGACCGTCTGCACTTATAGATTTATCATCATTGAGAGAAATAATGGATTTCTTTACTTCATCCATGGTAAGATCTCTTTTCCAAGCTCAATTGGTATATCCTCATTGATTCTTTTCAGTACAATTTTCTTTATGAATTCTCCTTGGCTTTGTAACTAGCCTCACTGCAATCCTCAAAGGTAAATAGGTTCCTGTAAAATTGAAAGAATTTCCCTCTTATTTCTTCTTGGTTCACCAGGGTGGTATCATCAGCCCTGATCTGATCTATTTTCTCCCTTTCATGTTTCTCCTTGATGTATCTAACAAAAAATTTAGAACCCTTGTCACCATTCTCTGGCCAATTCATTTTGGCTCTAACCCTTAAGCCCTGGATCTTGGTGGCCTATAGTTTCCTTAGGCTATTTTTGGCCATAATTAGCCTATTTTTTAGCATATCATCCGTGGGGTTTGACTGTAGTTCAGTTTCATCTTGGACTCTAGCTCATCTTATAGGAGAGCCTCTCTCCTTCTTCTATCTTTGGTTCTTTTCATGCCAATGGTTTGAAACAAGATTCTCCAACCTTTTGTATTCATTTCCCATCTTTCTATATGAGATGTAAATTTTGGTGCATCCACTTATTGATTGATTTGAGATATTCTATGGCATTCCTACAATATTTATCTTTTAGCAGGTTAACTTGTTGAGGAAGAATCCTTCCCCACTACCCACTACCTTTACCAAGCCCCGTTATGGAAAAAAATCTCTTATTGGGTGGTGGTTTGATAGAGAGTAAGGACTTACCTACACCTTACAACCATATTTCACCGGTAGGGTCAAGAAGAAGGCTTTGCTCATATAGAATTTATCAAGCCTACAATATATCCTCTTCCCCCCTTTTGAGCATTGCACTAGGTAAACTAGATATCTTTAAATTCCTTCTTTTGGCGTTCAATAGGATCTTCAATTTTTAGCTCAGATTTCATCCTTAGCTAGTAAAACCTCTCATTTCCTTTCCATTCTTGACCTGTGCCACCCCACTTGTCCTCCCCTCTTTTAATGAAGTTAAAATCTCCATCGATGATCCAAGGGATGTCTTGCAAGCTATAAAGCCAGTTCCATAGGAGGATTCGTTCCTTATATTCATTGGGGGCATACATAGATATGCCAAAGAAAGATTCTTTTTTTCTTTATAACGACCCATACTACTTGGTTACAAGGGGAAGCCCCATAATTGGTTACAAATTGTGCCCACTCTTGTTTTAGTAGGATCACAACCCCACCATTCCCCCTTTCATGTTTTGTGACAAACTAGGAGGCCTCTTTCCAGATCACTTTCAAACTGGTTTCCAAGATAAATCTAGTGGATTTAACTTCCCACAAGAGGACACAATCCTTTCCTTTCCTTTGTGATAAGAATCTCCTAACAACATATTTTCTATCTGGGGATTCTAGTCCCCTCACATTCCATGAGACATAGTTGACCATTAGGCCTGATGTTTAGGGGGAGGCTCCTTATCACTTTTAAAATTATCAAATCATTTAGGGAGTTTGTTTTATGATTCCACCCTTTTGGCATTGGGGGGTAGGATTATCCCACCAAGTTTTTTCCTCTTGTCCTTTAGCAATTGATTGAGGTATTTTTCCATAATTTGCTTGGTGTTATCCAAACCCTTCTTCTTTCTATATCTCTAGGTCATTTTTACTACTACCTCTATGGGGAACTCCTCCCCATTAGTGGTATCCTTAGTAGAGAAAGCCCCTATGTTATCTATAGAGTCCATGCCAGATTAAGAAGCAAAACCATCAGAACTTATCACTCTACCAAAAGTGCTAAGAGGAATCACCTCTTGCTGGGGGACCACAATTGCACCTACTCTCTCATTCCCATTCATCAGATAAATAGTGTTAAGAGAAGTAGATTCCATTGTCCCCCCTTCAAATCCATCTGATTGTAATCCATCCAATTCATCATCAAAGTTTTGGGGGCAGTGCCCCTATCCATCAAAATCATTTATAGTTATTTTAACATGTGATGGGAGCTCCAGTTCACTTTCTAGAATGTTTATAGCAGCTTGATTATCATCACCATGATTTAAAACAATTCCTTCTTTGAATCATTTTGAATTGAAAGAGTATATTTCTTTTACTAGTTTTTCATTATTCTCCTTTGGTTTATTAGTTTCCCTAATTTTAAGCGGGAGGTCCAATGTCTGCTGACAACTTGGTAGTGGTTTCTTGCATTGTTTCCTCCCCCTCCAAGTTTTCAATTAGGTGATTATTATTAATCTCTTGCATTAGGGTTTCCAGATTATCTTCTATCTGGGATAAATCATTGTTATTCTTTATTGTGTCCACAACCAATTGCTTAAGAGGATCACAATTTATCCCATCAATAGAACTAGGGCTTGAGGGCAAAAAGTTTCTTTGTAAATCTCCCAGAGTGGGACTACAGTCCATCATCTCCTCCACGTTGTTTTCAATATCCTCAACCACCCCAACCTTTGTTGGGGGTGACACAATAGTTTTTCCTTTTCCATCGAGAGTGGAATTATTACTGGTTTTGTTCCTAATTAAAGGATAATTCCTCCTAATGTGGCCCTTGCGTTGACAAAGATAACACTAGGCATTGAGCCCACCCAGGGTTTCCAAGTCACAAATGATGTTACCATTTTTCAATTTTATCTTCAATTTTTCAGGGAGATCAACCCCTGGATACAAAGATACCAGGGCCCTTGCATCTGAGTGTGGCAGTGGGGTTTTAGTATCATCTAATTTCAAGATATTCCCATATGGTTCTAGTAAAAGAAGAACAAATTTCCACTATCAGGGGGTGACCCATTTTATTACCAGCCATCTTGGACTGAATAATTCCAACAATTCCTCTTCTAGTGCCTTGGGAAGCCATGCTAAGGCACAAAAAATAATTTTCCCAACACTCTAAAATTGTTTTTTGATTACTTCTTCTTGAGAGTTACGACTATTAAAGAAAATTATATACAATCCTTTTTGCTCCATTCAAAAATATTAAAAATGAAACCCTAATTTATTTTCCCAGACATTGTGGAACCATTCATCCATGTACTTCCTTTCTGGAAGCCTATTGGTATCGACGACAATAAAGAAAATTGCAAAATTTGAAAGCCTAACATCTTCAAAAAAAATTGCTTCATCTAATACCTCATTAGGAATCAAGACTGCTTTCTTAGGAGGATTCAGAGGTTGCTTACCTTGTTCCTCCCATCCATCTTCCTTGACATCTTCGAAACCTTCAACCACAAACTTTGCATCTTGCAGTAGACGACTTATTTCACCCACAACGATATCTTTGAAGGATTTTAGAGGCAAGGTGCCATCTTTTGTTTTACCAAATTCATTTAAATCATTATTTGGGAGATTCATATCTCCCTTCATCATTAACACACGACCCCTCAAATTCCATACATCAAAAAATAAACCAAAGAAAATAGAGAGATATCCCTGTCACACCCACGACAAACAAAGAAAGCAAAAACAAAAACTAGGCGAAGGGTAGGGAGGCCATACCCTGGAACAATGATGAACAAGTGTGGAGGAGGTCCAAGCCTCCTCTACAACACACTGGAGAAACCCCACCAACAATCCTTTCACACACGCAACAAGAACCCTCTCGATCCCTTCAACTTCCTTGATTAATTATTTTGTAAATGTTAATATTATAATACAAATTTGACATTATATGACACATTAATATTAAAAATAGTGCAATAATGATAAGATATAAATATAAATATAATTTTTTCAAAAATTAATAAATTTTGGTCAAACCTTATCAAATAGTATTTTTATTAAAACATTTATTAGTACTTGTTATTATTAAAAAAGGATAAAGTAATAGTTCATATCATAACTTTTTTAGCCAATCATGTTTATAAGAAATAATTTTTAAAATTTATAAAGTTAATATTTTACATGTTCATTTTAGAGAGATCAAATTTTATTTTAAGAACATAATTTTTTTTGTTTCTTCAAAACCAATTTATTAATAACTAATTTATTTATTACTTGATGACAAGTATATACAAAGAAGAGAGGACTTCAACTATTTTTACCAAACAAACTATTTGAGTCTTTCTCAATACTATTTGCTTTATTATATCTTCAAATGTAATCACTACCGTTTTATCTTTAAGCAATCTAGCTAATTGCTACCTACATCACTCATATATCACATATCCATTTACTAAGTTACTTTGGTGGCATCTAAAAAGGCATGCTTTCAATACAGTAAGCTTCCCACATTATCACTTTCAACCCATTAGTGATATCAATCTCTATTTTTTTATTTTATTTTTTCAATGTTATGTTACATTTCCTTTGATTTGTACTACTACTTGAAACATGGATGTAAGTGATCATGTTTTCAGAGCATAGCAAATGACCTTGTCTCAGTAATAGACAAGTCTAAAAAAATATTATTTTTTTATATTTCTAGACATGCTAACAGTCACCCCAAAAGTTGATTGCTCTGAATATTTGAAATGTATAAAATGATATGATCACTATTTTACACAACCAAAATATAAAAATAATGTACAAACCATACAAAATACGTAACTCCATTCAGAGGAGATATTTTTCTAGCTTGGAAATAATAACTTTATCAAGTCACACTCCATTATTTATCTAAGACCTAACAAAATTAGAGGAAAGTTGATTGCAATGAAATTCTTTGAGGGACATCCGTAACACATAAAATGAGTAAATACATTGTAAGATAAAACAAGGCTCTAGTGGCATACCCTTTCCCAACATAAAAATTCATAAACTAATCTATGAATTGGATTTCATTTGCCTCGTGGTTGGGAACAATTGATTGATCCAATCTTTGAAAATTATGGTTTTTCCCATCTAGCCAACCCAATCCTCACCTTTTTATACCTTCAAGTCTGCTACCTATTCTTTCACACTCTCTCTCTTTATTGCTTGCTGATCATCCTAATGATGGATCATGGAGTATGATCCAAAACATTGATGTAAAAAATTAACACAGTTTCAATCCAGAAATTGACACTTGATTATCGTGAACTATGGAAACTTGATGCTTTTAATTTAACAAATGATTTTTTCCCCCATTTTACATACCACCCCTCGCCTCCCCTCCCCCTCTTTTTACTTTCTTAGGATGATATTTCTTATTTTTGTCTTTGTCATGATAGATATAATGACATGTGTATTAGATGATCCACATTTTTGGGTCAAGCATTGATGAGTACATTTAACTATTTGTGTAGCTAATAGTGTATTCATAACCTAGGCACAATGATGCATTTATGAAGGGAGTTCTCTACTACTAAGCTAATAGAATAGTAGGCCTACCTAGTAGGAGGGAAGCCCTATCAAAGGCAATAGAAAACCTCTTGCTCACTTGCCTTTTTTATGTTTTCCCTTCTTTCATTGTTAATTTGAAATCAAAATTAATTCAATATTGACTTCTTCTTTTTTGAATCATGAACTATATTAAAAATTAAATAATAAACAAGTTTTTATTAATAAAAATAAATAAAATTGCTAAACTAAAATAATGGTTTTACTAATTATAACATTTTTATTATTTAAAAAGGGAAATTGAGAAATTATTGAAATGATCTCTATTTCAAATGAAATATATATATATATTTTAATAAACTAATACAAACAAAAAAAATGAACCATCTTCTTGTCTTGATCTAGGATAATGAGCTCACTTATAAACTTCACTCTTACTTACGCTGGCAGTTCTATGTAGTAACACACAACAATGAGCCGATAGGCGGCGCACGCCATGAAAGGGGAGTGATGTACGAGCACTTTATGCGGGGAAATATTCGAATGTGAATGTCATGAGAGGGTAGAGTAGCTATATGCAGATGTAGAGAATATAGTTGGACATAAGGAAATCTAGCAAACAATACAATGGTTTGCTAAATTTTATCCCTTTGTTCCCTTATAGTTTAAACTATAATGGGGAGGAAAGGAGGGTTTTAACCCTAATCAGTTGTAAGAAGCACATGTATATAATGGTTAGAGTGTGCAAGCAATAGTTGGTGAGGAAATATCTTTGTAGATTATACATATATACACATATAGATGGCTGGTTGATGAACAATTATATTAATGTTCAATTAGTTATTAAGTTTTATTAGTCAATCAAAATAAAATATTATTATGCATAGGATTCAATGTCTAAATTGATGACATTACTAATGTGCAATCACTTGCAAAATAATAATGTTGACATTAAATTAGATGAATTCATCATTATAATAATTTAGCCAACAACTATCAAAGAATGCTACATCAACTATACTTAAAACAATCTAAAAGTAATATTAATATCATTAACTTTTATCACTAATTTGTATTTAGATAGGAAATAATAAATCTGGAATAGTACTAAGTAAATTCATAATTATCTAACAACACCCCATAATTTGACAGCTACATTATTATATAAGCCCACCCCATAATTTAACCATTGTATCAATCTAAAAATAATATCAATATCATTAAGTTTCATTAGCTAATTAAAATAGAATATTATTATGGATAAGGTTGAATGTCTAAATAATTAATGAAATTAGTAATGTGCATTTAGATGAAAAGTAATAATTTTGGCATAGTATTAGTTGTATTCGTCATTACATGAGAGCCACAAAATGCAAGCATTAAAGACAAACCCTAAAAAAGATTCACACTAACAAACCCATACAACAAACGCTTCTTTCTCAAGACAATCTCCCTACAAATTGAAAAAATACAGACTTTAGAACATAGAATCAACAACATTAATTATTTTTTTATCTGTTCCAACCAAAACAGAAAATGAAAGCCATAAATCAAACAACGTCACTTTCTACAACCACCCACATGCAGAAAGCCACTATATAAGTTGAGCTATATAATAACAACCGAAAAAAACTCCATATCCTCTACAATTTAATTCCCTTACAAACATAGCCACCAAACACAAACATTAAATACAAACCCTATGAAAGTTGACAGTAACAAACCCATACAAAAAACATAATCTTAAACATATATTTTTTTTTGTGAACCCCAAGCCAGTAAGATGGCAATCTGTACATACAAAATAAAAAGTTAAAGTCAACACAATGAGGACTACTCTCAACCCTACCATATTGGGTCATGGAGCCCCATGGACCCTCACCAAACCATCGAGCAAGAATATAGATTCACAACCACTGTAATTATTGGTGAAATGAATATTGTGTATTATAATCAATAGCGAGTAGATTAGGATATCATTGTCTATTTGGACATTATTATTGAATTTTACAGCCACTAACATTATTCAAGAAGGTTGTTTGTAACACATTAGTGTATGGAAGACTGTGTTATTGTTGGAGCATGGTCTGCAAGGAAAAGGAAAATGTGTTAGTGTGATAAAGACACATCGGTACATAATAAATAAATCAAAAAATGTAAAGCCTTATACAATTAATGACAAAAATGATGCAATATAGTTGCAATAGAACACAATAAGTAAATAAAATCTAGCCATACCTTGTGTAGGGAATGAATTGAAGTTGGGCATAGAAAATTAGGTTTGCTCTCCATCCTACCATATTGGCTCATGGAATGTCATCAACTGTTCTTGCTTGGGAAAGGGAGTTCAAGAACTGAGATGTAGATTCATAACCACAATTACAATCACTTGATCTTCACAGTTGGTTGAACTTGGCTCACAAAGGCCATCCATCTCTTTACCATCTACACTTGAATATTAACATCCAAGTTCTTGAACTATCTTTCCCAAGCAAGAACGACAATGAGCTGATCGACAAGGCAATTTGAAAATCCAAGCAGAAAATGCAAAGTATAAAAAAAGATCAAGAGGGAATTGACAACAACCCAAGACAATTCCAACTAAAATTGAAAGAACATAGCCTTTTTTAGAGGACTTTGTCAATAATCAGAAGCCATAGCTTAGCCAGCACAACAATAATCAACAATGCCCAATGAAATCTACCATGAAGTGTATAAGATCAACTAATTCACTATTTCGTAAGCATAACCTAAAGAGCATGATATTTTAATGAATCCTATGTTAGAAAGATAGCAAATTGTACATAAGAAATATAAAATAAAACTCAACACAATAAATCTTGCTCTCCACCCTACCATATTGGGTCATGGAGCCTCATCGACTCTCACCAAACGCTTGAGCAAAAGCATACATTGCGCACCACTCTCATAAGTAGTGAAATAAATATTGCCCACTACAATCATTATATACAATAAATTAGGATCTGATTGTGTAATTGGGAATTGTTATTGATTTCTGAGCCACTATCACTTTTCTGAAAGCTTGTTTGGAAGAAATTAGTCCATTAAATACCGTATTATAGTTGGAATATGGTCTACAAAAATAGCATAAAACTGTGAGGTTTACAATGACGATTATGCAAAAATAGAATGAAACACATAAAATTAACAATCTTATTCGATCATAGCCATTGTAATAGAAAGATAAAAATTGATAGCAACAACCCAATGCAAAAATTTTACTCCAAAGGTTAGACCTTCTAGTTGCAATGCATTGAGGTGTGAAGAGAGAGAAGGTGGTATGCTCTCGACCCTACCATTTTGCATATTGCAGCGTTATCGGCTATCAGTAGACCGTTGCAATCACTTACTGTAAAGAACACCAACTTTTAATGCTTTCTCTCTAATATTGGGTCGCTAGTACCGTTATAAATGGTGATATCAATATTCCCATTGTATTAGCCAGTCTTATAATCTCTTCATCTTCATAGTTGTTTCAAAGCTAATTCATCTGTTTAGCAACTATACTGGAATATCAAAATCTCACTTGTTGAACTGTCTCTCCTAAAGGAGAAGCATTCTTTCTGGAGCAACTGTGAATATGAAGAGATTATAAAACTAACTAAGACAAAGCAAATGATGGGGGAAGAAGAATAAAAACTATACAACTCTTGCTGCTTGCCTCAATTACATGTGTACCCGTTTGCTATATTCTGAGTCCTCTCTTCTGTCTCTAGCACCTAAAAAAAATGTACACAAATTTATCATAAACATTTGAATTTTTCTGTGAATGCTATCTCAGAAGGTTAGTAATTTGCACATTAAAATCATAAAATAAGCCCTGCTCTCCACCCTGCCATACTAGGTTATGGAACCTCATCAACTCTCACGAAACCCCCGAGGAAGAATATACATTTCCCACAACTCTGATCAATGGTGAAATTAATATTGCTCATGACAATCAATTTAGTGTACATGAGGATATCATTATCTATTTGACCATTGTCACTCATTTTCTAGTCAATATCATTATTTTGTAATGTTGTTTCTACCAGATTAGTTCATAAAATACCACATTATAGCTAGAATATGGTGTGCGTGAATTACAAAAAATTGTGAAGTTAATTGTGCTGATTATAGAAGAATAGAATGGAGCACATAACGTTGACCATTTTATTGCATCACACCCATCGTGGTGGGAAGATAAAAATTATAGATACATTCCTATTGAATGGAGTAACTATAATTTAGCGATACTTGGTGTGCGTCGGACAATACAGTATGCCAAAAACAAAACAAGGCCTGATTTCCACCCTACCATATTGGCTCATGGAGCAGCATGTGCTCTCACCAAACCCCCAGGCAAGAGAAAAAACTATCCATCACTATGATCAATGGAAAGGCCAATGTTTTTCCCACCAATCAGTGAATAAAATATCTAATCACATGGTAATGCCTGTGAAGGACAATTATTTTGGTTAGTAGACAACAAAGAAATCACAAAATATAAAAACTTATAGAAATAATGGCAAATGAGAGGCAATGGACTTGCAGTAGAACAAAGTAAGTGAATAAAATGTAGAATTTCCTTGTGTATGGAGTGGGTTGGAGTGTGCGCATGGAAAATGAATCCTGGTCTACATCCTAGCATATGAGGTTATCAAGCATAATTGGCTATGACCAAACCCCTGAGGACTAACATTAACTGTGCACCACTTTGGCGAATGTTGAAGGCATTGCTATTACATCTGAGTCAATCTATTCAGTGAAATTGAACATTATATATTTTCTATAATTTCACATGGAGTTGTGTAATAAGAAATGGGAAAAAAGATATGTAGCTTTAAATTATATAGATATGGAATAAAGGTGAAGGACATAGAGCATAAAAGCAGAAAGGGAAGAATATACCCGAATGCAGAGAACAATAATCAACTCTCACTTGGAGAGAAGAACACAATTTGTAGAACTTGAGTTTTTTGATTTGCATATGCATAGGAAACAACCGTCACTTTGCACAGGGAATAATACTTTCCATTTAAAACTCACCAAAATAATTGGGTAGTTTGGCATAGTTTCAAGAACGCATTGTTGAGCGCTAAGTTTTGGATTCAGCTGCCTAACATACACAACAAACATTATAGACAAGAAGCATACTACATGCATATCCAACATGTGGCTATCATTAGGGATTGCAAAGTAGTAGGGAAAACACTTGGTAAGTATTAGATGATTAACCAGACATGATAGTCATATAGACAAAAACATCATCGACACATATATCTCTACAAAACTCTGTCAAGATATTCTATCCACTAAGAACATTGTAAACAAAATAAAAAGAGAATTCTCTTTAGAACAACTCACAGGTAGTTTTAAATATTGAATTGTGTATGTGTATATGCATAGATATCTAACACGTGAACCAATATCTAGACACATGCTTACTAGGAAGTTGTATAACATAGGGATATGTCAATTGCATACATGTATATTTATGTATATGCATATGTAAATGGAGACATATATACAACTACGTGCACAAGTAGATATATGAGCAGCTGTAGATAGAAATATGCAGGCTAACAAGAAAAATAACTCTATATAAATAGTACAAAATTAAATCAGAAATATAAACTTAAAATGTAAGCAAATTATTCAATACAAAACAAAATAATTGTATCTTTTTTACTTAGATATTGCAACATATAATTCATTGTCTTAATAAATAACCAGTGAAATAGAGAACAAAGCAATAGCAATAGAGAGTAAAGTTCTATTTGGTTCGGCAAGGAGTGCAAGGGAATTAAACAAATTAAATGTCCAAACAAGATGAACTAAAAGAAGTATACAAAGTCCCAATTAGATTTGATTCTTTTTCTTTTCAAAAGACAACACAATGTAACTAAATCCGAAGCCTACTCAACTTCAAAGTTAAGCTTAACAACCTTTACTATTGTTGTTTTCACTCTTCTTTCTGAATTATAAGTCTGGGTTTTGATTAGAACTGTGAAAAAAAATTCCATGTAGGTGACAACGTTGATATCAAACTCGACACTCATTTTAGTAGTTGACTTATATTGCAACATGTAAAGCTCTTTTGTTGAAATTTGTAATAGGCTTGTTGCAGCCTCATCAAAAGTAGTTGCCCAAAGCTCGCCTGCGTGGTCTTCAATCTTCAGTTACAATAAATATCAGAAGTCACAGTCACCTATCATTTTCTGGAATTTTGGGAAAAACCATTTATTTTCGTCAGATTGTTCACTTTTGTTTGCATTTCCTACCATTCACCTCCAATGGGCATGCAACATAAAAAAATGCATCAGTTTTTATAAATTTTATTGTTGCCTTGAGAGTAGCTTGTAAAGTCTCTGGCAAGCCAAGGCAGTGGTCAAACATGTATGCAATAGTAACTCTCCCATTTGCCAAAGTGACTTTTCGAGGGACTAGACGAGGGGGCTCAATAGTAGGTGGAGCAATATAGCCTCTCTCGATCAATGGCTGGGCCTCTAGCATGCCAGGGTTTATATAGAGAAGAGTTCCTGCGGCTATGTTAAGAACAACTCCATTAAAGTACCCAACACGTGCATTTTTCATAGCAAGGATGAGAGCTGAACCAAGGGTGTACAACCTCTCTAACTCATGACCCTTTGCTTCCCAAGTGAAGCCCCACAAATTAACATCAATTGAAAAAGATGACATATCATTAAGCTTAATAGTCCTTTGAATTGTTTGGGACTGATCTTTTTTTTGTATGGCCAAAACCATTCCCACATGCACCACAGTGCCAATAATGTCAATTAAACTATTATTAGTGCAATCTACAATTTGATTTAATGGTGTGAAACAAAATAATTTCTCTGGCACAAAGGTGTCATCATCACAAGACTTTAACATTGAAGTTTGATCTAGAATGATTTCCATTTGGCTGTTCAACTTATTAAATTTTCTGTCTGCTTATCTCACTGATCCCTTTGACACATAGTAAGTACATCCCATCTCAACCTTATCATAATGCATGTTTGCAATCTCATTAAAGCATGTAATCCATATTTTTTTGCCCTCATCATCAATGATATCAAAGTTGAATACCTACCACTCACGACCTTGCTTGCTATAATGGTGCATATCCTTGTTTCTTGTAACACGTCCTTTTATTGTCCATCTGGTTTGGTAAACGTTCAACCCTTTAACAGAGATGATTTTTGCAGGGGCATCTTGCTACCTTGGTGATGTGTTAATTCCAAACATGGAGGCTTGTTTTGATGGGGAGGGCGACTCACAACCAACTTTCTGTTCTTCTTGATCTCTAAACAAATATTTGGGTTTTCCAATTAGGTGGCAATCTGTCATCTTCACATCTAGGGACAGTATGAAAATTGCTTTGGAATGAAATGAAGATTAAATACTTCAAAATACAGTACCCACAAACAAGGAAGCATAAAACTACAAGAACAAGCAAGGCACAACTATATCAAACCTCGATTCTTGTAGCTTTCTAGACAAATAGTTTGTCAAGCACACAACTGAACCTATTTTCAATTCGCCTATAAACAAAAGGTCATTGTACTTTATAGGAAGAGTTCCCATCTACCTGTGGGATCCATTAGACAGCACAACTTTGTATCGATCAACTAGGCTTTGATCACCTCCTATTTTTTGGTAAGAAATTAGTTGGAGCACTGGAGATGGGACAACATGATCCCTGACATCTATAGAGCGTAGTGCATCTGTTGTTAAGGTTGGATTCACATTTGTAGCCTACAAGGCAATTACACTCAGTATAGTGGCAGCAATGAAATTTGTATTACTATGGCTGAACTCTAAAAAGAAACAACAATATTGACGCATTTGCAAACCAAGACATTTTTCCCTCTAAGATCTAACTTACTCCAAAAAGGCCAATAAACTAAATGGGCAACAAGACATACAATTTAAATATAAATAAGTTAGAACATATATAATAGTAATTATCAATGTAAATGAAGTATTACTTTGATTTTTTTGGCATACTTGAGAAACTAACAAGGAAATTGGTAGCAACAATAAACTAAACAACAAACACACTTACAGGAATGTTGCTTGACGATTGTTCCCTAGCCTCATAAGAGCTAGAGACCACCGACATTGCTCTATCTGCTCTTTTTAGGAACAAAGAGCTGCAACGCTGACGGGTGGCTAGGAGGTCTATGACTTCAAAACACAACATCGACTCTTAATTTGTTTACACAACCATTAAGAATATGGCAGAAAAAAATTAATAATAACAAGGTCTTCAATGATTCAAAAAATACTTAACATACAATTTGTTATTCTAGGTACACTGTGTCAATATTAAAATTCCTACTTTTGTCCCCTAGAAACACCAACAGTACGAACGAAAACAAATAATTAGCAAGACAGGCTTCAATGTTCTATGTAACAGTGATATGAAGTATACCATTTGAAATATGTCATGTTAAGGCTTACAAAAATAACTAGTTTGAGTAAAACAATAAACATTGACAAGAATAGAGATGCACATTGCTTACATCCACTTTGGTTTACATGCAAATCTACACACAACAAAATATAATATTGTCTTATTTATGGCTTTTCTTGTTTGTAAATGACTATAATATACTTAAATCATGTGTTCTTCTCCACAACACAACCTAATAAGAAGAATTAGCATTTGGCCATGGGCAACATTGGATGGAATTATTCCCAGCCTGCATGTTTCCAGGCATCCGACATCGTATAGCAGGTGTTATTCTATTTTTTTTTTGAAGTTTAAAAGAGTTTGGTGCAACAATAGAGAAGGCGAGCAGAATGGCATCAACATTAATCATTGCACGGTTTATGTGTAGCGATGATGGTGCATATATATACATATATATACAAATATATTTACATATATACATATATATACATGTACATATATGTATATATACAGATACATATATATATATACATAGGTACACACACACAGTCAGACACACACACACATTTATATATATACATATCTATATATATAAACATACACACACACACACACACACACACACACACACATATATATATATATATATATATATATATATATATATATATATATATATATGTATACAAAGATACATATAGGTAGATTATACATATATATATACATATATACACATATTTATAATACATATAGGTAGATACATATATATATATATATACATATTACATACACATATATTTATATGTACATATATATATATATATATATATATATATATATATATATATATATATATATATATATATATATATATATATATATATATATATATATATATATATATATATATATATATATATAGACATACATGTATATATCTATGTTTATACATATCTATGCACATATAATTATACATACTGTGACACGCAAAATGTACAAGTTAGCATTGCATATTTAAATCTGACTACCAACATCATTTCATCCTAAATCATTCCCCGACCTAACCATTTAATTAAATATCTTTATTTGATTAAATTCATTTGTTTTCTTCTCTTAATTAAACAAATCATGTGTTTAATTAAGTCTCTTAAATCATTCTCCATCTCTTTTAATTAAATAATTAATTTTATTTAATTAATTAAATCTCTAAAGTCTATCTATTAAATTGAATAAATTAAAATCTTATTTAATTTAATCTTACTTCAATCTCTTTAATTAAATAATCAAAACATGTTTATTTAATTAAACTCATTAAATCATTTCCTCTCTTGTTTGATTTAAATTAATCCAAAAATCTAAGTCAAAATAAGTCAACTCACCTAATCATCATTAAACTAACATAATCATCATTTATTTAATCTAACCATGATTAAATACTAATCTCACCCACTTGCATTCTCTAGATATCTCCACTTGCACAAATAAATCAATTTATTGATTTATTAAATCTTCATTTTCCCTCAACAAAGCATCTTTTGGAGGAATATTCTTCTATTTCAAATTCAAAATTTGAATGACAAGTCCTTCCAACAAGGCATTTACTTCTTCTTACATGTCCTTGCCTTGAGCCAAGGGGCATTTAGTGCAATTTTCTTTCCCCCTCTTACATGTCTTTTCTCAAAATTTCAAATTCAAAAATGCATTTATTGGCACATTTGTCAAAACTTGCTCATTCCTCACCCAATCACATGTTGACAAGTGGCATTATATCATTGGTTGAATCTTTGTCCCACATTGCTCCATTTTGGCTTTGTTTCCATTTCAACATTCTATAAATAGAATGCTTCACCATGCATTTGATCATCCACATCTCAAGCAAAGTTACCATGCTAAAATACTTAGCAATCCTCATCCATCTCATTGAATCATAGCTAGGTTTTTTTGCAGATTTTAAGCTTGGAGCATACATTCAAAGTCTTCATCAAGTGGATCAATCATCTTCAATCAACATTTGCATTCAAGGAGTTGGGAAAGGGCAAATCTCCACACACCTATTTGCACCAACTCCCTCAAGAGATCAAGAGTTTGCTTGCATTAGATAGGATTTAATTGTTTCATTTGTGTTCTTCATTTTCATTTCTTATCTTTTGCAAATTTCAAATGGATTTCTTGAGGAATCATTGGTTTCTAATCTTGTGTTTGATCTAATTGTTTGCATGTTTATTGTGTTTGTGCAAGGTATAGATTCAAATGGTTCACATATTGGCGCTAGAAGGAGGGCATACACCTCAAATCCAACACGTTTTTTAATAAAATTTCGCTGTTTTTTGACAGCACTATTCATTAACCCGCATATGATCACTATTTTAGTGTTTTTAGATTCAATTTTAAAATGACCATATCTTGGTCATACGTAGGTCTTTTTTGATGCTTTTTTTTTAAAAATAGGGTAGAATTTCACAAGCTATCCAATGGTGTAGGTGTTTCTTAACTTTAAATTAGTTAAAATTTTCAAATTTACATTTAAATTAATTACATGATAACTTGGCTAAGTTTTAGGGTGTTTTGGTAAATGGTTTGTCTAACCCCTATATCCTTTTGTTTCTTTTGACCTCATCTAACATTTTGATCACTTTTGTAGGTTGGAAATCAAAATCAAAAGAAAGATGGAGCATGGAGATGATATTTTATCTAATCAAAGTGTTTTTTAACACTTAAGTGTTTGTTTAACACTTCTTCAAAGAATTTGTCATCCTTCTCCTTCTTAGGACACTAGTTTTCAATTGGGCTTAAAAAGAACCTTTTTCATTTCTTGCAAAGGCTAAAATGAACTTTAGGATCACAACTTACTAGATTTGGTTTATTGGATTAACAATTGAACAAGACAATTTCTCACACTTCATTTGGTGCTTTAAAACAAAATCATCATTGCTTTGAGGGTTTAAAAAGAACAAGTGTAGTTTTGTTTGTTTGTGAGGGATTACTTAGACTAAAGCCATTGGAAAATGACGTATGCGCTTCTCTCGCGCTTTATAGCGATCTTGAGAATCAAAAGGTCTTTTCCATGACTTTGGGTTGAGATAAAGCAATCACCTCCACACTTCGATTTGGGCTTAAAATTGAACAAACTATTGTGCGAGTGTGAGTGGGGACTTTGTTGCGTACATTCTCTCCTTGTTGCCTACAAGGATTGATCGAGTTACGAATATTGTTCTTCATTCGCTTTTGTTTATCTTAGAGGGGCCTTGTGGGAAAAAGTAATCACCCAAGGGAACGGGCTCAACCGGTAACACTCTAAAGCCAAAGTATTTCAAAGGGATATAAATGTGGATATTGAAGAAACGCCAATATCACGCGGTTGACTCGACAAGATGGATCCGAAGGGGACTCTTGCCACGTTGGTCAACTCCTACGAACGGAAAGTCCTTACTAGAACCCATGTGCTAGAATTTGCCAAAATCCTTTATCTATTTGTTGGTGCAAGAAGCGTGGATTGAAGCCACCCCACACTCTTACGGTCTTCTAGTAGAGATGGAAAGCATGCCATGGGAGTTTCGGTTTTGATGCTTGGCTGCCCCGATTGGCGTTAATGAGCCGTGGAGGGGAGCCAGTGGGGTCAAGCATCTAACCATCCGCTAGAGATAAGCGTAGCTGGACTTGTCCAAGTGGGAATCCAACAAATATTGTCTTACACATCCATAGGATTGTACATGCTTTTGGGTTACAAAAACACATGCTTGTTCGTAAACATTGGAAAACAAACACTTAAACATGATCATGCAAATTTCAAACCCCTTTTGATAGAGCAAATACCTTTTGACAAATTTAAGTGTTGTTGCCTTCCCTTGGGATTATGTCCTTAGAGGTTTCTCATCACTTGAATTTATATCGTCATTTGCTCTAACTAGGGTTAACCTAAGAAATCCCTTTGCCTCAATTTCTTGGAACTCCCACACAACACTTTGTGGGAAGAAAAGGAATTTTGACATAGGACATCTTTAGTTTGAAACATAATCAAGAAAGTGTATTTGGTAAAAAGAAGTCATTAAAAGCAAAGATAAGCAATTGAGCCCCACACATGTCTTTTCAATGATTTCTCACAAGATCAAGATACAAAAACCCAAGAAAAGGAAACTTAGCCCAAAACAACATCAACAAAGACTCAAAAGGTTATATGATTTTAGAGAAAAGTTGTTGGCTAATTTCTATAGACATGCTTCAAGAGACAACCCCACTTTATATTCATTTTACTACACACAAAATCCAAGATTGTTTCAAGGGATTGGATACCTTGCTTAGGGCATAACATGTTCTTCAATACCTTGGTCTTGTTAAACAAAAGTCTAAACTAGGGTCATTCTAAGATCAAAACAAACATTCATCCATCAAAAACATCATCAACCATAAACATCTCACCAACATTTTGAGAAAATCTTGACACAACTATGCTAGGCTCCTTTGGTAGACATCAAAACCTTTCAAACATGAGACTTTGAATTCTTCAAACATCAAACATCAAACTTGTTCAACTCAATTGTGTGTGAATGAATCCTTTTGCACATGCTTAGTTGAATTATCACTTTGTTCAAATTAATGGTGGATAGATGCATCCTTCTCCCATCACTAATTTGGATTATCTTTTGGTTAGCTTGTGAGTAGACACATCCTATTCTCACTCCTAAATCAAATTATCCTTTATGAGCATTAGTTATCTTTTTTAGATCATCATCCAAACATCTTGGGGATATCTCTTGCTCAAACATCAACATTCAAAAGACAGAATTCAAAGTCTAAACATCAAACAAACATCAACCAAAGCAAACCCAAAGTACCTAGCATCACATCAAGATTTTCAATACAAATTCAAAACTTCCATTCTCATCCATATATCATACACCTTTCATCTTCACATCTTTGATCTTTTACACATCCTAGTTTGCTCTTTTATGGTTCAAACAAGATCACAACACAAGAGGAACATGGAGTTAAATCAAGAAACATCAACCACAAGTGATCTAAGCCAAAACATTCCAGAAATCCAAAACACACCACTTCCAGACCTCACTATCACTACACACGATCCACAAAAAGAGGTCTTGGTGGAAGACATCACACCAACAGAACTAAGTGAGGAAGAAGTTCTTGAGATGCTCAAACAACCAAAACTACAAAAGTTTCTTCGCGCAATGGACTAAAATAAATCCATCAATTCTCAACACTATTGAGGATGAGCTTCTTGTACCAAATGACCAAAACACCCTTCCACAATCAACCACTTCCATTACCACCATAGAACCTACTATCAATGAGGATGATACCCTCTTCAACACGCATCAAAATCCACTTTACAACCCACTTGGATTTATCGATACATCTGAGGTTCCTTACCATACCACCTCATCATTTTCTCTTGACACGCAAGTGTCTAGACCTTTGGTACAAGCAAGCTCGTCCGAAATAGAGAGACCTTACGGATTTGTCTCTTCATTTGCACAAGAAAATTTTCCACCATTCAAACCATTCACACCTCCCACCACGTCAACACCATATTTTGGTTTAGGGATCTCCCCTTTACCTAAATTTCCACCTTTCCCTAACATAAATCGCCCCATCCAAATCAATTCATCCAACCAAGGGGGTACATCACATCTTTCAAACACACCATCCACATCAAACCAACGCATGATAGCTAATCAAAATACGGTCTCTCAAAGACCCACTATTTCGCTCATCTCTACCATTCCTACCACTTTACCTAGTCCCACCAATCCTATCACTTCACCCATCCCAAATGCACCTATCACCACATTCACTCCAACCACTACATCCACTATACCTCAAACTTCCACTACCCCCATCACACCCCTTACATCACAACCTCCCACCACCACCATCGCTCTAAGCGCATCTCAAACTTCCAACACAATTCCGATCCCACCACCACCACCATTGCGACCAAGCCAAGTAAGCCATTACAATGTTGCATTCAAAGCATACCAACAATTGCTCCAACAATATCAAACAATTCAGCAAGCACCTATAGCCACGCACGCTTCTCAAGCTTCACAGCAAAATCAAGCTCAAACATTGCTGCAACAACAAGCACAACAAGCGGCACAAGCCCAAGCTTTGTTGCAACAACAACAACGTGTGCTACACAAGCTACACAAGCTGCTCAAGTCGCACAAGCCGCACAAGCTGCTCAAGCTGCAAAAGATGCCCAAGATGCCCAAGCACGAGTGCAAGCACAAGCGCAGTACTTCGCACAACAACAAGCAGCCCAACAACTCGCATATCAGCAAGCATTAGAGCAATACCAAGAGCAACAAGAAGCAGCACAGCAAGCCCTAGCTGATCAACAACAAGCATTGTTGGACCAACAACAGCAAGCACAACAAAAAGCTCTATTAGCGCAACAACAACAAGATCAACAACAAGCGTTGTTGAAAGCATACATGGCACAACAAACAAACATTTCACCCATTCAAACACCCACTCCACCCCCCCATAACACCTTCATTCCACCTCCTGATCCACAATTGGATGTCACCGCACAAATTAAATTTCTATCACAACAAGTGCTTGACCTTCAATCAGGAAGGACACCAAAACCACAAAAAAACCTATGCCCTTATCCATTTGATAGGAGCGTAGAAATGAAACCGTTCCCAAAAGGGTTTGAGATCCCTAAATTTGACAAATATCGCGGAACGGGTAACCCTGAAGATCACATCAGGGAATTCCAAGTACATTGCATGGAGGTGGCTTACGATGAAACGTACTTGATGAGATTATTCCCAAGAAGCTTGGCTGGAAACGCTATTGATTGGTTTTCTCGACTTTCTGGAATCAAAAAATTCCAGGAAATCATAGATGCCTTCATACATAATTATTCCTTCAACACTCCCATGGAGGTTAGCTTACAGGAATTATCATCTCTCAAACAAGGGAAAAATGAATCATTCGGTGCTTTCTTACAACGATGGCGATCCAAAGCTAATCAAAGCAAGTGGTCCATGCCTGAAGAACAACAAGTGGGAACTATCATTGCGAATCTTGATGGGCCCTTGGCCTTCCACCTCAAAATGCAAAACATCACCACTTACGACCAATTGATACCTAGGGCGCTCAATATCGAACAAGCCCTTGCCACGCAGGGAGAAACTTCATCATATCAAGAAGGCCGCTCATCATCCAATTATCATGACAAACCACGAACATGGGCAAAGAATCGTAATGTAACCAATGATGGTGATGTTGACGCCAAAGTTGTCATTAGTGCCCCACGGAAGAACAATCCACCATCCCAACAACAACAACACCAAAATACCAATCAAAGCAATCGACAAGTCAATACTGTGGTCCAACCATCCCATAACCAAAACACAAACAACATTGATAATCAGGGAGGACCACAGCGAAACAAGTTCTTCCCCAAACGAAAATACACACTCCTTGGGGAACCTGCTGAAGCAATCATGAAAAGATTGGTAGATGAAAAATTGATAACGGTCCCTACACATAATAATTATCAAGAACCATCGGTCAAGCCACCATGGTATAATGAAAATTATCTTTGCGACTTCCACAAACTCAAGGGACACACGACAAACAACTGCATGAGGCTCAAAAATCTAATTCAAGACCTCATAGATGACAAAATCATAGATGTGGAAGCACCATCAGGAAACAAAGATCTCAAGATTTACACGAATCCGATGCCGAATCATGGCAACAAAGGAAACAAAGATCAAGACAAAGGAAAAGGGGCTTATAAAAATGTCAACCACACATACGAGGGTGTTGTTGCTTGTTTAGACGAGTTTTGTGGAGTCATCACCATCAAAGGGGCCCAAGCCGATTGTGGAGTCACCACAAGAGGTGGAAAGGTTACCATTGCAGCACCATCCCAACCAAGCAAAAATTCCACATCCAATCCAAGGTCTAACCCTAGTGGCTATAATGTCTTGGATCAATTGAAAAGAACCCCTGCACATATCTCCATCATGGAGTTACTCAAAATCTCATCTGCACACAAAAAGATTCTAGAAGAAGCTTTGGCGTCATCTACTGTCCCCGCAGATCTAGATACAGAACAATTCCAAGCTATGGTCGCAAGTATCACCACACCTAACATTCTTACATTTTCTGAACAAGACTTCCCCACACAACCATCTCACAACCGTGCACTTCATCTGGAGGTGTACGTAAATAAAAAGAAAGTCAAGAGAGTCTTGGTGGATGGAGGTGCAGGCTTAAATATTTGTTCCTTAAAGCTTCTAAAGAATTTGAACATTTCAGAGGATTCAATTGACAAAGGAAAAGGCATCACAATAAGAGCATACGATGACCAGGAAAGGGTATCCCAAGGCACCATTCAGCTTCCTGTCCAGGTTGGACCCGCCATCATGCAAACCAACTGTCAGGTCTTGGACCTCGATTTACCATACAACATTCTCCTAGGGCGACCATGGATACATGCAATGCAAGCTGTAGCTTCAACCTTTCATCAATGTGTGAAATTCACACATGAGGGTCAAGAGGTTACTATCCACGGAGATCCTGAGCCATTTGCTTACTGCAAAAATCTAGAGGCAAAATACTACAAGATCCCGCAAGTACCCAAGAACGATGAAGGCCCATCAACACCTTACGTGGATCCTGCCACTCTCACTTCTGCGACAGAGACACCCTCCACCCCCGCCATCCCCACCTTTTCTGATATCAAAGTCATAATACAAGATGATGGTTGTGGAAACTATTCAATGCCTAAGAATGCTTTTGTAGTAGGAGAGCTACCACAATCTCCTAGATCAAGAGGACGACCACAATCACAAGAAGCTTCAACATCTCAAGGCTCCTATGAACGAAACCCTACCTTCACAAGTGCAGGAGATCTTGGTCAGGAAACATTAGAGGGGGACTTATCTCATCTCCTCTATCGAGATGATATACCAGCAGTTGAATTGCCTATGGATGAACAAAACAAAGGTATGAAGATGATGCTCTTGATGGGCTATAACCGGAACCAAGGGTTAGGCCAAGATAATAACGGGCGTGTAATACCCATTATACCTGAGAAGCAAATAAAAAATCTTGGCATTGGTCATCCTAATCCTAAGGTAACTATACTTGGTCGAGGTGCCCATGGTAGACAGAACCGAATGCCTCCTCAGGAATCCATAACTACTCCACAATCCTCCATGACTTTAGGAATGCCCACTGATTTAATTGAGTCACCAGAAATAGGATTACCTTTGCTGTTTGAGGATACTAATGTACTTATGATTAGCACCTTATCTTATGAGTCTGAAAACCAAAGCAATGAAATCCGATTAGTCTATCCCCAACTGATTGATTACGACCAACGAGGACCACCAATTCTTGACATGTTTGAAAACGATGAGGTGCTCTCAGAATTCATGGGACTTAGGGATGGCATTCCATGTGGGGATCACAAGGCAGGTTTTATCATAGAGCTAGATACACATGCATACTATGGAGAAACGATTGAATCCCTCAGTCGCAAAAATAAAAAATTGAGAATAATCTCCAAGTCCTTGAGTGAAAACCACCTTGTGGCACTCTCCGACTCTGAAAAAGTAAAAAGAAAGGACGCATCCAATGGTGAAAACCTCTCTGAGGCGCCTGAGGATGGGGGATTCAATCTTCCTCTTACAGCTATACACCAAGAAAAGTCAGCTATGCTAGCAGAAAAGTGCAACCCCATTAATCTGGGAACACAAGAAACTCCTCATATTACATTCTACGCTGAGTCATTATTATGCAAAGAACAGGAGGAGTTGGCTACCTTCTTAAAGGAGAGGAAGATAAATTTTGTGTGGACCTATGCTGATATGCCAGGATTGGATCTGGAGGTAGTGGTTCATCACTTGGCAGTCTATCCTGAAGCTAAACCTGTAAAACAGAAGTTGAGAAAGATGCACCCACAGATTGCTCTATTAGTCAAGATGGAACTCCATAAACTACTAGAGGCGGGATTCATACGAACGATCGCCTACCCTGAGTGGGTCTCCAATCTAGTACCGGTTTCAAAACCAACTGGGGGCATAAGAATCTGTACGGACTTTAGGGACTTGAACAAGGCTTGCCCAAAAGATGATTTTCCGTTGCCTAACATTGATATGATTGTAGATATGACCGCGGGGCATGAGATGCTTTCCTTGATGGATGGATTTTCAGGCTATAATCAGATAAGAATTGCAGAGGAAGACCAACATAAAACATCTTTCACTTGTCCTTGGGGCACATACTGCTGGAACGTAATGCCATTCGGCTTAAAGAAATGGGGCCACATACCAAAGGGCCATGACACTAATATTCCATGACATGATCCACAAAACAGTTGAGGACTATGTCGATGACATCCTGGGAAAATCCAAAAAGAGGAAGGGTCATATATCGGTCTTGAGTGCTATCTTTGATAGACTAGAAGAATACAAGGTTCGTTTGAATCCCAAGAAGTGCGTCTTTGGCGTACAATCAAGAAAGTTGTTGGGCTACATAGTGTCAATGAGAGGCATTGAGATTGATCTGAAAAAGGTGAAAGCAATACTTGAAATGGAAGCTCCTAGGACATTGAAACAACTAAGAGGTCTCCAAGGCAGGCTTCAGTCAGTCCGTAAGATTCATAGCACAGTGCTTGGAACAAAATCCACTTACTCTCCCTTACTCCACAGGGGTAGCATGCCAAATGGGATGAAAATGTGAACAGCTAACAAAATCAAAGGAATATATCATTAACACCTCGATTACAAGGCCTCAATTGAGACAAACCATTGATCCCTTTATGTCCTGACAACCTGTGACCTTAATTGCTCTCTAGCACAACATGATGAATGGAATAGAAAAATGCATCTACTACATCGTTCGTACAATGGTGGGCCATGAGTTAAACTATACATTCATTGAAAAAGCTTGCCTAGCGGTGGTGTTTGCATCCCAAAAATTCAGACACTACATGTTGGCACACAAGATCAAACTCATAGCTAAAATTGATCCCTTAAAGTATCTTCTTTCAAAGGCAATGCTTACAGGAAGAATGGCTAAGTGGGTAATGATATTATCAGAATATGACATTGAGTATGTGGAGCGCAAGGCAATCAAGGGACAGGTCATTGCAGACCAACTGGCAGACGCACCTATCTATGCGAAGAACCCACTTGTTTCAGAATTTCCAGATGAATCCATTTTCAACATTGACATAGCTACTCATTGGAAGCTATACTTTGATGGATCCTACACACAACATGGGTCAGGAGCTGGTATCTTCTTTATCACTCCACAAGGGGATTGTATACCAAGATCATACAAACTAGAATTCCCTTGTACAAACAACATTGCAGAATATGAGGCTTTAACTATAGGTCTCAGGATAGCAGTACAATGGAACATTATGACATTGAAGGTATATGGAGATTCACAACTTATCATAAATCAAGTGAACAATGAGTACCAAACAAAGGATGATAAGCTAACTCCATACAAAAGGCTGGTGGAAAATCTCAAGGAATATTTTGTTGACATCACATTTGAGCAAGTACCAAGAACCAACAACAGAGCAGCAGACGCAATGGCAACTATTGGATCACTCTTAGAGATCCCTCAAAATGTTTCAAAATACGACTTCTTGGTAGAGCAGCTTCTCGTACCAGCATTCAAGGTACCAGAGTCAGAATTTGTGTGCGAAATCGTTGGTCCAAATGATTAGTGGTACCAAGACATTTACACATACCTTAGGATAGGTATCATTCCCGCCGATTTGCGTTCAAGCCTTAGACGAACCTTTATCAAAAAAGCATCTCGTTTTGTCATTTTAGGAGAAACCCTTTATCGTAGAAGCATAGAAGGAACCTTACTAAGATGTCTTAACCCTGAGGAGGCTTCGGCTGCCCTAACTGAGGTGCACAACGGCATCTGTGGTTCTCATTCGAGTGGCATGACCCTGTCTAAGAAATTGTTGAGGAGTGGATATTACTGGCCTACCATGGACAGAGAGGCACATGAATATGTCAAGAAGTGTCTACAGTGTCAGCAACACGGGGACCTCATCCATGCGCCAGCTCAAGAGCTTCATCCAATCATCACACCATGGCCCTTTTCACAGTGGGGACTCGTCATTGGAAATCACACCCACCTCATCCATGACCACAATTCTATTTATAACACATGAGTACTTCACCAAGTGGATTGACAACCACCTTGACCCTGCAGGCGATCTCAAAGTTCATCACGAATTATGCAGCTATGGTGTTCTGAGAAGCCATCATCTCCCGAGATAATGGGACACCATTCAAAATGATCATTGACCTATGATAAATTCAAATCAACACTCCTTCCCACACCCATACTATCCCGAAACGTAGCAAGCTACAAATAAACCATCCTCAATCCATAAGCGATCGTAGCAGTCGGTGGCTGGCATTGCGACTTAATCACGCCCCTTTTGGGCTTCAGAACAGCCTCCGCACACCCACTTGGTGCCACACCATTTCCTTGGTCTATGGTCGGAGGCCATCTTGCCCATTGAGATCGAGTTACCATCCCTCGGTATCGTGCAAAACCTCATCACAGGCAGTATGAGTTTCAAGGTAACGAGCTGAACTGTTGGATGTGAAGCGGCGTTTGAATGCTAAACCATGCAAGTGTATCGAATGGTGAAAGACTACAACAAGAGAAAATGGGAAAGAACTTTCAAGTTGGGAGGTGGTGCTAAAGAATCGGAAAGAATCTCTTTGGCTTAAATGGCAAGGGAAAGTTTGAACCCCAAGCGCTGGGACCGCTGTCATCACGATAGCTACAAATGTCGAGGGCCTTATCGGGTTATCTGCTTGCAGAAGAACCCTCTGAGAACCCGATGAGTGGCTCCATCTCAAAAGGTGCAATGCCCTAAATCTTTCAGGTATAGGGCAAAATCAAAATCATAAAAAGTCCTGAAAAATGGTTACTTGATGAAAACACAGCAGGCGTCTTGGTGACAACAAAAATCAAAAATCAAGAAAGCAGGTAAAGAAAAAATGCGTCTCTAGTAGAAACCACTTGAGCACTTTGAGCAAGTACTTGGTGGCTTACAGTAAACAGGCACCTTGTGTAAATAAGCACTCTCCATCCATCTTGGTCTCCGTGACTTGCTTTGCATCATTCACTCACTCATCGCATATCGTCGCATTTCACCCTTCCATCCGCATCTGCACCATAGCTTGGTCTTTCATTTGTGTCATGATTCCTCGTAGAGCTACTCGGCCCACTTAAAAGGTCATTTTGTCCTGCCTATATCGGAGTAGTCTATCACTTCACACTGGGGGCACGTTCTCATCGGATCGGATTCGTGTATGATCTTAAAATCCTCAAATCAAAAAATCCAAAAAAACATCAGAAAATTAGAAAATCCAAAAACATTCAAAACATATCAAAATCCAAAAACAGGTCAAAAAGTCATTCAAAAAGCCAAAAACAAAGATGCCGTCTGGTCGAACTTCGTCGTCTCTGAGCTTGAACACGTGAAGCAGGTTGATCTTTGATTATCCCGAGACATTTAAATTGGGTCCATAAGATCTGTCATGATAAGCCCGGCATTTCATCATGTATCTTCATTTTGTCGTCGGTCAAGTTGTCGATCAGAACTGCAGTGGTCTCTGTGATAATATATGGCCAGAGCTAATCTAATAAATACGGCCCAGGGACCCCTAGGATAGGTCTTTGGGTTAGTCTTTTGGTCAAAGTCGGAAAATCGAAACGTTGGAAAACAGAAATCAAAACATTTGAAATCTTGAAGCATGCAAAAACAGCCTAAAAAAAAAAAAACGTGCAAAACTCCAAAACATCAAATATTTGAAAAATCCATCATACTCATCTACACTTACACTGCATAACAATCAATCATCCATAATAAATTGTCATCACCCTCAACCTTTGGTAAAACAGTCGGAAACAAGTCTAGCAGTCAAAGGTGAAAACTTAAACTATCAAAATCTCAAGTATAGGTCAGCCAGCAAGCAAGTTGGTCAACCCTTTTCTTATCAATGGCATATAAATCATAAATCAATTTCATCATTGTTTGATAAAAGCATGTCCTAGGATCCGTTCCGACAATGGGCACTTTTATCAAACCAACCACTTTGGGTAAACAAAACGACGTGTCATTAACATGTCCTAGGATCCGTTCCGACAATGGACATTATCTTTTGGCAATAAGTTTTGGCCCCCATCTTTCGAAACATCATTTCTCTTGGCTAACGGTACGAAGAACATTAGTTTGTTTGCTCACTTACTTTATCTTGTTTGATTTATCTCATTGTGCTCATTCCAAGGACCTCTCGATGATGTCCAAACGAAGGATTTAGAGAGATAGGAATGGGGCAACGATCATTATCTTTTGTCTGCTGTGCTTGTTGGATATCTTTGTAATATAACCTTGGTCATGCGTGCTTTTGTTTAGTCTATAGCAAGGGTGTTTTAAGTTTCTTGTTGACCACATAGAAAGGCTCGCCTTCCTATGTTTTGGTCCGAGATATTTGAAATATCTGAACTATTTTCTAGACAGGGTTCCGTATGTTAGGTGTGAACAAGAATACTCCTATCCGATTTGTCGAGTCAAAGTCCATCACACTAGGTACAATGCCATCCTGGTTCTCAATACCTTGATGCATTGTACTGCGTGTATTATCAAACATAAGGAAATCCGCCCTTTGAAAATCCCAACTCCACGGCAAGTAGTCATCACCATTTGCATGATCATCTCATTCTTTCATTCTTCTATCTTTACTAACATTTCTATCCCAATTGGTACATGAAGCTACCCACAGCTAATGAATGTCCATTCATCTACATCAACCACTCCTCTCGCATTTTATCGCGATCTTGATTGGCAATTGGCATTCCCATTCAACATCTCGAGGGGGCAATATACCAGTGCAATTATTCTCACTGGGGCAATAGTGGGGCATCCAAAAAATCAGAATTTTTTTGATTTTGATCATGACAAGATTATTCTTTGAACCAACGCAACAAGTACATCGCTTCAAAGAGGGGCAAAATGTAGACACGCAAAATGTACAAGTTAGCATTGCATATTTAAATCTGACTACCAACATCATTTCATCCTAAATCATTCCCCGACCTAACCATTTAATTAAATATCTTTATTTGATTAAATTCATTTGTTTTCTTCTCTTAATTAAACAAATCATGTGTTTAATTAAGTCTCTTAAATCATTCTCCATCTCTTTTAATTAAATAATTAATTTTATTTAATTAATTAAATCTCTAAAGTCTATCTATTAAATTGAATAAATTAAAATCTTATTTAATTTAATCTTACTTCAATCTCTTTAATTAAATAATCAAAACATGTTTATTTAATTAAACTCATTAAATCATTTCCTCTCTTGTTTGATTTAAATTAATCCAAAAATCTAAGTCAAAATAAGTCAACTCACCTAATCATCATTAAACTAACATAATCATCATTTATTTAATCTAACCATGATTAAATACTAATCTCACCCACTTGCATTCTCTAGATATTTCCACTTGCACAAATAAATCAATTTATTGATTTATTAAAATCTTCATTTTCCCTCAACAAAGCATCTTTTGGAGGAATATTCTTCTATTTCAAATTCAAAATTTGAATGACAAGTCCTTCCAACAAGGCATTTACTTCTTCTTACATGTCCTTGCCTTGAGCCAAGTGGCATTCAAGTGCAATTTTCTTTCCCCCTCTTACATGTCTTTCTCAAAATTTCAAATTCAAAAATGCATTTATTGGCACATTTGTCAAAACTTGCTCATTCCTCACCCAATCACATGTTGACAAGTGGCATTATATCATTGGTTGAATCTTTGTCCCACATTGCTCCATTTTGGCTTTGTTTCCATTTCAACATTCTATAAATAGAATGCTTCACCATGCATTTGATCATCCACATCTCAAGCAAAGTTACCATGCTAAAATACTTAGCAATCCTCATCCATCTCATTGAATCATAGCTAGGTTTTTTTGCAGATTTTAAGCTTGGAGCATACATTCAAAGTCTTCATCAAGTGGATCAATCATCTTCAATCAACATTTACATTCAAGGAGTTGGGAAAGGGAAATCTCCACACACCTATTTGCACCAACTCCCTCAAGAGATCAAGAGTTTGCTTGCATTAGATAGGATTTAATTGTTTCATTTGTGTTCTTCATTTTCATTTCTTATCTTTTGCGAATTTCAAATGGATTTCTTGAGGAATCATTGGTTTCTAATCTTGTGTTTGATCTAATTGTTTGCATGTTTATTGTGTTTGTGCAAGGTATAGATTCAAATGGTTCACACATACATATATATATATATATCTATCTATATATATATAAGAATATATATGTATGTATATATATATTTGTAAGAATTATCACAAAGCAAATGTTTTGCAACCATCAATGTATGCAAAGAACAAAAGATAACAACCAACCACCTTCACAAAATTTCTACAGCTAGTGTTGATTGTGATAGTTCTATGTTCATATGCAAGAAGCCATCAACAGGGGACAGAGGGAAGACAAACCAAGTGGGAAGAGTTGCAATTGAAGGAAATTGAGAGAGGTGCATATTTGTAAAACTGTTTGTGTAGTATTTGTGAAACAACTTATCTTAGTTGCAAAAGAAGATTGCTAGCTATTGCTTTGTAGGTTGGTGCAAATGGTTTGGTTTATGAGTTATGTTTAGCTGACATTGGGTGCTAGCAATATTGTTTCTTTTTTGCATTTGATGTGTTCCATACATTAAGTACAATATAAAGGAAGCCCTATCTTACATCTCACAGCTTATATACAATTGGATAAACAAGAGCTACAATTAGAAGCATTTCAAGTAGATGCAAACCATACAACAAGGAATCTCAAAACCAACTTGCATTCAAGAGACCAGACATCCACACAACATTTTCCCTCACCTGACTGGTTGAGGAGGCTACAAATTCAAAGCTTGTATTTCCTATGATTATTCCTTGCTTATGGATGGACAACATATTATATCTAAGAGAATCTTTGAATTCCTAGCCTTCTCGGCAAGGAAAATAAGGGAAAATTCAGTCTAGATGTTTGTGCTCTTTCCACAAGTTTTAAAAGAGTGTGGCCTTATGGGAATTTCAGCTTAGATTTTTTTAGAAGGGAAGGCCATTTGCAACCTTAGCCTTGGTATATGGGAAGCTGGAAAATGAAAAAGGCTTGCAAGGATTCCAATTAAAGTATACAGAAGGGAACCAACGAGTAAGATTCCAGAAGACAACATTGAAGATATGCTATATAGCAATGACTATTTAATTGGATTGCAACCATAAGGAGAAAACAAAAAGGAAAAATTAAACACAATAGGTTTCAAAGTTTAAAATCCATGCCAGAAAAATAAATGTTGTTGCACCTCTTCCCACTTGCTTCAAAAAATCATCTTCTCACCGACTTGTCTGCACAAGAATTTAGGAAAAACACTATCACAGTCGACACATTTCTTTTGCATTTCCAACCACCCTCCCTTGCCAAAAACACAAAATAGTGTCCACCCGCCTTCGCAGAAGCTGTACAAAACTTAATCTAGCTTGCACCTTCACAAAAGCTAACCCTCCTCGCTCTCGGCTCTCATAGCAAGTATAGCAACAAAACAACACCAAACAATGCCTCATTGAAAATTTACCAACATTCATTTTTGTTCTCCGAGGTGTTAAAGGGAAGATGTTATTACAACAATCCCCAATACATGCAAAGCGTACAACAACTAATGTTGACACGAACCAACGTTTAATTTCCTAAACCTTCTCTATCCATGAGGCCCGAAAAACGCCACCCAATTCCCAAAGCAGCCAACAACCGCCTTTTCCACCTTTCCATGGCCATCGAAAGCCAAAAAATCTAGGAGGCTGATGAAAATTATGGCCAAGCTTATAACCCACCCACCACCTTGTCCCCAGTCATTGTAAACAAAAAAACCAGCGAGCCCGACGAAAATTCCAAGCAAAGTTGACACAAACAGCCTATCAGCTAAATATATATATATGTACATATACATATACATGTATATGTACATATACATATACATGTATATGTACATATACATATACATGTATATGTACATATACATAACATATATCTACATATGTGTACATGCATACTACACACAATATATACATATACATATACATATACATATACATATATCTACATATGTGTATGTACATACTATACATACCACACATATACATATATATACATTTAGATATACACAGGCTGTGCAATTTTTGTGAAAGGGGTTGAAAGCTATCTAGTGTTTTATCACATGCGTCAATGGTTCCAAAGTGTTTGTGTTGTATACATATATATACATACATACATATACATACATACATACATACATACATACATACATACATATATACATATAGATATACATATATGCACATATACATATATCTATGTGTTTATGTGTATATATATGTATATGTGTATGTAAAAATGATTCATATATATATATATTGCTATATGGTTTCCGTGTAGTGGTGATGGTGCAAGTACCATCTGTTTTAAAGTCCTTGGAAAATAAAATGAATGTCTATCCAGTTATCGATAACGTATTCTTTGGTGTCATTGTGAGGATTTTTGTTATTGTTGAAGGTAGCAGTGAGTGCTAACTATGAATTTCAACATTGTATGGCAATGGTTACAATGGGATAAACAAGTTAATGTTATGAAATTCCTTTCATTGATGTCCACCTTAGGATATATTGTTTCATTCATGGCTTCCATTTAGCATCTATAGTTGCAACAAAACAAGATACTCAATGTTTTGGTTGTTATATATACATATATATGCACATGTCCATACAGATATATGTATATATATATATATACATATAGATATACATATATGCGCATATACATATATCTATGTGTGTGTGTGTATATATATGTATATGTGTATGTAAAAATGTTATATATATATATTGCTGTATGGTTTCCGTGTAGTGGTGATGGTGGAAGTACCATATGTTTTAAAGTCCTTGGAAAACAAAACAAATGTCTATCTAGTTATTGATAACGTATTCTTTGGTGTCATTGTGAGGGTTTTTGTTATTGTTGAAGGTAGCAATGAGTGCTAACTATGAATTTCAGCATTATATGGCAATGGTTACAATGGGATAAACAAGTTAATGTTATGGAATTCATTCAGTTGATGTCCACCTTAGGATATATTGTTCCATTTATGGCTTCCATTTAGCATCTATAGTTGCAACAAAACAAAATAATCAATGTTTTGGTTGCTATATATACACATGTCCATATAGAGATATATACATATCAAAAATCCGCATACATACACACATATATACATATATACATATATACATACACACACACACACATATATATACATACATATATATACACATATATATAAACATGTATATACACATATATAGATATCCATAGAGATATACATATACATATATACATACATATATACATCTATATACATATATAGATATAGTTACACATATTGTATGCTTTGCATGTATTGCCAAGGGACATTGTAATAAAAGATTCCCTATTAACGCCCCGGGGAAGAAAGCGAATGTTTGGCTAATTTTCAATGAATGGCTATGCAATTTCTGTGAAGGTGGTTGAAGATTATCCTCTATTTTGTTGCACACGTCGATGGTTGCAAATGGTGAGGGTTGTGATAATTCTATGGTCTTGTTTGGAAAGTTGTTGAGAAAGAACGAAGGAAAGAGGAAGCAAGCGGGAAGGGGTGTTATTGAAGGAAGTGGATAGAGGTGCATTTGATATGGGTTATTCTTGAAGGAAACATTGTTTCATTGTGTTGATTGTTGTTAGAAAGATTGTATAGTTTTGTGGGTTTTGGCATGTCGGTGACTGTTGTTTATATTTTTCCATTTATGGCTTCTGTTCTGTGTGAATGGTTGGAAAATAGTTAATATGTTATGTTTTTGGTGAATGTTGAAATTGAGATCTCTTGTGTTTTGTGGCTTTTCCCTTAAACATTCATTTTTTTTTGTAAATGCTATCTGAGACTTGGCCGATGGGTTATAGTGTGTTCGGATTTTCCGTCAGCCCTGCTGGATTAAGGTGCTGGACTTGGGTCTCCGTTGCCGTGTAAAAGGTGGTAGACATTTGGTGTGAGGATAGAGGAGATCGATGAAATGACCAAAGTGTAGAGGAGGCCAACGAAATGTCATTAGCATTGAAATACATATATACACACACACATATACCTATATATATACATATATGTACACATATATATAGATATATATACACATATATACAAATACATACATATATCTACACACATACAGTTGGTGAATGTTGAAATTGAGACATCTTGTCTTTTTCTAGGTTTTCCAAAAAAACATTTGAATTTTTTTGTAAATACTATCTTAGAATGATAGCAATGTGTACATGTAAACTATAAAATAAAACTCAAGACAATAAAGGTCTTGTGTGAATGGCTAGAAAATAGTTAACCTATTGTCTTTTTTTGGTGAACCACCCCATCTGGCTTATGGTTGAAACTAGAATTTATTTTTTTAGGGTTGGTGTTTTCATGGTGAAGGTTCTAAGTCGGTATGTTAATGGGGAATCTTTTTGTGTTTTGTGGGTTTTTTATGTGAGGTACTATTGGAAGCCATGTTTTTGATACATATATGTACACATATATATAGATATATATACAGATATATACAGAAAGATACATATATCTATGCACATATAGTTGGTGAATGTTGAAATTGAGATATCTTGTCTTTTTGTCGATTTTCCAAAAAACATTTGATTTTTTTTGTAAATACTATCTTAGAACGATAGCAGTGTGTACATGTAAACTATTAAATAAAACTCAAGACAATAACAGTCTTTTGTGAATGGCTAGAAAATAGTTAATGTGTTGTGTTTTTTTGGTGAATCACCCCATCTAGCTTACGGTTGAAACCAATATTGATTCATTTAGGGTTGGTGTTTTCGTGGTGAAGGTTTTGAGTTAGTATGTTACTAGGAGCTTTCTGTGTTTTGTGGGTTTTATATGTGAGGTTTTGTTGGAAGCCATGTTTTTGTTTCTATTTAGCATAAGTCATAGATAGTTGTAAATTTTGAATGGTGTATGCATATATGCATAGATATCCAACAGGCGACCGAATATCTACACACATATGTACCAGTAAGTTGTATAGGACAAGGAAATGTGAATTGCATGCATGTGTGTTTATGTATATGCATATGTAAATAGAGACATACATACAACTATGGTCATAGGTAGATATATGAGTAGGTCTAGATAGCAATACTTTTTTGACATCGATATTGTTTGATTTATGGTTCAGATTTTGCATGTATGTTTGTCTATGCATTTGGCACTCTCATTTTTAGTATTTTGCGGGTTTTTCCATCTATGTGAGTGTGGATAACAATATTGTTTCCTTCACAACTTTTGTTTTGTGGCGATGGTTGGAATGCAGTAAAATAGTTAATGTTATGTGCTCCATGTTGTTTTGCATAAGGGATTGTTCGTTGTTGTTGTTTGTGTTAGGCTTAATTGTTACATTTATGGCTTGCATTTATCGTTGGTCTTATTAGGAGCATCGCTAGTACATGGAAAGCATACATTAATTAATGTTGATGCGAACTAGCGATTGGAAGGCCAAACAATACGAGAATTAACAATACCTAATGCAACCAAACATAGAATCAACACCATTAATTATTTTATAAGTATCAACCCAAACTCCATACCCTTAACATTTTTAATGTTACATATATATACTGATATTAAAATATACCCAATCTAGCCTAAAATAGAAAACAATAATCAATAATACATAATGTAACCAAAGATATACTTAACAACATTAATTATTTTATTCTTTTCCAAGAATAACCAAAAAAAAAAACCCATAAATCAAACAACATTACTCTTTATAGCCACCCACATGCATAAAGCCACAATATATGTGTACACCGCTTCAAACGGTGTCTCACATACAAAACCAACAAAAAAAAACAAAAAACACTCCTTACTCAATACAATCTCCTCAGAAATTGGGAAAAAATACAGCCATTTCAACAACACCTTCTCCAAAATGAAACAATATAGCTTACGCAAAACAACTATAATCGACAATGCCCAATGGATTGACTATTTTATTCCATTGCAACCATAACCACACACCCCAAGCAATAAACCAACCAAACTAATGTAACCAAACATAGAATAAACAACATTAATTATTTTATTCTCTCAACAGCCACCGAGATCTAGAAAGCAACAATATAGCCCAGGCTATACAATAACAATTGACCAAAACTCCATAACCTATTCAATCTTAATCTTACTTATATATATTGTTATTAAAATATCTACAATGTACCCTAAGGCAGACAACAATAATCAATAATACCTAATGTGACCAAACATACAAGCTAACACTATTAATTATTTTATTCTATTCCAACCATAACTAGAATACTAAAGGCATACATCAAACAACATTACTTTCAACAACCACCCACATCTGCAAAGCCATAATATAGAACAACGTATACAATAAGAATCCACCAAAACTCCATAACCTTAACAATTTTAATGTTACATATATATTGATACTAAAATGTACCCAATATAGCCTAACGCAGACAAAAAAAATCAATAATACCTAATGTAAACAAACATAGAATCAACAACATTAATTATTTTATTTTGTTCCAACCATAAGCAAAAAATGAAAGCCATAAATCAAATAAGATTACTTTCTACAACCATTTGCATGTAGGAAGCCACAATACAGGCCGATCTATACAATAACAATCCACAACAACTCCATATCCTCTAAAATTTAATTCTATTGGATACATAGCCACAAAACACAAGCATTAAACACAAACCCTAAGAAGCTTCACACTAACAAACCCATACAACAACCGATCCTTTCTCAAGGCAATCTCCTTGTAAATTGAAAAAATACAGACTTTGGAACATAGAATCAACAACATTAATTATTTTTTTATCTGTTCCAACCAAAATAGAAAATGAAAGCCATAAATCAAACAACATCACTTTCTATGTAACCACCCACATGTAGAAAGCCACAATATAAGCCGAGCTATTAAATAACAACCGACAAAAACTCCATATCCTCTACAATTTAATTCCCTTACAAACATAGCCACCAAACAGAAACATTAAACACAAACCCTACGAAAGTTGACAGTAACAAACCCATACAAAAAATAGTCCTTTCTCAACACAATATCCTCCAAAATTGAAAAAATACATACTTTCCAACAACACCTTCTCCAAAATGGAATAATATAGATTAAGCAACAAAACTATAATCAACAACACCCTATGGCAAATCCAATGAAACAATATGGCAAACATTTTTTTCTGCATATGCACCTCTTGTCGGCCGTTTCAAACAAACCCCTTTCCCCCAACTTTCTCCACGCTGCCTTGTTTCTCAAAGTCTCCAAACATACGCAGATAACAGAACCCATAAACACAAGCCCACAAAAAATCACAATATCAAGTCCATGCAAAACCACTCATAGGAAACGCGAACCATAAATCACACAAGGTATTTGTAACAATCAACAATACCTTATCACAAATAAAGCAATATAACCGCCAAGCACAAATCAACAATATCGCCGAAGGGTTATTCCACATGCACCTCTTCCCACTCGCTTGAAGAAAACATCTTCTCACCAACTTACCTGCACAAAAATAGGCAAAACACTATCATGGTCGTCACATTTATTTTTCATTTCCAACCACCCTCCCTTGCACAAAACACAAAATAGTGTCCACCCACCTTCGCAGAAGCTGCAAAAAACTTAATCCAGCTTGCGCCCTCACATAAGCTAACCCTCCTCGCTCTTGGCTCTCATAGCAGGTATAGCAATAGAATGACACCAAACAATGCGTCATTGGAAATTTTCCAACATTCGTTTGGTTCCCCAAGGTGTTAAAGGGCAATTGTTATTACAACAATCCCCAATACACGCAAAGCATACAACAATTAATGTTGACGTGAACCAACCTTTAATTTCTGTAGCCTTCTCTATCCACGTGGCCTGACAAATGCCACCCAATTTCCAAAGCAGCCAACAATTTCCTCCGCCACCTTTTTTGCGGTTACCGAAAGCCAAAAAATTTGGCAGGCTGACGAAAATTCTAGCCGAATTATAAGCCACCCACCATCTTGTCCCCGGTCGCCGAAAATAAAAAAATCAGCGAGGATGACAACAATTCTGGCCAAAGTTGACACAAATATCCCATCGGCTAATTATTGTTAAGTTATAAACTTCACTATTGACAAACAACAAAAGAGTCCATCTCTTATAAATGCATCCTTGTGTCACTATCTTTCACAATTGTAATAGCGCATGAGCTCGACAATCATTGTTTCTCCTTGAAAATGAATTAATTTAGCTGCACTTTCCACTATGGCTACCTTGTTACAACTTCTCTCTAGTCATTGAGAGAACATGAACCAACATAATCATATAATATTGCAAGACAAATTAGTTGCAAAAAGAAGAAGAGATAAAATAGATTAATTGAATCACATTCAACAAGACATGGATTTATGTAGTAAAACCCTATCAATGTGTCGAGAAATCATCCATGGGTAAAAGTACGAGTATATTTATTGCTTAGAGGAAAAAATATAATCTTCACATAGTTGCTATTACAAATTGATTTTCCTTTCAAGGCCACAAATATATATATTATCTTTCACATAACGACTATGATCAATCTTATAAAAAAGTAGATTTTACTTGTAAGGAGACAATAATATTTTTAAAAAGATTTTTTCTTTATATTGTGGTTACAATAAAACTTCCCTATCATCACCTTTTTGCAAGCCATGAGAAGTCAAAATCCACCTTAATTTTTTAATAGTATTGGTTTTGTAAACATGTATGCACAATTTTCTTGTGTATGCACTTTCTCAAGAGCTACTACCCTACCTCCATCAATAGTATGTCTTACAAAATGGTATTTAACCATAGTATGCTTGGTTCTATTGTGATAATTTAGAATTTTAGTCAAATGGATAACACTTTGACTATCATAAAATACATTCACCTTGTCCTACACTCTTCCAAACTCACCAATATTCCATTTAACCAAATTGTCTCTTTGCATGCATGTGAGAACCATATACCCTATTTCAGTAGAAAATAAAACAAATTTTCCTTGAAGCTTTGTGGTGCAGGAGCACCTGGGAAAGGACTAGTTTTGTATGAAGTTCTTATTTTGTTTTGTTGTCATAAGGTCATGTAGACCACCTTGTGTTGAGTTTTGGAATGTTTTTGAACTTTGGAAAAGAAGGTGACAAGTGTTAAGTGGTTTTACTACATCATGGTGCTAAGTTGTCAAAAGTTGGCAAGGGATTAGAAAACACACTGTGTTTTATAACACTCACCATTAGGTCATCTATGAGCTCGATCCAAGCTTCTAAGTTGTTTTGAAGGCCTATTTAAGGCATGCTTTGACCATATGATAGGGTTAGAGGCATTTTTGTTAGATTGATATTTTGCAAAGCTGAAGGAAACAACGTTTGGAGACATAGTTTTTTGTATTTTGCATTCATTTTGAGCTTTAATGGAATGAACTTGCTATTATTCTGCTTTTAGTATGTTGTGTTAACATTGAGCAAGCTTTGTGTGCTATCTTTTTGTTTTTGTAAATCATATTTATCTTGTATTTGTAAATATTTCTGTTTCCTATGTTTTCTGGCCTGTAATAGGCAGTTTTGAAAGGATGGAGCTCTACAACACTTTCCCACCATACAATTTGTACAGCCCTTTGGGATTAGTGTTTAGGCTCCTTCATTGTAAATATGGTAGTCAGTAGAGTTTTTGGCAGTGCAGGAGATGCTAGAAAAGCTTTGCCCTAGGTGAGCCAGTGTAGGTCTGGTTGGGGCAGACTTGAACTAAAAGGTCCATAACTTCCAGGGGAAACAAGATCTTGGAGAGATTATTTTTGGAGAATTTAGGGGAGGGTATTGACTATGCATGGTGATCAAGAAGAGGGTTTATCAATTCATTTAGTAGGAGAACTTTTTGACAGTCTAAAAACAACTTTGAGCAGCTTAAAACCCTAGGGTTCTTGATCATTTTTGTATATGGATAGTGTACGGCTTGTACAGGGCTAAAACCCTAAAAATCTTTGAGGCATAGGCAAGGGAAACACAATTTCTTGACAAAGAACCTAAGTCTTTGGTGGATTTTAAGGGAAATTGCATTTTATCACTGTTTAGAGGCCTAATTGGGCTCTTAGGCTAGTAGCCCAAAAGTAGGGTTTGGGGTAAGCGATGGTTAAGTGGAGTTAGGAGGGTCTTAAGGGAAGGATTAAGGGTTAAAGGAAGAATGGAGGAATTATATCAAAGATGTCTTGGTAGATGAAAGCTGACAAGGTAGAGAGGTTGGCCAGGAGAACCAGGGGAACATAGGCAAGAAGGATTTCCTATAGGTTAAGGTTGAGCAGCAAGGCACCAAGGAGGTCTTCCAAGTGAGACCTAGAGCAGGAATCAATGATTGATTCCTCCAACCCCTCTCCCTATCAGATTGGTATCAGAGTGAGTTAAATATTAGGGAAGCATCTTATATGTTAGAGGTTGAGTCCAGTGATTCTTTCACCATGGTGACCAATGCAGAACTAGCTAAGATGGTTGAAGAGTAGGAAGAAAACAATAAACAATTGAGGGAAAGAATAACCCAACTTGAGGCAGCAATGAGGAGTGCACAGTTTGAGGGAAGAATACCAAAGGAAGAAGAGGTTGCAGAGGAAGATAAGAACCCTGCACCTGACCTTGTCTTGAAGGAGGAGCCTTTCTTGAAGGCATTAAAAGCCTTGAGTGGAAAAGCACTTGAAGGCATACCACTGTTTAGTGGGAAAATGGAACCAGACCTATTCATGGATTGGATAGAAGGCATGGAGAATCACTTTAAGTGTGATGGAGTCACTGAAGCACAGAAGGTGAAGGTTGCTAAGTCAAGATTGAGAGGATCAGCCTTGACATGGTGGAAGTTTATTCAGATAGAGAGGGAAAAAGAAGGCAAACAACCCATATCAACTTGGAAAGGAATGGTTGCTAAAGTGAAAGAAGCCTACATGCCGGATGACTATGAGATTCAATTGCACAAGAAGAGGCAAAGTCTAAGGTAGAAAGACCAAGATGTGAACACTTATACTGAAGAGTTTCAAAATATTTGCATGAGATCTAATGTGACAGAGGATGAGAGTCTCAAGGTGGCTAGGTACCTTAATGGCTTGAAATGGAACATTCAAGAAGAGATGGCTCTTCTATGTTCCAAGACAGTACACCAATGTTATCAATTGGCTATCAAGATTGAGGAAAGGAGCAAGAGGAAGCAAGATCAGGCTTCTAAGGGCAGAGGCAAAGGCAGAGATCAAAGAGGACAACGTGGTGGCTACCAAGGTAGAGGCAATGACCAGAGAAACCAAGGAGAATCAAAACTCACTGAGCATGGAGGTGAAACATCTTCAAGAGGAGGATTTAACAGAGGAAGAGGACCTCAAGGAGGTTCAAACAGAGGAAGAGGAGCAGGCAAGAGCAATTCTTATTTTGCAAACATGAAATGTTACCATTGCAATCAAATAGGTCACCCTGCTTATAGATGCCCAGAGAAAGCTTCCTCATAAAGCAATGAAAAGAGAGTGTCTTATGCACAAGAGGACACCATGAGTCCCAAAGCATCTAAGACCAGTCATATAGAATCTGAGGTAGGAGAGAATCTGATGTTTAACAGGGTTTTGATCAGACAACCGGTCAAGGAAGAACCTAAGCAAAGAAGAGCTCTTTTTAGAGTAAGGTGCAAGATACTTGGTAAAGTATGCAAGGTTATAGTAGACTCAGGTTCAATAGACAACATAATCTCAGAGGAGGTAGTAATGAAACTGAAATTAGAAAAGTCACCTCATACTAACCCCTACAAGGTCACTTGGCTAAACAAGGGGCAGAGTGTTTTAGTTAATGAGCAAGTAACGGTGGAATTTTCTATTGAAGGATATAAAGATAAGTTGGTTTGTGATGTTTTACCCATGGATGCATGCCATCTACTATTGGGCAGACCATGGCAGTATGACAGAAGTGTTAAGTGTGATGGGAAAGAGAACACCATATCATTCAAGAAGGATGGGAAGACTTTCAAGTTGCAGTCACTGTTAGAAGAAGATGAAGGACATTCCAAGACACCAAACATTATGTTGAGCAATGGTAAAGAGTTCCTCAAGGACCTACACCAAGGGAATGAAGGATATGTGGTTATGATACAACCTAAAGAGGAAGCAAAGGCTAAAAAGACAGTCCTACCGCAAGCAGTCCAAAAGTTGCTTGATAGGTACAAGAGTATAGTCAGTGATGGTACACCTGCAACTTTACCACCAAAGAGAGCAATAAGTCATCAAATTGACTTCATACCTGGAGCCTCATTACTTAACAAAGCAGCATACAAACTCACACCAGATCAGAATTTGGAGGTAGCTAGGCAAGTGCAAGAATTATTGGATCAAGGCTTGATTCAAAAGAGCGTCAGCCCATGTGCAGTGCCAGTGGTTTTAGCAACCAAGAAAGGAGGTAAGTGGAGACTTTGTACTAATTCTAGGGAAATAAATAGGATCACCATTAGGTATAGGTTTCTTATTCCTAGAATTGAAGACTTGATGGGTTATCTTGGAGGTGCTCAGTTCTTCACAAAGTTGGATCTCAAGAGTGGATACCATCAGATCAGAATTAAGGATGGTGATGAGTGGAAGACAACATTTAAGACAAATGATGGGTTATATGAATGGAGAGTGATGCCATTTGGTCTCTCCAATGCCCCTAGTACATTCATGAGGCTCATGAATTAAGTGCTAAAGGACTTTATAGGTATATTTGTGGTAGTATATCTTGATGACATCCTCATATACAACAAGACAACAGAAGAACATTTGAAACATGTGGAGCAAGTTCTTAGAAGGTTGCAAGAAGATAAATTGGCAATCAATCTAGAGAAATGTGAGTTCTTTAAGCAAGAGCTTATCTACTTGGGTTTTGTAGTGTCAAAAGGATCATTGAAGATGGATCCAAGCAAGGTGGAAGCCATCCTAAATTGGCCTACACCAACCACAGCAACAGAGGTAAGGATTTTTCATGGATTGGCCCAATTTTATAGAAAATTTATAAGAAACTTCAGTGGTATATGTGCACCAGTCCTAGATACAATCAAGGGTGGTAT